>WRNY01000030.1:0-438101 GCA_012978405.1 Pseudocercospora macadamiae
AGCTATCTATATTATCTTATCCTACTAACTACTTAGTATAGTAGTAGAGTAGATTAGCTAGCTAATATATATCTTATATAGGACGCGTCGAGTCGGGCCTCTAATTGCGCGCTAACTAATACCTCTAGTTAGTATTATAAATTTATAGATACCTTAGCTCTACTTAATATAAGATATTACTTTACTAATATATATATATACTATTATACTAGTATATTAGAGCCTAACTACTCCGCTATACTATTCTTTTTATTCCTCTTACTACTCGATATAGTTCTACTTTAGTAAGTAAGAGTATAATAGCTCTTTATATCTAAATCCTATATTACTTTACCTTAATATATAACTTTATTATAGCTATACCTATACCTACCTACTTTAATTATAAGGTAGTAATAGACAAAGGTAGACGTTAGTTAATCTATTATAACCTAATAACTTCTAATCTACTTCGAAAAGCGACTCGACCTACTACTATACTCTAATATAGTCTAGCGTATAAAGTATCTATTATAGAGACTAATTTAGTTAACCTATAGTACCTAGAAGACCTTCTAGAGGTATAGCGTACTACTATAGCTACTACTACTACTATATAGCTACTACTACTAATATTCTAAGCGCCCTTCTAACTATTTCTTAGCCTAGGCTATAGTCTACTAATTTAGCCTCTTCTTTCTCCTTCTCTACTACTATCTATATAAGTCTCTAACTCTTTCCTCTAATTATTAGCTATATAAAGAGCTAAATTCGTATATATCTCTTAGTCTTTTATACTATAGCCGGCTAATACTTATAGAATATAATTAGAGTTAGTATAGTTATCTAGTAGAACTATAAGACTATATAGCTTATATATATAGTAAGATAAGTTAATAATCGCGACCTTCTAATACTACTTATTTTCGATAATTAACTTAGTAGTCTTAACCTTTAAAACATAGCTACTAAGTAGTAATTATTAGTATATCTATATAGCTATTAGATTACTTTCTTACTAGCTATTACTAAAGTGTACTAGAGCTAGATAGAAATACTACTAATAATAGGTACTATTAGTTATAGGTTTATTTAACTATTTAGGCGCTTTATATAAGTATATACTTAAGGAGATTAGCCTATATTATAGACATAGTTCGATACTAAATACTTCTCTAAATTTAATAATATAGTACTAAGTACTTAGCCTATATACTATAGTATAGAGTAGGTATAAGGTCGCCCGACTTACGTACTATATATAGAGTAGGAGTATATAAATATAGACTAAATATTATAACTAAACTACGCTAATAACTAGGGTAGCTAGGGACGTAGTATAGGTAGTAGAGGTTATAGAGGTTATAGAGGTTAGTATTAAGAGGCGACTATATTTATATAGTACTATAGTTTTGTTTAATTTAGTCTTCTATAGTACTTCTAACTTAGATATAATATAAGGCTAGTAGATTTAGTATACTTAGTATATAAAGTTAAATACTACCTTAACTCGGACTATAAGTTAGAGCTCTATAAAGCGCTATAGTATATAATATTCTACGCTACTCTATACTATATACTAAGTTAGAGCTATACTAGGCGCTTCTACGCCTAATAATAGTATTATAACTAGTATAATTACTATAACTAGAGCGCGACTAAAGTACGATTATAATACGACTAGGACGACTAATATAATTAATATAATTATATCTAACTTAGTCTAATTATAATTATATTAAAATTATATAAATCGGTTAATTATATTAATCTAGTAAATCGGGAAAGGGGTTCTTATAATATATAATTTAGCTCTTAACTAAGTTCTTATCTATATTATCTTCCTTATTAATTTAAAATATAATACTTTTATATTATTAGTACTAGAGCTTCTTAATAAAGAATATAAATTTATAGCTATAATTAATAAGTTACCTTTATATTATATTAGTATTAGAATAGTAACTAAGTAGAAATATACTAAGGTAATCTATCTATTCTACTTCTTAGAACTAGTTAATATTAATAAATATACTATATTTATTAAAACTCTTTCTATTATAGTTAAAGTAGTAACTATATATCTAGAAGTATTTATATCTATCTATTCTTATCTTTTTTTATTATAACTATATTAAAAATATATTAGTTATTCTATACCTTAATATATAGTATATATCTCTAAGTTTAGTTTAAAGAAGGCCTAGAGTAGGTTATATATAATTTTACTACTATTTACTAGTAACTAGAGATAGTTAAGTATTAAAGTATAGTTAGTTTTAATAAATAATAATAGAATACTAAGATATCTTATCTATAAAGTAGCTTAGGAAGATTCTAGTATCTAAGTATATAACTTTAATTCTAGAAGAAAGTTAAAAAGTAAATTTACTTTAATCTATAGAGAGGTTAGCTCTATAGGTATTATTATATAAATAGAAACCTTACTATTAGCTTATCTTCTTTTAGTAAAATACTATATATATCTTTTAAAATATCTATTAAAACTTTTTATAACTCTTTTAATCTAATATTAATATAATAAGTCGAAGCTTATATCTTTCTATCTAGGTATAGTATTAGTATTAGAATATAATTATAGGCTATATAAAGTATACTAATATATATATAAACTATAAATAAGTCTTTATCTAAGTTATCTACTTTTATAGCTAATATTATTACTTTAGTATATCTATATATAGAAGTACTTTTATTTTAGCTATAGAATAATTTATTAGTATTAGTAAATTTACTTAGTAAAGAAGACTTATATTTTATTAACTCTTTTAAAATAGAAAGAAAATACTTTTACTAGAACTTTAGAAAAGCTATTAGAAAGTATCTTTATTATCTAAAAAGATAACTATTATAGGTTATTATTATTATAAGTTAATACTATCTTATTAAGTTATCTTAATTAGGTATAGTCTATAGATATAAGAAGAATATTCTTACTAGATAAATTTTATAATATATAGTAGTTATAACTTTCTAGAAGACTATAGCTATATCTTCTTCTATAATAGAAGTTTTAATTATAGTTAATACTAGATATATCTAGTAATATCTATACTAATATATTAAATTATATTATATAGGTACTTTAAGGAAGTACCTAGTATATAGACTATAAAGCGACTTTATTATCTATATTATACTTTAATTCTTCTTATTATATACTTATAAGTTAATATTAATCTAAGAGGCTAAATATTAAAAAGAATCTATAAGTCGAAACTAGAATATTATATAACTATATAATTCTTCTAAATAACGTTTATATATTAGACTTATAAGATATATAATCTAAGTAGATAGTAATAATAATAGGTCTTATAGATTTATACTACTTAAGTTAGCTATCTATACTTTACTAGATAGTAATAAAATTAATATAGACTATTAGTAGTAGCCTATAGCTATATACTTCTAATAGAGAGTATCCTTTACTCTAGTAGATATATATAGAGTTAGACTCTATAGTATAATAAAGCTAGTATAAATAAAAAGAGTATTAATAATAGTATAATAAGTAGTCTAGCTATTATAGTAGAAGTAATATATAAGGTACTAAGTATTTATACCTTAGGCTATATATCTATATAAATAGTATAATAACTATATATACTCTAGATAATCTACCTAGTAGTAGAGGTATACTAATAATCTTTTTAATTAGTTTTTATATATACTTATATATTTATTCTAACTAATCTTATTACTTATATCTATTATTAAACTCTAGAACTTTACTCTAATTTCTTTCTATAGTAATTTTCTATACTATATAGCTACTCCTTAATACTAAACCTACTTTAGTATAAACTAGATATATTAATAGCTACTTAGAAGAAGTATAGTAGATAGTATATATCTATTCTAATTTTCTTAGCTAATATTATACTCTAGAGGTACTATTATATCTAGAGGTTTAGTTAAGTAGCTCTATTATACCTAGTTAGTAACTACTTTATACTCTATACTAAGAATATCTATATTAGATAAAGTAAGGTAGTATCTTTATAAATATAAGTATCTATATTCCTACTCTACTACTAGGTATAGACTATCTCTTACTTATTATTTATATTAATACTTTCTTCTTATATAGTATTACTTTATATATAAGAGATAAATTAGATACTAAGCGCCCTACTCTAATTACTATATAATAAGACTTATTTAAGTATATTATTTATTTCTAGAGTAGCTATATTAGTACTTCTAGTCTTTATAAGTAGATTCTTATTTAAATCTATTATTACGTTTAAAGGCTATCTATATCTAGATATCGATATAGACTACTTATTAGATATAAATATAATTAGTAGTAATCTTATAGTTATATAGTATTACTTAATTACTAAGATAAGACTAAAGCTATAAGTAAGATATAGGCTAACTAGTATATTTATCTATTAAGTAATAATAACCTAAGAAGACTATAGAAGCTAGTAAGTCTATAAGTAGTATCTACTAAGTACTACTATTATAATACTAGACCTTTTCTAGTTAGCTATAATATATAAGTTAAGTATCTATTTTCTAACTTATAGAGAATAAAGTATCTATAATATTAAAACTACTAGTTTAGCTTTTTAAGATATAGTACTTCTTAAGATATATATTAGTATATATATATATATATAAAAGAGCTTATTAAGTAGTATAGTTATAGTAATAATTATAGCTCTATATATAGTAATCTAGAAGATAAGTTAGTAAATATATAACTATAGCTTAATAGATACTAACCTTTATATATATAGATAGAGCTACTAATATAACTAAGATTAGATATAAGGTAGTATTAAAAAGAAATAGTCTAAGCTATAGAGGTATCTAGTAAGAGAGAAGGTAATAATAGAGAAAACTTTAAGAGAGCTAAGTATATAGTAATATATATTAAAGTAGTATATATATAATATATAACCTACTTCTATTAGTAAAGAAGTAACTAAATTAGGTAGCTACTATATATAGAGTATACAGAGGTCTTAAACTAGTAAGTATACTAGTATATATTATAAATAGTATCTAATTAAATTAGTTCCTAGATCTTTTAGCTTAAAGTAAAAGACTTACTAGTACTATAATAGCCTATCTATTATTCTAACTAAGTTTAACTAATTACTTATTAATACTATTATATAAATAAGTAGTATCTACTAATAAAGAAAGTATTAGATAGAAAAGTTAGTTAGAATAGCTACTTAGAATATAACTTAAAGTTATACTATAAGTAATATTATTCTAGTATTAAGCCTAGCCTATATAAGCTACTAGTAGGTACTATAGACTATAAGTATAAATATATAGTTATAGTCTATAAATATCTAGACTATTAATAAGTAGCTTAAGTAGTATAAGAAGATAGAGAGCTTATTAGGCTTTATATATAAATCTTTACTTCTAAGATAATACTTAAATCTAATACTAAGTATCTATTCTAATATTTTATAAAATTTTATAAGCTATATTAGGCTAGAATATACTATATAGAATAGTAGTCTTCTCTAGTCTAGTTAGCTCCTTTTATAACTTCTAGCTTTAGTTATCTTATATATCTTTATAGCTATAATTTTTACTCTCTTTATATTACTAGTAAATACTTATACTATTTCTATAAATCTAGGTAGAATATCTATACTAGAAGCTACTTAGACTATAACTATACCTTTCTTATATTATAGCTCTCTTTTAACTTAGAGCTACCTAGTAGGTAGTATATATATAATACTAAAGATATTATATATATTTAAATAGTATAGAGTTAATACTAGCTCTACTAGAAAAGTCTACTCTAGGACTAGTATTTATACTTCTAAGTACTTATATAGAAGGAAGCTTCTTAAAGTTATATAGTAGGCTAGTAGAAAGAATATATAAGATCTAAACTTTTCTATTATATAGAGATCTATATCGATATTAGAAAAAGAGTAGATTATACTATATTCTTCTAGTAAGTTATAATACTAGTATAGTAGAGATAGCCTAAAGTTAGTATTTATATAGTATTTTATAAATACTTCTACTATAGCCTAGAGAGAAATATTAAAAGACCTTATATCTAAAGTATATAGCTACTAGTTAATCGGCTTAATAGAATTATATTATAAGCTAATATTTATAGTTTTCTTTAATAAAAAGAGAGATATAGTAGAGATTATAGTATAAAAGCTAATAATATAGAGTATTAGTAGTCTTACTAAATACTTTAGTAACTATATTATATTATCTATATAGATAACTCTTATTTTATACTTATTCTAATACTAGCTATATTCTATATATATAGAATCTAATTAGAATAAGATTATAAAGTAAGCCTACTAATATATTAAAGTAATTAGTAGTAGGCTCTCTAATAATATAGTTATAAATATTATAAATTTTACTTAAAATATTAATTCTAATAAAGTCTATATAAATTATTAAGAAGTATACTTCTATTATAAATTCTTATATAAAGAGAGCTAGAATAGTAAAGTTAGTATACTTATAGACCTCTAGGTATAAGTAAGTCTATTACTTTATTAAATTACTATATTTACTAAGTCCTCTAGAATAAAAGTAATATATAATAAGTAGCTATATATATATAATATCTAATAAAGTATACTAGTCTTCTAGTTATATAAGATTTTAGTCTTATTAAGTTTAAAGAGTCTAGCTCTAACTAGGTTAAGTTACCTAAAGGACTTAGTAAAGATAATAAGCTATAGATAGTTATAATAATAGTACTTAAATATCTTAGTTCTAGTAATAGGTTCTTCTTAGAGCTCTAGTATAGGTAATATATATATATAGATAGTAAAATAAGTATAGATATTCTACCTATAGATAAAGGATAAGCTATATAGATTATACTTAATCTATAAATATCTATATAGAAGCTAAGAAAGGCAAATATATAGCTATTACTTTATAGAGTAGTCTAAAAGTTATTATAGATACTATAAAAGATTAATATAAAGTCTATAGATATATATATATATATTTATACTCTAAGATATAGCTTATTTATATAGTACTATAATTATTAGCTAGAAGTCGACTAATATTAAAGTATTAATTTTAGACTTACTAAATTATTTTACTTATAATATTATATAGTAGGCTAGATATATATAGAGAAGTCTAACTATTTCTAATCTTAATATCTATAGAGATAGTATCTCTATATAGCTTTAATTTAAAAAAGTCTAGACTTAATTCTATAGAATAGAATAATAAAAAGTATAAATTTAAGAAATAATTCTTTAAATATTATTAGTTTTCTATAGTTTAAAAATAATCTAGATAGCTATATAGAGTAGAAGTAAGACGCTAGTATAGTATCTCTAACTCTCTATAGATAGTATATTAATTAGCTTATTAAGATACTTTATAGTCTTTATAATACGCTAGTAGTATTTATTACTTACTTTTCTAATATATATTTTTATAATATCTAAAATCTCTATTTTCTAGATATCTATCTCTTATAGTATAGTATATATAAAAAAGATAAGGAACTTTTAGAAATTAGCTAGTTATAGTATAATAGAAGTACTAATACCTCTATAAGTAGTTAAGAAAATATAATTTCTAATATAAGTAAGAGTATTATATTTGCCTTTATTATTAGATATATTATTAATAAGAATAGTAAATAATAGATATTCTAGGTTAGTATCTAGTAGATAGGTAACTACTCTACTACTACTTATTAAATTAAGTATACTTCTTTTATTTAAAGTATATAACTAGTCTTCTACTTTTAGAGTCTTATTAACTAGTATTTTTACTAGTTACTACTATTATAGCTTATTACTCTTTTACTTCTTCTTTTATTAATCTTAAAAGTTCTAGCTTATAAATTTAATATTAGAGAAAAACTAAAGCTTAATTAGTAGTAAATTAGTACTTTCTATATATTTAGAGATTTAGAAAGTTAAGAAGATTAAATTCTTACTAGTAATAGTAACTATAGTAGAATAGTAATAGTACTATTAGTAATATAATAAGAATTTTTCTAGATAGGAAATATAAGTATTATTAGAACTCTTAAAGTTATTAAGTCTTATAGTAGGTATTATAAATATATAAGTCTAGTCTTCTAAGTATATATATAGATTACTAGAAGAAAGTACCTATTATAGTATTATATATTTATATAGCCTATATTAGGCTTAGCTACTATATCTATTAGAGTTTTACTCTAATAGTAATAGAGAACTACTCTAGTTAGTAGAATACTTAACTAAGATATAGCCTATATATAATATAAATAGAAAAGTAGAAATTAAAGTACTACTATAGAAATTTCTACTAGTTAAGATACTTAAGTTTATACGCTTATAAGTAATTTATAGATAATTCTATATAGAAAAGTAGTAGATAAAGATTAAAAGACTAGAGAATAGCTATTAGATACTATAGACTATAAGTAGATTTCTACTTAATTAATTAGCTATAGATTCTTTAAGTAAAGTATCTTACTAAATAGAAGTATTAGAAAATAATAGCTAGATAGAGGAATTAAAGAGAATAAATTTAGACTATTATATAATCTATACTAAGAATACTAAGTCTATAGCTATACTCTACTATTCTACTTTTATTCTATATTCTAACTCTTTCTCTTAATAAGACTTCTATTAATATTATTACTCTTATAGAAATATAAGATATTTAACTAGATTATAGTATATTATATCTTATCTTATTTCTCTAGTACTAGCCTAAGAGAGTTTAGAATTCTATAATATAAAGAGGCCTAGTACTATTTATTCCTATATATACCTATACTAAAAGTAGTACTACTAGCTACTAATTATATATTAAGAATAATAATTATACTATACTTCTACTTATATTTTTATTATTTATATAGATACTAACTTATAGCTATAATATTACCTACTAACTAATATATAAATATCTAATTTATTAGTTAATAGAGTAGCTTTTTAGAATTAAAGTATATATATATAATACTCTTTACTATAGATAAACTATACTACTACTCTATTATTTTAATTTATTAATTAAAGATAGCCTCTATCTAGACTATTTTTTCTTTATATAGAGATCTTTCGAATTTATATATAGATACTAATTAACTATCTATCTTAGAACTATCTATAAGACGCTTCTAGACTACTATTCTTAATATATAAAAAGATACTACTAACTTTACTATTATCTTAGATTTTAAAAAGCTACTAATATCTAATCTAGCTACTAACTATTAGTTACTAAGAATAGATATTCTTATAGATTTATATAAGTATAAGTTAAAGGTTAGGTTTATACTTATATTTATAGAAGTAAAAAGTACTAATATTTTAATAATAGAATATTAATAAGTAGAGCTATAAACCTAGTATATCTATAAAGAATATCTTAATAGTAGTAATACTATAATAATAAAAGTCTATATAATATATATAGTTAGTATATACTATTATATATTCTAGTATATTAAAGATTTAGACTTTAACTAGTCTACGCTCTAGAGTCTAAGTAGAAGTAAGCTAGATCCTAGTTAGTATTTCGATACTATAGATCCTATAGATAGTCTATAGATATAGAGAGCTCTTACTATAATTATATAGCTCTTTCTAGCTAAGCTAGCTAATTAGTCTTACTTATATATAGTTATCTACTACTCTTTACTTTATAGTTTACTAATTAGATTAGATAACTAAACTCTCTACTACTATATACTTTAAATACTTATACTTTAATATAAAGTCTTAAAGCTACTATTTCTCTAGAATTTATACTATCTATAGTAGAAAATAATAGAATATAAGTAGCTTAGTATTATAGAGTAACCTACTATTTCTATAGTTATATTAATACCTAAGGTACTAACTCTTAGCGTTGCTTTTACACTTCTTTACGTTATAACGCGGCTTTCTAGATAGAATATCTTCGAGAACTCGTTTTAACTCTATATAGCTATTTTCTTTTAATATTTCTCGAAGATCTCTAATTAGATCGAGACGCGACTATTAGGAGCCTCTTAGTCCTATATACTCGCAGACTAGATACCTATAAAGCGCGTTACTATCCTAGGTTATACTAGTTAGTTAGTTAGTCGCTAAACGGAGTACTATAAATAGTACTTAGATAGTATAGAGATAGAATCTTTATAGCTTAGTAAAGATACCTTTATTTATATTACTAGCTTAGGTAAAGATAATAATAGTATATCCTAGTAGCCTTAGTAGTCTACTACTAGTAGTAGTATACTTATACTAGTACTATAGTATAGTATTTCTTAGTCTTAGACTCTTTATAAGTCTTTTAATATAGATTAACTATATTAAGATAATAATAGTAGATCTAGTAAGTCCTTTAACTTTAATAAAGGCCTCGATAATAAAGAGAAAGAAAAGAGTAGTCCTAATATACCTATTAGTATACTAAAGCTAGGTTAGTATACTAATAAGGAACTAGCTAATATTACTAGTAGTTATACGCGTCGTACTAACCTAGATATCGATAACGCCTTTATTAACTTATCTCTAGAGAAGCCTCGCTTCCCTCTAGATAGAAGTAGCTATCTAAACCTTAATCTATACGTTTAAGATAGGTCTACTAATAATAAGCTTATTAATAAGTTTTAAGAGTATAGAAGGACTTCTTAGTATTTATATCTACTCTCTCCTAGTAGGTCTTTTAAAAGCCTAAGGTTACTTTTTTTTAGTAAGAGTAAAAGTAGAGTAGTAGACCTAGTATAGTTATTAGGTTCTAGTAGGGTAATCTATAATAAGAATTAAAGAATATAGGCTTGCGAGAGTACTATATTAGACCTAATAGAGTTTGTTCTACTAGATATAGATTATACTAGCAACTATGTTCTACGTTATAATACTCGGCACTTTAAGAATATTACTAATACTTAAGACCTTATTTAACGTATTTAAAATTACTTAGATAAGTAGCTAGATATACTAGATAACGCTATACTCCTATAGGTAGACTAAACTACTCTCTTTTAGTAATACCTTAATAAAGAGTCCTACTTATAGAAGGTAGGTCGTAAAGTAGTAGTAGAGAAGAAAAAGCTATAGGAAAAGAACTATATACTTACTATCGAGAATAACGCTCTATAGTAGAAGGCTATAAAAGACTATAATTACTATACTAAGGTAGTATAGGAGGTAGATACTAAGATTAAAGAGTACCGCGCCTAGAAGAAGGTTAATAAAGCTAAAGTTAAGAAACTAGAAGCGGAAGTTAGAAAGCTTAATACTTAGAGATAGACCCTAGAGACTAAGAACGCCTATCTATATAACTAGGTCTCTAAGCTAGAATAACCTTACTAGTATACTTATAATACTAGGTATACGCCTTATAGCTAGACGCGTAAGAATTAGAATTAGGAGAATAATTTACTAAATAGTATAAATTAGTTAGAAAATATACTTAATCGAGCCTCTAATAAAGATAATAATAAGGTCTTCTATATAGCCTAATAATAGAAGAGTACTACTAAGTCTATAAAGGTTGCGACTAAGATACTACGTAATACGCCTCTATAAAAGCGTCTAGAACGTAAACGTCTTAAAAACGCCTATATAGTTAGCAATAATAATAACGCTTTATTAGAATCGAGTAGTTATAATCGTTATAAGTCGCGTTATAACGATAAGCTAACTAAGATACTAGACCTATATAGCGCTAATACTACTAATAAAAAAGCTGCCTCTTTCTATAAATAGAAGTAAAAGATAACATTTACTCTTAATAATTATAAGAGATAGAGTAAGTATAAGAAAGTTAAAGCTATTCTTAATAATACTACTAGTAATATATAGAATAACCTAGAACTAGTAATTAATAGCTTTACTACGTAGTAAGAGGCTCTCTAATATATAGAAGATTGCTAGAGTAACTAGTACTAGAAATATACTAAGTAAGTAGATTTTAAGTAGTTAAAGTAAAGTAAGAATAAAACCTTTACTACTTTCTAGCCTAAGTTTATTTACTATTAGCTATAGCTTACTAGTAGTAATAATAATAAAGAGATAATAGATAGACTCTATAATAAGCTTAATACTAACTTTAAGTTAGCTATCTACTCTAAGTCCTTTTCTAGCCTTAATAATATAAAGAATAATCTATATATCTTCGACGTTAATAATACCTACTATAAGCTATAGTATAAGAAGATAATAGGTAGTAGTAGTAGTAGTAGTAGTAGTAGTAGTAGTAGTAGTAGTAGTAGTAGTAGTAGTAGTAATAAAAATAAAGATAATAAGGATTTAGAAAAGAAGCCTAGAAAGATAATATATAAGATAAATAAGACTATCTACTTAGATTATAATTAGCCTCTTATAGTTAATAGTAAGAAGTATAAATATTAGCCTATTATATAAGAGCTTTAGAAGAAGAAAGATAAATACGTTACCTATTATAGACTAAACTATATATATACTAAGCTAGACTACTCTTTCTTTCTTTATAGAAAGTCGAAGAAAAGTAGTAGTAAGAAGCTAACTAATGTAGCTACGTCTATAGAAGTAGATACTCCTCCTTTATATAAATAGTAGTTAAAAGAGTAAGCTCTAAGTATACGTATACTACCTAGAGTAAGACTTCTTCTATTTATATAACTAGTAAGAACTCTCTACTACTACTTACTTCTCCTTATATATAGTTACTAAAGGCTTAAGCTATAATACTATCTACTAATCTTCTAACTATTATCGACCTTACTACTATCTATATTAACGTAAGCCTTATACCTAAAATTAGTAAGTAGGTTATTATAACTACGTTAGTAAATAGCTACCTTACTTATACTCTAATTAATATTAGGTATACTTCTACGTTTATATATAATTAGTTTATAAAGAAGTTCTCCTCTTATACCTATTTACTAAAGCCCCTTAGCGTAAATAATTATAAAAAGTACTAATCTAGTTAGATTAGCTAGATATTATATATCTCTCTTAACCTTAATAGAATAAAAGAGAATATTAACGTCTAGGTTACTAATACTAGTAAATATAACCTAATATTAGGTATAGACTAGTAGGAGCGATACTAGCCTATAGATATTAATTAGTAAGCAGGCGTAATTATATTATAATCTAGTTACTAAATCTACTATAAGATAATTAATAGCTCTCCTATACTAGTACTCTAAATTATACTAAGTAATAATATATAACTAGTACGTAAGCTACCTAAGCTACTCTCTTAGGTCTCTACTATAACTATTAGTAAGGCCTATTATAACCTACTAATAGAGGAAGAAGAAGCTTACTTAGTCTAGGACTTTACTAATAACTTCTATAATATAGATATAGCTATCGTAGCTATAGGTCTCTATATTTACGTACTTACTACTAAAGATATAGACTTATATATAAAGAGTAAGCTACTAGTAAGTAAGGCTATAATTAAGGATATACTACTTCCTAAATTTAAGGAGTACTAGAATATCTTCTAGTAAAAAAGAGCTAAGAAGTTACTATCTTATTAAGAAGATATAGACCTTAAGATTAACTTTTAAGAAAGTACTAAACTCTTATTTAAATAACTATATCTAATAAGCGCCTAGGAAAACGCTATTATTAAGAAGTTTATCGACGACTATCGAGCTAATAGAATAGCTTAGAAATCCGCCTCTTATATAGTATCTTCTATACTAATTATAAAGAAGCTTAGTAGTAGTCTCCGAGTCTATATAGACTATAGAGCTATTAATAAGATTACGCTTAAGGACTATTATCTAATCTCTTAGATTTAAGAGACTCTTACCTATATAGCTAGAGCTAAGTAGTTTACTATCCTTAATATTATTACTACGTTTAATATATTATACGTTAAAGTAGATAATAAATAGAAGACTATATTTATAACGCGTTATAGAACGTATAAGTTTCTAGTAGTACTCTTTAGTCTCTATAATATACTTACTACTTTCTAATAATATATTAATAAAGCTTTATTTAACTATCTAGACGAGTTCTACTCTACCTATATCGATAATATAGTAGTATATACTAATAGTAAGAAGGACCTTTACGTCTAGTAAGTTAAAGCTATATTATAGCGCTTCTAAGAGTTCGAACTACCTATCGATATTTTTAAAAGCAAATTCTTTACTAAAGAGGTCCGCTACCTAGATATTATTATTACTCTAGAGAGTATTAAAATAGACTCTACTAAGGTAAAAGCTATTATTAAATAGGCTATACTAAGGAACCTTAAGGATATACTAGTATTTCTTAGGATGTCTAACTTCTATAAGTAGTTTATAGAAGCTTTTTTCTAGATTATAGAACTACTAACTATACTTATAAAAGAAATAAACTTTAAAGACCTAAAGAAGTATATCGTATTTATATAGTTAGCTACTTATTAGGTAGCCTTCGATACTCTTAAGAAAGCGTTTACTACTATATCTATCTTTATATACTATAACCTAATAAAGCTATATACTATTAAAGCCGACTTATTAGATAAAGTTATAGAAGGAATTATATTATAACCTAATAAGGATAGTATACTAAGGCCTATCGCTTTCTATTTAAAAAAGATATCTCTAGCTAAGTATAACTATAAGATCTATAATAAAGAACCTATAGCTATTATAAAGGCTTTTAAAGAATAGAGACCTAAGTTAATAGGCTCTCCTTATATTACCTATATCCTATTAGATTACTATACTTTATAGTACTTTATAACTACTAAGTAGCTAAACTACTACTAGGTACGCTAGAGCGAGTTTCTTTCTACTTTCTAGTTTAAGATTAAGTATCGCCTAAGTAAGGAAAATATAAAAGTAGATACGCTTACCTAGTACTCTTAGGATTAAGATACTATAGATAATATATATAACTAGTAATAGATTATTCTTAAGCTATATAATATATTAGAAGAGATAGTACTAGAGCCTTCTTAGATCGCGTATCTAACTCTCGATACTAATAAGGCTAGCGACCTAGCTTAGAACTAGTATAACCTTACTCTAGCTATACTAGAAGTTACTAACGCGTATAATTAAGACCTAATAGAAGATTATATTAGAGCTATCTATAATAAGAACCTATTAGTAGTCGTAATTAAAGAAGCTTTAGCCTCTAAGTAAGACTATCTTAATTCTAAGATTTACGCTAGTATCTCTATTAGAGACTATAAAGTTACTAACGATAATATCTATATTTATAACTACTTTCTTATCTCTAATATAGATAACCTATAGTAAGAGGTAATATATATTAGTTATAATAAACCTTCTACTAGATACTCTAGTTAAGAGAAGACGTATAAACTAATCTTAAGGGACTTCTACTAGCCTAGTATATATAATAATATTTAGCGCTACGTCTATATATATACTACCTATAGGAGGATTAAGGTTTAGTACGACTAGTATTAAGGTACTCTAAGATAACTACCTCTACCTAATAGCGTATATTATAAAATTATCTTAAACTATATTATAGAACTACTACCTAGTCTTCGAAGGTTAGATAATAATATATATAAGAATATCCTAATAATTATATACTACCTTTTAAAATATAAATACTTCCTCTCTACTTTTAATCTTATAGCTAAGTATACTACTAACTTATACTATTAGAGTATATAGAAAGATATAGGCGCTATCGACGTAATCTATTTAGATAGAAGCTTATAGTAGATATCTACCTTCTATAGAAAACTTATAAAGAACCTAGATACTAAGTAACGTATATCTATAGCTTTCTATCCTATAACTAATAGGTAATTAGAAAATATAAATAAGGAGCTAGAGTAGTATCTCTATACTTACGTTAACTATACTTAAGATAACTAGGTTAACTAGCTACTAAACGCCGAGTTCGCTACTAATAGTATCTAGTCTATAACTATAGGTACAAGTACTTTTTACGCTACTCTTAGCTAGTACTCTCGAGTACGTACTAGCGCTAAGCCTATAAATCTAGACCTACTAGTAGTAGCTAGTCCTAGGCGTATCTCCGAGTTAAAAGCTAATAAGTTTGCTTAATAAATAGAGATCTTATATAAATATCTTATTACTTAAATATAATATACGTAGGCGTATATAGAGGCTACTAATATATAAGCGCGATACTATAGTCCTACGTATCTATATAGACCTAGAGATAAGGTATAGCTAGATACCTATAATATTTAAACTAAGCGCCTAGCGAAGAAGCTAGATTATAAATACGTAGGCCTATTTAAAGTAACGTAAACTATCGCGCCTAATATATATTAACTCGCTCTTCTAGAGACTATACGTATTACTAACTGTTTCTATACCTCTCTTCTCTACCTTAATAATAGTAAACTCTTCTCGAACTAAGTTAATATAGAGCTACTACCCGAGGCCGACAAATATAGCAATAATAAGTAGACTATAAATAAGATTATAGTAAGCCGATAGAAGCGTAGGAAGAAGGACGTTATCTATATAGTCGAATAGGTAGGTAGAGCAATTACTAAAAATATATATATAGTAGATTTAAAAAGATTAGTAGAAGAGGCTATTACTAACTAGTATTATAATAACTCTTACGCTACTAGTTAGACTAGATAGTTAGATACTATATAAACGTATTAAATAGTTACTACTGCCCTCTATACTATAACGTTTAATACGTAATACTACTATATAAGCCTAACTAGATAGCCGAAGTATTAAACTCTTACTAGTATAGCTCTCTAGTATAGCTCTTCTTTAAAGACTCTAACTAAGACTCTAGCTATAAGTACTATATATACCTCTCGAGTACCCTGCCGCTAGAGCCTTAACTATATACGTATCTGCCTCTATTACTACTAACTTCGCCCTAGCTAGTACTTCTATTTTATACGTCTACTATAACGATTTATATATATAATACTCTTTTGCTTTTATAGCGTTATTGCCTCTACTTTAGGAGAGAAGTAGTATTATAGAGTAACCTACTATTTCTATAGTTATATTAATGCCTAAGGTACTAACTCTTAGCGTTACTTTTACGCTTCTTCGCGTTATAACGCAGCTCTCTAGATAGAATATCTTTAAGAACTTATTTTAACTCTATATAGCTATTTCCTCTTAATACTTAGAGTATATATAATTATCTTATATATTAAGAATAAAATAGAGAAAATATAATATAGATACTTATTTAAGCTTTATAAAAATAGAATTTATCCTTTATATACTAATAAGTATATAGTTAGATTTATAAGTATCTATAGTAGTAGTAAGAATATTAAAGATATTTAAAGTTATAGGTATAGAGCTCGATTAATAGTCTACTTTATTTAGTACTAATATTAAATAAACTATAGTTTTCTATATAAATTTAGTCTAACCTTAAGTTATTTCTTTTTACTATATTATATTAGAGGAACTCTTTATAAGTTTATAAAGAGATATTATAGAGAGTAAGTATATCTTTTATTTTAGATTAGATAATAAACGCCTAGTTATATATATTTTTAGTAAGTATCTATAATTCTTTATATATAGATATTAGTAAGTAGTTAGGAAATAAGTAGATTTATAGTCTTATTAATAAACTTTAGTCTTTCTACTCTTCTCTTAGGTATTGTCTATATAAAAAGAGTATCTTAAGTCTCTTTTTATTTTCTATATATCTTATTCCTTACTAATATTAATAGAAACCTTTTATATATATAATCTATAGTAAGACTATATAATATATTATATAGAAGTATCTAAACTAGACGTCCTACTATTCTCGCTAGATAGAGATCTATACCTACTATATCTCTACTATCTTAGAATAAATATCTATTAATATAGATATCTTATCTATTAGTCTTACTTAAAAAATATATACTAAAGAGGTCGATAGTAACTATAATAACTAATAATAAAACTATAAGAAGACTTAGGTAGTTAGTATATTTCCTAAGCTTCTTATAGCTAGTATCTAAAGCTAGTTATTCTACTTATTTAAGATAGATTACTCTCGATACTAGCTATTATTATATATACTTTACTAAGAGGCTTATAACTAGAATACTACTTTATAGTATTATTACTTATATACTATAGCTACCTATAGAGCTATAGTACTAAATTCTAAAGCTTAGTAATTTATATATACTACTAAAGGTTTATATACTCTAGAGAGTTACTAACTACTTAATATCTTCTACTAGGCTAGTTAATTCTCTAAAATAATTAAGCTTTTCTTTATAATTATATCTAATCTACTATAGAATTCTTAGTTACTAGTATATTAGTAAGGTACTATATACTTTAGATATATCGAAAGATATAATAACTTTAGTATATAATAATATAGGCTATTTATCTCTTAGCTATAATTCTAAGTTATATACTAGATTCTCTAGCTAGTATTAAATTATACTTTTAGAGTTTTAAAAGAATCTTCTTATTTACTATAAAAGTAAATATATCTAGGATATCTTAAGTAAGCGATTTTTCTAAGAATACTTCTTATAGAACTATATAAATCCTCTAGTATTATTACTACTATATTACTATAGTCTACTAGTAAGAGATATATCTTTTATAAAAGTAATAGAAAGTCTAATTTACTTAAAAAGAATAGAACTATCTACTATAACTATAGCTATTATAGTTGCTTATACTAGTAGTAGTATAATTAGATTTTAAATATATCTAAGACCTTTTTTAACTCTTAACTACTATAACTATATTAAAAGACTAATAGCTTAAGATAAGATTACTTAGCTATATTATCCTTTTTATAAAAGTAAAACTATTATTAAAGTTAGTATTTATAGATTTTCTAATATAGATTACTCGATATTATAGTATCTAAGCTTATTAGTAAGTATAATCTAAATATTAGAAAGTATTATCTAATAATTATAGTTCTTTATATTCTATAATAGATATCTTATTTTAGAGCTATATATTATTCTAGAGCTTTACCTAGAGTATAAGTTCTATTAATTACTTAATAAACCTAGATAAGAAGTATCTACTATCTACTTTAATAAGTATAATAAAAGTACTACTCTAATATATATTAGTATTATATACTAGTAATCTATTAGTCTTTACTCTATTAGCTAGAATCTATAGAAAAAAGAAGTACCTATAACTTTACTATTAACTTTAGCTTAGGTAGACTTATAGTACTTTAGTAAAGCTAACCTAAGTCTATATAAGAATTTCTAAATATATACTAATAGAAATATAAATATAAAGTAATATTTAGAAATTCTTCTCTATAGCTATTATAGAAGTAAAGTCCTTAGAGAATAGTAATAAGATAGAGATATAAGTAGCTAAAAAGATCTATCTACCTCTATAGTACTAGTTAATAAATTAGAGATTAAAACTTTATAAGTCTATATCTCTACTAATAATATATATAACTTTCTATTAAGCGTCTATATTAGTAGTATACTAGAATAGTAGTCGAGACTAAAAGATACTATAGTATCTTTAGCTCTAGTAGAGAATCTATTTATCCTACTATTATAATTATATAAAGTATCTTATAAGTAAAGCTTTAAGATCTAGAGCGATCTATATATCTTTTTATTACTATAAAGGCTTATCTTATACCTTAGCTCTAATAAGGAGTATCTTTATATTATAACTATATATAATTTAACTTAACTAATAGTATAAATAGTAGAGAAGGTATTAGTACTCTAAATATCTCTATCTAATTTAAGATCTAAAACCTAGTAAAAGTACTTATAAAAGTAATTATTTATTTTATCTAATTATTTAGAAGTAAAAAGACTAAGCTATAATATATAGAAAGGACTATATAGGACGTAGCTATATATAATAATATAGGCTATAGTCTTCTATATTATAGAATATATCTACTTAATACTTAGATATCTAATACTACTTTAATATAGGACTTTTCTAGCTATATTAAGTAGCTTACTTTTAATATAAGATAAACCTACTATTTATAGTATATTCTACTATAATAGGCGTTCTAGTATAAACGTATATAGTAAATTATATAAGAATTATTAATAAATTACTCTAATTTATTATAGAGAAGTACTTATATTTCTACTATATATAGATTAAATAATAAATAAGTTCTAAGCTTTACTATTAATAGCGCTAGTAAAGTATTAGTAAATAAGAAGCTTTAATATACTTATAATATTATTATATATATATATATATATATAATAGTATTACTAATTATAAAATAGGTTTATATTTATAAATAAATATATAGTCGACTTCTAGTAGATTACTATAGCTCTAAAAATCTACTAGTAAGTTAAAAGTATATACTTTACTTTCTTAACTTACTAATAATCTAGTCTAATAGTATATCCTTAAGCTATAATATTAGAATTTAGATTCTATAGTACTTTTAATACTATATTACTTAAGACTTTCTATTTCTTAAAGTATTTAGAGCTTCTAAACGTTATCGACGATTTAAGAGCCTAAGGCTTAAATAAATATATAGACCTACTATAACTAATTATATATAGTAACTAGTCTAGTAGTAAGAGCTCTATTCTAGTAGCTATATCTAGAGTACTTTTTTCTAAGAAAGATAATCTTTATACTTAATTTACTATAGAGGTTATACTTTATCGAACTTCTAGATTAGAAGAAAGTTAAGTATCTATATCTATTACTTTTAGTAGCGCTTACCTTTTAAGTAATTAATATATACTTAACTTATTTACTTAGAAAATAGATTCTATAGAAGACTTCTCTAAGATAGTAGTAGATATAGCTCTAGTAATAGAACTTAAGGCTACTAGAAATATATTCTCTATAGATATACTTAGGCTAGAAGTTAGAGGTCTATAGATATCTTAATTAACTATTATAGACTTACCTAGCCTAATATATTCTAAAAATAAGTTTTAGAGTATAAATAATATTATACTAGTTAATATATTAGTTAAAGATTATATAGTATAGAAGTATAGTATTATTTTAGCTATTATTTTAGTAAAAAATAACTATATAAACTAGATTATCTTTATAAAAGTAAGAAAGTTTAACCTAGAAGGTTACTATACTCTAGATATTATTACTAAGCTAGATACGTTATATCTAGAGTTAATAAGTAAATTATCTTTTCTAGGCCTTATATAGAACTAGGATATTAAATTCTTCTTTAGCTAGTATATTATATAAAACTAGAATTTAAATAAGCTAGTTAAGAATAATTATAATTATCTTAAGTCTATATTTTTTAAGACGTTATAGTAGAAGCTTCTAAATAAGAATAGTTATAGTATTTATATACTAAGAGAAAGACTTACTAAAGTATTATTTAAATAAATCTAATAAGAACTTCTAGTACTTATCTTAGAGATTTTAGTTATAATAAATAAGATATAGACTTAACTTATATATATAGGTTAAAGTTATATAACTACTTTAAAGAAGTATATTTTTATAATAGAACTTAGTAAAATATTCTATAATATTTACTATACTACTTATAAAAGCCTATATAAAAATCTATTCTTTACTAAATCTACTTTAAGTATAGTATTAAGACGACTTTATATAGTAGTCTAGAATTCTAGTATTAAGTTTATAAGTAAGATACTTAAAGCCTCTTAGTAAATATCTCTTAGAATTAGTACTTAGAGTATAAACTAGACTATATTAACCTTAGTAATCTTTTAAGCTAAAATATTAATTTGTATATATTATAGAAAGAAGTTACTAGAAACTTTTAATTCTATTTTAGTTATATAACTATTTATAGAGCTAAGTCGATATTAGTCTAACTATACTTATAAATATACTATAAGTATATAGCTTTATATAAGAGTAGTAGTTATTAATATACTTAAGTATATTATAGAAGACTATATTTATAATATATATATAAAGAATATAATCGACCTAGAGCTAAAAAAGAAGTAGAAGGCTTTAGAGAAATAATTATATAAGTATATAATAGAATTCTATTAGTAGCCTATTATATATAATTACTATTTTATAGAAACTATTTAGATAGCTAGAGACAAATATAAATATAAAAAGCTTATTATAAAGTACTATTAGCTTTTTAAAGAGTATACTTACCTAACTATCTAAGATATTAGATTAATAGTTAATACTATAATAAGAAGTAAAGAATATAATATAGATAACCTTATAGTATAGGATTTAGCTAACTATATAGAGGCTTACTATAAAGTATATTTATTTAAAACTTCGTAGAAGTCTTACTAATTCTTTTCTAATAGGTTACTTTAAAATATATTATTACTAAAGTACCTATATATATTATAGAACTATTACTCTTAATAGACTTTCTAAAGCTTTTTAACTCTACTAAGATTCTTAAAATACCTTCTAATCTTATTAAGATAGTTAGAGGAGAGTCGATAGTAATAATAGTACTAAGAGAATCTTTATAAGCTAAGCTCGAGATTTTTAATTACTATAGCCTAATCTATAAAGTATATATTAAGAAGATTACTAAAGCTAGTACTTCTCTAGATATACTAGAAAAAGTAGACGTTTATTCTAACTCGAATATTTCTAAATACCTAATAGCTATAGAACTAGAAGAGTAAAACTATATAGAGTTAGTACCTAATACTCTAGATAAGCCTAAGCTAGAATCTATTATAGTTAAAGAACTATCTCTAGTAGATAGTATATCTTATAGTATAAGTATTAAAAAGAAGAAGTCTACTAAGATAGTAGTAAAGTAGAGTTTTATAGACTAAGTATCTTTACTAGTACTTTTTATAGTTAGATTTTATTTATATCTAGCTTATATATACTAAAGGTTTTATTTTCTTATATACTATAGTCTTAAAGTCTTTTAAAAGCTATTAGAATAGTTTATTCTATACTAGTATAGTCCTCTTAATTAAACCTAGCTTAAATACTTTAAAGACTAGTAATTATTATATCTACTATTAATAAGTAAAGGTTTATTAAATCTTATATACTAGCTTAAAATTTCTATAGTATTATCTCGACTATACCGACTTTTCTACTAATATAAATATCTAGTAATAAGTATCTATAAAGGTATATAAGTAAATATACTTTATTAGGTAACTATTATAGAGTATATAGCCTAAGGCTCTTTCTTAAATACTATAGCTAGTTAGGTTTTAAATATATATTAATTATTATCTATAAGTTTAACTAACTCTTTAGCTCTAGTTTAGGTAAGATTTCTAGTATACTTATAAACTATAAATATATTAGTAAATAGTAAATATAACTAAGCTAGATAAATATTATCTACTAGTAGCTAAGCGTATCTATTAAAGTTAAGTATTCTCTAGTAAATATTTAGAAGCCTTTATTACTAGCTAGATAGATAGAACCTTTCTATATCTATTTATAGACTTTATTAATATATTTTAAATAGGATAAAGTAAGCTCTAATAAGAGCCTAAGGACTTTATCTAGCTATACTAAATATTTAGAATTATTAAAAGTAATAAGTATTTCTAGAATTACTATACTAAAAGAGAAAATATCTACTAAATAGCTATAAGTACTACTTTAATCTACTTTAGAAGTATAATATTCTTTTATTCTAGAAATACTATAATATAGATATATAGTTAGTAATATCTTTTCTAGACCTATTTATAATATACTAAAATCTACTAGAAGAATTTTTTCTTTTTAAATTAGAATATTTAAGTATTAATATTCTAGTATTAAATACCTAAACTATAAATATAGTATATAATACTAATAAGATATCTAATCTACTCTAGAGTAGGTATCTTTCTATACTTAAAATAGAATTATAAATTAGTATCTATATAATCTATAATAATAGTAAATTTTCTTAGTTCTTTATCTACTTTCTTAAAATAGATATAAACGAGCTAGACTATATAGTAATACCTAGCTAAGAAAAGTATTTTTGCTTCCTAAGTTAACTTATATATTATAAATACTTATAAGCTAGTATCTATACTAAGATTAATAGAAATTATCTTATAGATATATTTAAAGTCTTAGAATATACTAACTATCTCTTTAACCTTCTTAATATAAGTAGAGATTAGTATTATATTACTATTAGGTATAAATAGGATTTTATCTTCTATATAATAAGTCCTAGAATAGTAAGATTTAATCTCTTAGCCTTAGAAGAATAGTCTTATAGTATCTCTATTTCTAGAAGTTCGAGTTAATATTATATCTCTTAGGTACTAGGCTATAAGGATTATTAATAAAGTCTTACTCTTAAGCTCTATTATATATTATTAGGTTACTCTTAAACTTCTTATAAGTTAAGACTATAGTAGCTATTTATTCTTTTTAAGCTATATTTTCTATTCTTTTTTATATATTTCTTTTTTTTTCTTTTATTTAGAAATAGTAGCTTTTATTCCTCTATTATCTACTTTATTATATATATATCTTCTTCTATATCTATACTTCTTCTTATTAGTAATACTATCTTTATAGAATTTTATTTATATTAAATATAATAAATCTAAATATATTATATTAAAAGTCTATCTAAGGAATATAGTCTATATTACTAGGTTATAGAGTATATTTTAGAGCTAAGAAGCCTTTAAGTTTCTAGAGTTTATTACTTTATTTAGAAGAGTATTTAAAAATAAATATTATAGAGTACTTAGAGAATTTAGCTAAAAGTAGCTTACTATAGCTTTACCTTTCTTAGTAAATATATCTATTAGATAGCTCTAGATAAAGAACTAGATATAATAAATATAGTACTTTCTAGTTAGAGCGCTAGGTAACTAGTCGCTTTCCTTATATATCTATTAAGCTAGAATTATAAGTAAATAGAGCTTATTTTTAGGCCTAGATAGTATATAACTATTATATATAGAGGCTTTAGATAGAGTAGATTAGATAGATAGTATAGTAGTAGAATTAGCTTAGATAGATACTATACTACCTAATATAGTTACTTTATTTACTAAACTTACTTTTTAAAAAGTAAAATATAGTTCTTAAAATAGATAAATTAATTCTATTATTATTAATAGTTAGTAGTAGAATATATATCTCTATCTAATAGACTTTTATTTTCTATAAATACTACTTATAAAGCTTAAAACTTATTCTTAAAGCTATATAGCTATTTAAACTTATATTAGTAAGTATTAATATAACTAATTCTATACTATAATAATTTAATATTTAACTATCTCTTAGCCTCTATAAGTTACTAGTACTTATAGATATATAGATTAGTAAAGAAATTAATTTTTAGATTAATTCTAACTTATATATATAATTAGAAAGATATTATAATATATAGTAATATTCTTCTACTAGAATATTATTATAATATATATACTTATAGATCTAATTAAATTCTAGCTTTAAAGCTTAGATTATAAAGTATTAGCTAAAAAGAGTCTATAAGGTAGCTATACTAGTAATTTATACTTATTAGATTAGTATACTCTATATAATAAATAGAGTAACTATACTCTATTATATATATTATACTAGTAGCTATAAGGCCTTATATAAGCTAAATAACTAGTATCGACTTTCTATATACCTTAGGTAGAGAATAGTATAAGAAGCCTATACTTATTATAATATATCTAAGAAGAAGAATATTATAGTAATATAACTTATTTCTAGAGATATTATAACTATCTTTAAAATATTATTATAGTATATACTATAGAATTAGCTCTACTTAATTAAAGTCGATAACGTAAACTATACTACTATTATAACTAAGTCTAGAGACCTATAACTAGAAGTAATTAAAATACTTAAAAAGAAAAATAAAACTAAGATTACTAAGATTATATAGATTAGCTAGAAGAGCTTAGAAAAAGTATATAGATTAATATTAGTATACTTTTTAAATAGTAGAGATACTATATATCTCTTATAAGAGTAGTATCTCTATATAGTAGAAGAGTTAGCTTTTACCTAGATATATAAGCTTTACTAGTACCTACTCTAGTACTACTAATACTAAGAAATAGAATATAGAATTCTCTATTTAAATCCTATATATATTAGACTATATACTAGCTAAGTAGCCTTTTATAGAAGAATATTTATATAGTACGCTTATATAATAGTAAAGTAGTAGAGCTTAAAGTAATTTAACTAGATAATAGAAGAAGTTTTACTAGCCTATAAAAATAACCTTTTACTAAAATAAAACTTTAAGTAAATAAATAAGTATTCTAGTAATTCTAGCTAAGATATATTATATATTTAGGCTTAACTTACTTAAAACTATAGCTATTACTACTTTTAAACTATTAATTATTAAATAGCCTATAGTATCTATACTAGATAGACTATAGTTATATAACTAGTTACTTTTCTTTATATCGACGTCTTTTATATATAAGTATACTATTTACTCTTTATAGTCGACTTCTATTCTAGTTATACTTAATAGAATAGTAACTACTCGATTATAGATAGTTAGTTAATAGCTATTATATAACTAAGCTAACTACTCTATTATAGTTAATAATCTAGATATCTATACTATTTTATAGCTATAATAGATACTAATAAGAAGATAGATAGATAGTATATATATATTAAAATTATTATAGTAGTAATAACTATAGTACTAATACTTCTTTATTCTACTATACCTCTAGTATAAGATAGTAAACTAGAAAGTAATAGATAGTATAGTAATAGCTACTATAATTATTATAATAGTAATCTAATTAGACTCGAGACTTTTACTATAGAAATTTAATACTTTCTATATTATAATTAAAAGCTACTAGTTATTTAAGTTACTAAATTAAATAAACTTAAGAAGGTCGAAGTTAACTAATTTCTTATATAATCTAATCTACTCTATAACTAGTATATTAGTAAAAAGAGATACTCTAGTTTAATACTTATCTACTCTATACTTCTACTACTTACTTAGTCTTACTAGCTACTAGTACGCGTACGTAAGTAAGTATAGAACTAGAGGTAAGTCTATCTATAAGAGTAGGTATATATTAAGCTATACTATAGAAAGTAGATAGTATAGAAATTAATAATAATAGAACTTAAGTTAACTCTATAATTATAATAGTATAGTCTACTAGAAATAGAATTATATAGCTATAATAAAATAGTAGAGTATATAATACTCGAGTATATTAAAAGACTTTTATAGATTAATTTAGCCTCTACTAAGATATAGCTAGTATAAAAGTATATCTAGTATAAAGATAAAGCTAGACTATATATAGTCTAGATTTATAAAGTCTAAAATAGAGATAAGTAGGATAGAAGAACTAGATCTAGAGAACTAAAAGTAGTAGATAAATATATAATAGTTAGTAAATTTAAATAGGCTTACGTAATCTAGGTAGCTAGTACTTATACGTAGTAATAGATAGCTAATATAAACTATATATAGCTTTCTTTAAAGTAGTTTCTAAATAGATATTTAATTAATCTACTTAAGCGTAATATATATATAATATAGTTAGTAGCTAGTATTAATTAGAGCTTTATTTTATTTTAGAATAGATAAGCTATTAATATTAGTATTAGATATAACTTAAGATAGTATCTAGGAAGTATTAAGTAATACTATACTAGTCTAGCTAAGTAATATTATAAAAGTAAAGTAATAACTTATCTTCTCTATTTAACTAGAAATTAAATATACTTACTTAGCTTAATTAGTTTAAATAGCTAGAAAGTACTATAATAGTTAGAGATATAGATAGTAATTTATATTCTTTAATATTATACTTAGTTATTAGTAGCTACTTAGTATTTACTTAATATTATATAGATATAACTACTATTATAGGCTATAAAATTAAAAGTAATCTAAAAGATAATAGAAAAGAGTTAAGTTTAAGATATTATATTAGATCTAGAAGATATTTTATATCCTTATAGTTAAATTCTAATTATAATAGAGCTACTTATTTATACGTCTTATTAATAAATATAAGTTCCTCTAACTATAGAGATAGAAAGCTAATACTATTATTCTAATATAAGATTTTATTATCTAGAAAGTTCTATATATTAAAGAAGAGAGATCTCTAATATTCTATACTTAGTATACTATTAGCGCTAGTAGCTAAAGATATAGGTAAGAATATTAAAGTAGAACTATATACTTTATTAGTAGCTTTTATCTCGACTATACTTATTAGAATTAATATAGATAATATAGATAGACTCTATATTTTAGTATTTAACTATACTATCTAGCTATTATATATAACTTATTTAGCTTAGTATAACGCTCTCGAATCTATAAGTATAAGATCTAGTAGTCTATAGTAACTTAGTATAAACTCTAGCTAATAGCTAAAAGAAAATATTTTCTTTATATTTTATATACTACTTCTCTACTTAGTACTTACTATCTTTTACTTCTTAGCTATTTTGCGTTTTCTTCTCTTTATAGCCTTATATAACTCTAAGGTAAAATTCTAAATCTATAGTAGTATAGAGTAACCTTTTAGAGAGATATCTTAGAATAGTAGAAGTTAAAAAGACTATTATAGATATATAATTCTTATATAGCTAGAAGTAGCTTTAAGAACTCTAATAAAGATATTACTAGACCTAAGAAAATAGTTAGATAAGTTTTAACTAGTTATATAATATTATTTTAAGTAAGTAGTATAATATATCTATAGAAGTTATAAAGATATAAAGCTAGAAGAGTTACTATAGAGTAAGAATATAAAACTCTTTTTAGATCTATATATAAGATAACTATATTAGAATATAAGAGCTAATCTTAGTTAAGTCTAGTTAAGATATATACTTATATCTATAAGCTAGATTTTAGTAGAGATAATATCTACTTAGTATTATAGCCTCTAAGTTAGAAGTTATTTTATCTACTTATCTAATCTTTATAGATAACTATAGTCTTATAAACTCTAGCTATTAATTACCTAGATAAGCTCTAGTTAGCTAGAATAAGTATTAGACTATTTTATATAAACTTTTAATTAGTTTATTATTACTCTTATAGATAAGCTATTTAGTAGAGACGCGTTATTTTATAACTATACTAATAGAAGCTATACTTATAAAAGCTTAAATTAGTAACTCTAAACCTAGATAGTAGTATTATAATATATAGTTCTAAGAAATTATAGCTTATATAGGCTATAAGAATAGCCTTATAATAAGTAAAAGACTTACTAGAATAGAAGATATACTAGCTAGAAGCTATAATATATAATAGATTAGATAAGATATAGTATTCTTATAAAAGCTAGCTAAACTTTCTATATCTCTTCTAAGTCGATATTATAATATAATAAGGCTAAGAATTAGATAGTAATATTAAGTATACTATAACCTATAAAATAGTCTTAGATAAAGTATTTATAATAGAGCTTAGATAATACTTACTTAAATAATCTAGATCTAGTAGAGAAGAAAGTAGTAGAAAAAGGCTACTATAAGTAGCTATTATTATAGTAGTATTAAGCCTATTAGTACTAGAGACTTATAGCTTATATACTAAGATAGTACTACTTATAATTAGTAGAGTTATTTATATACTTTACTTTATATAGTAACCTAAAGTTAATACTTACTATTATTAGTAGTAGTAAGATAGAAGTAAGTTATCTTTTAAGATATACTTTATAATATATATATTATCTCTCTAGAAGAGTATTCTCTAGTCTAGTTATACTTATAACTAGCTAACTACTAATACTAGCTAGGTTATATTCTATAAAGCTACTATAAATAATAATAATTATAGTTTACTAGTATATAGTCTAAGTAATAGACTTTATTAAGTATAGGCTACTATATTATCTAATACTAAAATATTAGTTATAAGTAGCTATTCTTTAGTTAATAAGATAGTACTACTTTTAACTAGTAGAACGCTATATTTACGTTACTAACTAGAGATAACGTAGGATAGTTAAATTAATAAAAGTAGAATATAGAAGTATAAGAGTCTATTATTTAGTAATCTACTTAAATATATAGTATAATAGTCTCTATAGATATAAGTTTCTTTATTAGTAATTATATATAGAATACTAGCGAGTTATACTTATTTACTAATAATAATAGTTGTCCTATAATTATATACTAGTAGCTTATTATCTATATAGAGGAAGCCTAAAAGAGTATAGCCGAAGCGCCGGGTTAGGACTAGAGGTTGTGTTTTAAAGGGAAGTACAAAATAGAAAGAAGACGTAAAGGCAGGCGCGTTATAAAGTTATGCAAACCTATAGCGTATAGACTATCTTTACTACGCCCTCTTCCCGACGTAGACGCGTCCGTTTCCCGAAGCGGAACACCCGTCAGGCCAACAACAACCTATAACATCGGCACCGTCATGACTACTACAAACCTCTCCAACGTCCGCATCGACCTCTACGGCTATTTCCTTTGGTCCGCCAACCTCTCCCACTGGCTCAACTCATCAATGCCAATCGGGTACCAAAACCAAAGCACGGTCTGGTTCCTAGGCGGCTCAAACATCCACATGAACGGCCACAGCATAGGAACTCTAGATGGAAATGGTCAGGCTTGGTACGACCTCGTCAAAGGCATCTCAAATTACCCGAGAAGACCGATGGGGCTAACAATAGTCAACACGACGGATTCAATCTTCACTGGACTCAGATTCATTCAAAGCCAAATGTGGACCATGACAATCCTATCCTCCTCCAACCTCCTCCTCTCAGACATCTCCGTCAACAGCACAAGTCTACACCCCGGTATCCCAGCTCGTAACACAGATGGTGCAGATATCCTATATTCGAACAACATCACTATGAAGGATTGGGAAATCGACAACGGAGACGACGCCATCGCGTTGAAAGGCAACTCTACCAATATCTTCATCGAAAATTGTAAATTTCATCGAGGCCAAGGTTTCGCGTTGGGAAGTATTGGACAATATGCTGAGCGATACGAAATCATCGAGAATGTGACTGTGAGAGACATTACATGCATCGGAACGAAATACGCAGCGTATGTCAAGACTTGGACGGGACAGAAATCTGGATATCCGCCGAATGGTGGTGGAGGTGGGAGAGGGTGTAAGTCTATCTCTCTGTAATCTCTAACTGCTTTCGCTAATAGATGTGGTATCAGATATCCGCAACATCTCCCTCTCCTCCTTCACCCTCTCCAACCTCCGTTCCTCCCCCTTCACAATATCCCAATGTACTGCATTCGGAGTCACGAAACGTGGGGATTGCGATAGCAGTTTATTCAAGATCTCAGACATCACTCTATCGAATATCACAGGGACTGTGAATTCTAGTTCTGTGGCTGTTATGCAATGTAGTAAAGCTGCTGGAGGTTGTGAAAATATCGAGATAGATGGGGGCAGTGTGGTTGTGAGGAGCTTGACGGATCAGGTTGTGGAAGGATATTTGTGTAGTAATGTGGTGGATATGAAGGGGTTTGCGTGTACGGGGAATGTTACGAGTAATCCGGGAGGGAGTTGATGTTGAGGTGAGGTGGGTTGAGAATTCACCTATGAGATTTGTTGTTGATTTCTCTTGCTGGAGATTTATTCTTTGCTGACTGGTCTTTGAGTACAGCAGCCTAGATCACTGGTATAATGTAGAGCGGAAAGTATTGAATGCCATGCCTCAGAACACTGCATGCTCTCATCAATACTGCAGAAGGAAACGAAACAAAGACAAGGTGAACGATACACTGCATGCATCAAATCTCGCCGCATCCATGATCCCATCGAATGCACAGCTCTGGGCCTTGCTACTATGGTGGCAATGGATGCACACTCACCACGAATTCGCAGAGCAGACAAGATCGAAGTAAAGACGCGGTAAAAAAGCTTATAAACTCACACGATCAATCGGTTCTGCCGTTTCACCTCGACATTAGATCTATCAGGATCATTCTTTGATTTCGACAGCTTTGAGAGCATGGTCTCCAAGAGCCGCACAAACCACAAGCCTGTTGGGAGGTAATGGAATCGCAGAGAATGCCATAGTTGTCCAAACGTAATTCTTGAAGGGAGGATGGGTCAAAGACTGTGAAAGAAGAATTGTCACATGAAACACGGCTTCTCCCGAAGTATTTCACACACACTGAATACTTCTCGAATTCGAACTTGTTTGGTCTCCAGTGCGTAGAGAAGCTCCTAATTCTATCCACAGTCACAACAATCTCGACATCAGTCCTCCTATAATTGAACAAGAGGCGTCTATATACAGATTCGACCACGATGTCCTCCGATCTAACGTATGAATTTCTCCCCCTCCATTACTTGTTGACGCCAATCTGACGATTTTAGGATCCTCTCCATGGCCTTTGCGTTCCTCTGCGGTTTCGCAGTAGGCGCCATCGTCGCATACACTCTCTCCAAGAAGAAAGAGAAGAGGACCCCGGTCTCTGACCGCGCGGCCTGGCTCTCTATCGTTCAGACGCGACTCCTCGCCGCTTGGGCCGCCGTATTGACACTCGGAGAGGAGAGAGAGGCCAAGCGCCTGATAGACGGAGGTCAGAAGTACTTCGGAAAGGGTAATGACTCAGCCATTAATTAATCTTCAAGCATTCAGATCGCTGACCAGCAATATAGAGCGATGGGCCATCGGCCATCATGAATTCAAGGATCCGGAGCTGTGAGATTGAGGAGACCTCACCTCTGGCCGACGTGTGTTTCTGCTTCGCGAGTTGATATCGCCCTGAAGGCATCGACTCCACATGCCTACGCATAGGCGAAGGGCATTCACGGGGAGTCAAATAGGCGAAGATGAGCAAAGTGAGAGTTCAAACTACACTTGGAACACACCTCGACCAAAGGTCCTCATAAATAATTTCGCATTAAAGTCATAAGTATACATGGCTAAGCTAAACCTTCTGAGCTGCCGCCGAAACATCCGTCCTCGCCACAATCTCCTTCTCAATCCTTTCCCGTCTCTGCTCTTCAGCCTCAGAACTAATATCCTTAAACACCTTATCCATATCCTCCAGACTCTTCCCATTCGTCTCAGGCACAAAGAAGTACGTCCAAACCCCACTCAACAAACAAAAGACCGCGAAAAACACATACGCTCCATACCCAGTATCCTGAACCAAAGGCGGCGTAATCAATCCAATAACAAAATTGTTAAACCAATTCGAACAAGTCGACAACGCTACTCCTTTAGCTCTCAGACTCGATGGGAAGATCTCAGCTGGCATGGCCCAAGGTACAGGTCCCCAACTTGCTCCAAAGGCAATCATGTAGAAAAAGAGCATTGCGACAGAAGCCCAGCCTTCCGCGCGGTGTGCAGGCCAGTCTGAAGAGAATTTCCCAACGAGGATAGAAATAATGAGGTGAGCGACGAACATTGCTGCGCTTCCGGCCATCAAGAGAGGTCGACGACCGAATCGATCCATGGTCCAGAGGGAAGAAGTGACGCCTACTAATTGGAGGCAGTTGAGAACACCGGACATGATTAGGCGCATGTTGTAGTCCAGACCCATGGTTTCGAAGAGTGTTGGGGAGTAGTAGATCAAAGCGTTAATTCCAACAAATTGCTGGAAGAACATGATGCCCACACCGACATGTGTGCGTCTGTAGCAACCACGCTTGAAGCAGTCGAGCCAAGAAGCGATTTCGAGCTTGAAGCGAGACATCTTTGATCCATCTTGAAGATGTGGGTGCCGTTCGGCGCTGATTTCTTTGTGTAAAGCGACTTCGGCTCGGATGTCGAACCATTCTAGTTGAACGCGGCGGTCTGTGGTGGGGAGTTGACGGAGTTTTGCTAGGTTTATGAGAGCTTCTTCGTCTCGGCCTTTGGAGGCAAGCCAGCGAGGGGAGAATGGGAGGAAGAGGATTCCTATGCCGAGGACGAAGCCTGGGATTAGTTGGAGAAGGAATGGAAGTCGCCAGGCCCATTCTCCGGACATGTAGTATGTGCCGTATGTGATCCAGAATGCGATGACGATTCCGGTGACGATTGAGAATTCTTCGAGGACTAGTAATGAGCCTCTGATTTCAGGGGGGCTGATTTCGCTGATGTATAGTGGGGCGACCATGGAAAGCATACCTGGGTGAAAGAAGATTAGTCAATGGATATCGCCAGAAACACAAGCTCAATGGGGTACTCACCAATCCCCAAACCACCAATAAACCTCGCGACAACCAACATAGCATAATCCATTGCGGCAGTCTGCAACACGCTTCCCACTGTAAAAACCCCCACAGCAATCACAATCGAATACTTCCTACTAAACTTGTCCGCAATCCAACCCTGGTTCAACGCGCCGATCAAAGCTCCCAACTCAATCATAGCAGTCAACAATCCTTTCCAGAAACCCGCGCTCCCCGAACCTTCGGCAATGCGAGTAAAACGTTGTAGGAATTGGTCTTCGACGAGAATCACTGAGACCACGCCTTGATCATAGCCAAAGAGAAGACCACCAATTGCGGAGAATGCGGCGCACATCGCAACATATCGACTCGTGAATAGGCCCTTGAAGCCAGGTTGGGAGTATGTCTCTCGTGTTTCAAGTTCAGGTAAGCCCATGGTCGTGATCTCCTTGAGCGTGGCGTCTTGGCTGTCTTGTCGGGTGGCCTTTTTGGTTTCGTCTTCTTGTTGGATTGTGGTAGCCATGTTGGGCTGAAGTGAGAATCAGAATTCTCTCAACCGATGGTGCGTTGTGAACGGAACAACGATTGGAATTTCGTGTTGAAATCTGTTTGGTCGAGGAACAACTTTTCGGGAGTCGGAGGATAGTTTAATACAGCGTTGTGGATCCAGTCCAAATGGCCGTAAGAGGAGAAAACGAAAACTTGTTGCTTTCTACAATGATCACGCGATGAACATTCCCAGAATCCTTCGAACTTTCTCGAGGTACATAGGTTCTTTACGATTGTGTACGATGGATCCGATTCTTGTAATCGATCGCAGTCGCCGACAATATCGGGTGTGTCGGCATATCTTCGTGGAAAGCCAGATGATCTCCATAGAATTTACCGGAAAGATGTGTAGTCCATGTCTAGGAGCAACGTTTCTCCTCATGCACCCCGCACGGAGAAAAGTTACGTTCTCCATACCCACTCCTTTCGATCGCTGATCAATCAGGTCGCTCTAATTGTCGGCCTCTGCTCAACGCGCGACGTCAGAGATGGATCTCACACGCCGAAACGTTGCACAGGTGCGACATTGCATATGCGGGAGGGCTCTACTTTCCTCCGGAACGTAGAAGAAGTGAATGGTTTCCTGGATTGCTCCTTGTGGTATTCCGTCGGCGATACTCGGAAAAATAGTCCTCCTAGCGTCCGGATGGAGACTTGTCGAGGTCTCTGCAGCTATTTTCCGTCTTCTTCGTAGCAGTATTGAACATGCATGCATATCTCTATGCGCGCTTGATAACTCATCCGGTTTACGTGCGCAATTCGCGCGCTTCTGCTCCCATGTCTTCCTCATCGCATGGCAGTCATGCCCATTACGCGGAACTGACTGCTTGTTACAAGAGTGTCCCATGCACATTCGGCAATCGTACTTCGCAATGTCTGTAGTTCGGTAGAAATTCTTGCCCTCGTGAGTCTGGCTGAGCCCTAGGGTTGTCCGGCGAGCACAACTTCGTTCAGTCTAACACGACCAGGTTGATGGCGTCCGACGTTCCGATGAGATCGGATGCTGCTCGTTGTGCATTCAGGAGAAGTCTGCCTAGCCTGCTTGTTCCTGCTTTGCAGATCTAGAGTTATGTATAAGGTGAGCTGGAAGAGTATGTCAAGTACAGATTTGCACAGTTTCATCGCCTCGTACCCCCCATCTTATTTCAACCCTTCATTCCACCCGATTGCTACGAACGATATAGCTATCCAGCGACTCCCTCTAAGTGGTGGACCCCATCATTTTCTAGGTCGACGGTTGGGTTATAGTCGCTTCGAATCAATTAGCAGGCGCGTAGCTGCGAGGAAGAGCAAGGACGTCCATGGGGCAATTCGATCGCACGTCAAGATCCACTTCGACTTCATGCCAGCTGCAGACAGAGATTATGTCCGAGTTATACGCAATCGACCTTGTCGAAGCCTGATGGGTTCGACTCCAGTATGTAATAGCAACCACTCCGTCTACCAGTGCACTACTTCGCTATCAGCATTATGCGTGAGATGTTTGGGACGTCGCAATGGAGATAGAACACGCACGAAGTGGTCGCAATCACAATTGAAGCCCAGGAAGACTCCTGCTTCCGAGTAGCAGACGCCGCAGTTCGTATTGGAACTAGCACTCTGACATGGCTGGAAGCGAGAGTGAGGTCGGTGTTGCAATATTAAGGCATGGGCGGTTTCTGGTGACTGGTCTGCTGCAAATGTCACTGCTGCGAGGACTGCCCAAAGCAAGGCAAGCAGAGGAAGCATAGTCCCGAAAGGTTCTCTGGCTGTCGGCAACACGGTCGATGGATATGAATGCTCCTGGACAGACTAAGAAAATTCCTTGCAGGAAGCGGTGTGGGAAAATGGAGAAACGGTACTTCTAAGTCGGTGATTCAGCGAGAGCAAGGCACTCCCGACAAGCGTGCGTGCGGAGCGCTTTTGATCAATGCCGTATAGCACCTTGGCGGGAGGTGGCAGTGCCGTGGGCATAGTCTTGAGAGTTCTTGGGAGAAACGCGTCAATATTGATACGCCCTTCTCGGAACAAATGGCAGCAGGCCGGATCCATTCAGTCCAGATGGTCTGTCTCGGGAAACTTATTTCAACGCGACGTCGCCAAGGAGGTTCTGTTCCACAAAGTCTGGCGATGCCGCGTGGTTGGAAACCTCAATACCTGGGCAACCAAGCCTGAGCTGCGTGCCTCGATCGTGTTGACCGGAAATTTGCCTGACGAGGGATTAGGAAAAGTCGGAAGAAGATGAAATCGCAACGAGGTGGCCCGGAGCACACTTCCATTGAGAGGAGCTGTCTTTGTGCTGTAAGACTATGTTTCTCTTGTCAGCTCAAGCTGGCTGATAGCCTGCCCAGAGACTATCATCTGTGCCAACGGGCCAAGGTCTGCTGCCAATGCTGTGCCGTGGATTGAGACCACGTCTGATATTGCATTCCGGCATGTAGTAAGAGCCGGAATATGCACATGCACGCGCAGCGTTTGAAGAAGTGTACAGCGCGTATAAAGAACAGTGTCGTTCGTAGAGAAAGATCCCAGAGCGGTGGTGTTGGAAGGTGCGGATGCCGGCGGCATCACAAGTCTTGGCAAACAATGTCCGTCGTACTTTCGTTTCTCACCTTGCGAACCTGTTTGGTCTTTCTTAACCACGACATCTCCAAATTCTCTCTCGCATCGCTCTTGCGGCCCGTGTCTGCGGCAGTGGGAAACGAGCCTGTCACCACGAAGCTATCGCGGAGGATGAACATGTCGCTCGAGAGTAGAGACTGGTACATTGTAAATCGAGCTCGCCGCCACCGGTACGAATCAAACGCAGCCCGAGTCTGGCGAAGCCTGTTCAGATTCGCCTGCTGCAAAATGAGGATCTCCACAGGAATCGTATCCAAGAACTCGCGATGCCCGTTGCGGCGACCTCCTGCTTTGTGGCGCTCGCATGCGAGCGGGAGGCTAGCAGCTGCCGAAGCCACAAAAGCCAACACCGGTCTTCCTTTTCACATGGCAGGCTGTCGAATTCTGTTCCATCTCCTGCGTGCCACGGGCGAGTTATCCTGCTCTCGATGCGATGCTCCGAAAGGAACAGACGCGCAACGACATGCAACTCATAGCGACGTGACGTGTCCTGACCACTTGTTCAGACCGGAGCCCGGATGATGGAAACATGGCGCGGATGTGTTGAGAATGGAGAATCATATGTATTCATGATCCACTATTCAGAGTGCTTTTGGGCACGCCGGAGTTGCCAGATCGCGTTCCGTCCAGATCCCTCCGAGAATGTCGTATGTGGTGAGTCTTCATCGGCGTTCTGATCGAGCATCACCGCGTGGTTTGCGCGGTTATGCTACGCGAGCAGAGACAGCAGTGCCATGGGTACAGCAACGCTTCTACGTGGCCGGGCCATTCGAGAACATGGCTATTCTTGTTGTCCACTGTTACCTTGTCGCAAGAGATTCTGCGACGTGCAAAGAAACAACACTCATCACTAAATACGCAACTCTACTGCTTTTGGGTGTATCCTCAAATATCTGCTCTTCGGCTCATTCGGCAGGCTACTGCATAGCTCCCGAGAGAACGATCATCACAAAATGCCAAAATGGGACAAGTCAGGCTCAATCACATTGCCAAGCCAGACGGACTTTTGCTATCAAAGTATGTACCTGCATCCTGCCGACCTTATCAAATCCAGAGCAGCACGTTTTCCCTGCTTTGTGGTGGGTTGCGAGAGGAGAGCTTTTCCTAGCCCTTCCTTCTCGTGTACCAAAATGAGACACTTTGGCTGTCCTTGACCCACAAGAGGACGAGAAAACCGGTCGATCTCCCTCTACAACATCGCTCATGCTGAACACCTGAGGTACAGCGCAGCGCCCGCAGAGCTCCGCAACATGCGATAGCCGCCTATCGACTGAATCTACTCGATCACTCATTCGTCCAACTCGAAATTCACTCACTATGACTTCCAACATCTTTACGCACAGGTCGAAACGCTCTTTAGCTGCAATAGCCGACTCTCCAGCACTTCTTAATTCTTCCAGCGTCTCGTTATTTGGACAAGACACACCACGATCTTTGAGCCTGCGAACGGATAACTCCCTCGATCTTGGCAACCGAGATGCCATATACAATCATTCATCCGGCGCACTTCCATACGGAGCCGAGAGTCAGCTAGAGCATGGCCTTCACAACAAGCCGACCGAAAGAGTCATTGCCTTGAATCTCTTTCCGAGCATCGGATATCCCAGCTTGCAGTCTTCGGGCAATAATGCAAGTCCTCTTGCCCAGAGCATGTCCGATGGTACCGCACCTGCACAGAAGCTGCCTTCAATTCCAACGACTGGTGTTGCCCCTCCCAAGGAAAGCGGACTGTCGCCATGGCACGAGAGAGCGTTTATTTTCACCATCTGCCTCGCGCAACTCTTCTCGTTAGCAGCTCTCGCGCAGTCTTTTGCGCCTTTGCTGATCATCGCGAAAGACCTCAATGTCACAAACCCTGGTGAGATGGCTTGGTTCACTGCATCATATAGCATGACATTGGGATCTTTCATCTTGCCTGCTGGAAGACTGGTATGCTTTTAGATACGCGGAGCGAACTAAGTTCTTACTGATTGTCACATAGGGCGATATGTACGGGCATAAGAAGTTATTCCTCATCGGCTGGATCTGGTTCGCTTTTTGGTCTATGATCGCTGGCTTCTCAGGTGTGGTTGGAGGGCACATCATGCTAAGCACCTGCCGTGGTCTTCAAGGCATTGGACCGGCCCTTCTCGTGCCCAATGGCATCGCTCTCATAGGACGAACCTTTCCCGTCGGCCCAAAGCGGGCTCGTGCGATCGCTATCTTTGGTGGTTGCGGTCCTGTGGGAATGACCTTAGGAGTCGTCTTTTCTTCGCTCATCGCGCAGGTTTCCTGGTGGCCTGGGTGCTTCTGGACCATGGCCATCGCATGCGTTTTCGCTACTGGGCTGGCGTGGTCGATTATACCATCAAGTGAAGGCCAGCACAAGAACACAACCTCGACCAGCTTCGACGTCTGGGGTACGCTCACAGGCGTCAGCGGGCTCATGTTACTCAACTTTGTCCTCAACCAAGCACCGATTGATGAATGGTCGACACCGTACATCCCAATCGTACTGGTGCTCAGTTTGGTAGTAATTGGAGCTTTCGTTTACGTTGAGCTAAAGGTTGCTCAGACGCCAATCATCCCTTTGGAAGCCCTGGATCGCAAAGCAGCGCTTACCATGGCATGTATTGGCTTTGGCTGGGCTTCGCACGGGGTATGGGCTTACTACCTTTACCTTTTCATCATGGTCGAGCAAGGCTACTCACCTTTGAATGCCGCGTCCAAAACGTGGCCAGTCGCACCTATTGGCTTCTGCGCAGCAATCGCAGTGCCATATCTACTTCGCAAGCTTCGCGTACCTTGGGTAAGCTCATCAACTATAGCTTTGAGTGACGACGAATACTAATTGCTTCCAGCTGATGACCATTGCAATGCTGGTATTCGTCATCAGCCCTCTGCTTCTGATATACGCCTCACCAGCAGATCCGTTCCCCGTTCCGATGATCATATCAATTATCATTGCGCCGCTTGCAATGAATTGGAGCTTCCCATCAGGCACTATTTTGATGTCTAATGCTCTTCCAAAAGAGCACCAAGGCATTGGTGCATCACTCATAAGCACGGTTGGTTGTATCGAACAACGTTGAGGCTTAAGTACTAATGCCTTACAGATGGTCAACTACTCCATTGCGACTGGCTTAGGCATCGCCGGAACCATTGACCGATATACAAGTCATGGGAACGGTATTCTCCATGGCTACCATAATGCATGGTGGCTCGGCGTCGCGTTTGGCGTCGCTGGCGTTGTCGTCAGTCTTTATTTCGTCTGGCAGTCGAGAGCTGCTAGATAGCGCTACTTTTAACGAACGACAGATAGACTCACAAGGAACGAGACCATGTTGACATGATGAATAGAATTGGTGCTCCCTGATCCTGACCTATCTCCAACAAAAAACAGTGGCCACCCATATGGATCCTTTCAAGAGGTTGGTCTTTCACTATCCGGCAGTCTGACACGAATATTTGTATCCGACGCCGAACTTCAGAGATGCCGTCCCAGGAGGCCAATTGCCCGAAATAGTATAATCATGTGGTCTAGTCGAGCCGCGCGCGCACTCACAGAGTGTAGTTGCTCCAGTTGCAGATTGACCTCCGTCTCTTATCGTCACGTAGTTCGTCAGATCAGTGCCTCCGATACCTAGACAGGCTTGATAAAGCCATCCCCAGACTCGGTCCTGATTACAGCCGGCAGTTTGGCAGGTGTAGGTGAATCGGCCAGGTTTGTTGTCAGCTTTGGCTGAAGCGAGGAAGATTAGGAGTGGGATTATGGAAGTGGTCTCTGGGGTGAAATCAGCTTGATGATGATACTTGATATGGTTGAAAGAGTGCCTTACTCATGTTGGGCGACTTGACTGTCAGCTTTTTGACTCGATCGCTGATGAATATGAAGCTCTCAAGACAGTTTTTATAAACACCGAGCCTCCATGATGAAACGACTCTCTGGCGGTTCCAGACGGTGACCGAAGTCTAGCTGCACTAAATGTTCAGCGCATGGACGTATCGAAGGGTCAATGTCTCAGGCTTGAAGGGGCGACAGCAACGCCAACTGCTCCCAAGCCTTTAGTGCTCGGAATTGGACGCTAGCACTCTCACACAACTATCTGCCATGCGACATCGACAGACAATACCATCGGTCGCCTTCAGATACTGATCGTTTGGCAAACTAGAACCTGACTCATATTCGAACTCGTAGTCCAGCTCCGTGTACAAATATCAGTGGGTAGTTATATTTTATCATCTCAGCAGGAGCATGCTCTACCTTTCAATTCGTATTCTATTTACCTCCTTTCAGAATCTTTTCCTCCGCAGGACGCGGCCGCACAGAGGCCGCATTCGACATGAGTCCGGAACTCAATCTTAGACGCTTGTCGGCAGTATATCGCACCTATTTTATAATCGAGACACTTTATAAAGCCGACCACGACATGAGACATTATATAATGAGAGCACACTAATCATAAAATGTCAGAATGTCACTAAGAGCATTTGAGTTGCAGCCTGAGGTGACTACAGCCTTGGCTTCGAGATTCGGAGAATCCGGCGATACCACCTAGACTCAAATACGCCTGCTATAGACACTCATGACACTCTCCTCTCATGTCAGTTCACCAGTGCTCCGAGAGGTCCATAGCAGAGACAAAAACGCTTCGTGAACGCCACAGCTGAAGTACGTACCACCTAAATCGGAACCCTCGACCCAATCAGCTTGTGCCGCGTTGAATCCGCTCAAGTAATCACTGCCCTACTCAGCCTCATGGCTTGATGGCCTCATCATGAGTAGGTCGCATTTTTGCAGCACTATTTTGGACGCTTGGCAGAATGAGAGGTGAGCATCGATTTTCTTTGCTCATGTGATGTTTTCGGACATCTCTTATAGACGTGGCAACCTGGTCTACGCGATTGCGGCTGCTTACTCGAGGATTTTTCAATATTCACGAGGTAGTATCACGCCCTGATGACACTTGCCTTCACGAGACGAGGACCTTCGTGAAGGCAAGTGTCTTGGAGGTGTGTGGTGGTATAAAGGTAGGTCGTGCTCGTTGCTGGAGATTCTTCTTGTCAGACACAGACACCGCCAAGTGAATATCAAACAGCACCAACGCAATCGCATACCATCAACACACAGAACGAAGCCAAAATGCAACTCACCAACATCCTCCCCATCCTCGCCATCCTCGGCGCCTCCTCCGCCATCCCTCTAGTCCCACGTGGCTGCTTCCCAGACAACGTACGCCATTCACCCTCCCCTTCAGCCAAAATCCACAACTAATTCTCTTCCCAGACTCACCAACTTGTTCAATCCTCCCAAATCACAATCGGAAACCTAATCAACAACATTTTCCAACAAGACAACACCACGGGCAAAGCCAACTACATCGCCTCCCAGAAATCCCTCGACAACTTGAAAGCCGCAGTCCGTCCCAACAGCTTTTGCAATAACGGTGCTGCACTAGCTTGGCCCACGAATCTTTCGCCTCTCGACTCTCAGGTCCGCGCGATTGATATCCTGCGTGATTCGCAGGATGTATTAATGAATTTGGATCAGGATGTGATTGAATGCAAGACAGCTGAGGCGCAGAGTCTGTTTTGTACGGCGAGGAAGTTGGTGAGCAACATTGATGGGTATTATAAGTCTTAGTTATTGAGGTGTAGTGGAAGGAGAGTAGACCTGAGTTCTCTGCATAATAGTTTAGCATAGCGTGGGTGTGTGGTGGAGTAATTTGCTGTTCGGGTTAAGGCAATCTTTTCATGTCAAGAAACAATGAAACGTCTCTACTCTCCTTGATCTTCATATTTACTATCTCCTGAGTACTTGAGCAATCATCAAAATGTATTGGCGGGAAAAGATACTCATAAGCAGCGAGCTCTATCACGAGCGTGTGCCCGAATCAGCGCAGTGATCTAGACACTTAGCTCAAGAAGCGTTAAGTAGGCATCATCCGGACAGAGCCACCACCACCACCAAATCCACCACCGCCACCCTGGCGTGAAGGAGCACGCGAGAAAACGTTGGAAGACGCACCGCCGCCTCTGCTAGACGTAGTCGTCTTTTTTCTGCTCGCTCCCGTCCCAGAGCCTGACGCAGAACGAGCGCTGTGATTGCCACCAGAAGCATTGCGATGGCCGGTACCACTCCTGGATTTGTTTGCACGTACTGTCCAACCTTTGCCCTTCCGTGACGCGGGCTCTTGTGCAGGCCGTGACTCTGCTCTAGCTTTGTTGGCAGACTGCGAAAGATCAGCCAGCTTGGCATTGAATTGCTGCACTTTAGGATCCCTGGTTTGGGCGCCAGCGAAGTATTGACTCTCTTCACCCTCGTCCTCATCATTGACAAGTTCACCAATGTCTTCTTCGTCTTCTCCTTCATCTTCACTGACAAGATCGATGACGTTCTGACCATGCGGGTTGGCTGGATCAGCTGAGTCTTCGTCGTCATCTTCATTCTCTTGAAAGCCCATCATTTCTTTGTATTCATCATGGTATTTTTTGACGATTTTGCCGAAGAGTTTGCCCCAAACCTCGACCCGCTCAGGGTCGATATTTGGTATTGTCAGCATTTGCTCCGGAGTCTCGGTCCAGCGTGCCGCCATTTGTTTCAAGATGGTGTTGGTGAACGGCTGTTGCTTGAGACTGCGCTTAACCATGAGAGCCTTGCATTTCAGCACCGCCTCCCGTTCAAAATTTGCTGCAACGTCCCGATGAATATCATTGAGGCCTAGCATGGTGTTGTCGAGGGCGACAGGCACGGTGCGAGGTTTCACAACTGTTCTTGGTCGTTGCACCTTGGCTGGCTCTGGGACTGGCTCGTAATACTCCTCGTCCTCGGTCTCAGCGTCCTCCACAAAACTGTCCTCGCTAGGATCATCAACGACAAAACCGTCTCGCTCGTATCCATTGTTGAGCTGGTAACGCGTGAGCTGCGCTTGGACTGCTGCCTTCTTTCGTTTCGATACTGCCTGTACTGGGGATGAGACGTTCGTCGACATGGGGAGTTCTCTCGGCGCCTTGGAGTCGGAATCTTTCTTCTTAGTCTTCTTGGCCGTCTTTGCAGGTCGAGGCGAGGTCCGAATCTGCATTTTCAGTCTCGTGGATTTACCCTGATCAAAAGCGTTGCATCGCCTGCCAAGATTGACATATGACTGCGCGAACTTTCTCTTATTCATGTGAACGTCTTCGCAAAGGACGTCTTCATTGAGAAGGCGATAGAATAGTCGTTCCACATCGCCACGATCAAGATCAGAGCCCTTTCCGAAATGCTTGCTTTTTTCATGCTCCATATCCTTGCCTTTCTTGGTTCTGGCGCCACGGAACATGTCGATGCAGTGCAAAATGGTGACTTTATCCTTTCTGATATCCCGCACAAGATCGATAGCATTTCGAGCTTCCTGCGTGAAGTCAACTTCCTCAAAAGTGGTTCCTGAATTGCAGTTGTCGCATCTTGCCAAGCAATCTTCAGGATCGAACCGCTCGCCGAAATAGCTGAGCACCTGAACACGACGACAATCACTTCGGTTTTCGCAGAACTGAACCATCTTTGAAAGCATCTCGTGTTGCCGCTGCCTCTGCTCTCGACTGCTATCGCTCTTCGGATCGTCGATCATCTTGCGTAATTTGCCGGCATCTGCGTAGCCATAGAAGAGGTAGCATTCGGACGGGTTCCCATCACGCCCTGCTCTGCCGGTTTCTTGGTAGTAGCCTTCGAGAGACTTGGGGATGCTATGATGAATGACAAATCGAACATTGCTCTTGTCAATGCCCATACCGAAAGCAATCGTCGCTACGATTACATTGACTTGGCCAGCCTGCCACTTCTGCTGCACCTCTGCTTTCTGAACGGAATCCATACCTGCATGGTAGTGTTGGGCACTGATGCCATGTTCCTTCGAAAGAGCGGCGGCGATGTCCTCACAATTCTTTCTCGACAAGCAGTATACGATGCCAGTCTGCTTTGCATGGTTCTTCTTAATAATATCTGCCATCTCTTCCACATCCTGTTTGCCCTTTGGCTTCGGCAGGACTTGGTACGACAAGTTCGAGCGATTGAAACTTCTTGTGAAGACTTCGCATCCGTCCATATTCAGGTTATGGATGGTGTCCTGCCTTACATTTTCGGTTGCTGTAGCAGTCAAGGCCATCACAGGCACTCCAGGAAATCGCTGTCGTACTTCGCCGAGATTCTTGTAATCTGGGCGGAAGTCATGACCCCATTGACTGACGCAGTGTGCTTCGTCGATGACAATTCTTGCCAGCTTCTTCTTTCGATGCAGTCCGTCGAATGCTCGTAGCATTTTCTCACTTTTGCCAAGCATTTCGGGGGTGACATATAGAAGCTGAATCAGTCTTTCAGGCTCTTTGTCCCAAAGTGCGTCCGTGATCAAGTTCCTCTCCTCATAGCTGCTCTCGGAATTGATGAGCGATGCCTGCACACCGAGGTTGCGCAAGTGCTCAACCTGATCTTGCATCAAGCTGAGTAGAGGGGAGATGACAATCGTGACTCCTTGTGTCTTGCCAACTCGCACCAGTGCAGGTAATTGATAGGTCAACGACTTGCCACCTCCAGTAGGCATCAATACAAATGCGTCTTTCCCACCCAAAGTGGCGTTGATGGCGTCCAACTGGTGCTCGCGAAAGCCTTTGAGTTTGAAAATTTGCTTCATCACTCTACCAACTTCACGCGACCAAGGAAAGCTCATCTTCTGTGCCTGGAGCTCGTCTTCATCGCTCTGAGGCTTCTTCGGAGTCTTCTTCGATTTCATGGCCGATTGTGGTCGCATTTGACTGTTTCCGGAAGTGTCAGCAAAAGGCTGACGTGGCATGGGTGCCTTCGACAGAGACGTGTTTTCGTAGCCTTCGACATAGTCAAGCATTTCGTCGTCGTCGTCATCAGCGCCGTAGTCGTCCTCATCGTGATCGTGTGCTGGAGGAGTACCCATGCGATGGTTAAAGCGTCTTGTGTCCGCTTCCATCATGTCGTTATCGTCAAGGTCATCATCATATGTGTCTTCGTACGTCGTTGTGTCGCATTCGTTGTATCCTGGCCGGGGTGGCGGCGGCATAAAAGATTGGATCTGAGTCTGTGCAATTCGACTTGAGCTCGGCACGGTAGGAGCAAGGTCAGGCATTGGCCCAGTCGGGACTTGCGTGGATTTGACTGCTACATTCTGAGATCTCGCAACTTGAGAGCGGCCATCTCGAAGTATTGCACTGATGTCGTCGCTGCAGATTCTGAGAAGCGACAGGCACTCATTCTCGAAACGATCGAGACGTTCTTTGCCATCCTTGTTGGCTTCTTTGGCCGCAGTCACATCCTTGCGTTGTCGGACAAGAAGACCAAGAGCCTGTTTGAGCTGCTCCTTCTCCTCGACAAGATTGCGGTGCACAGTACGCTTAGATTGCAAAGATGTCAGAGCGTCCATTCTGCGGGTATAAGAGTCGACTTGTTGGTCCAAGTTGGTGACATCGTCAACGCCTTGGTCGTAGGCGTCGGTAATCTGGTTGTACACAGCTTCTCGCTGGGCTTCGATCGTTCCAATGGCCTTGTGATATGCTTCGTCCGGCAGCTCAAAAACTTTGAGAAGTTGTGCCTGCAATTCAGCCAACTCAGGTGGAACGGCCTGTGTGGAAATGCTTGCTGGTGGTACCGGGGTTGTGGCGTGGCTTGTAACAGGCGTCGCAGTCAGGTCTGGATACTGGACTATTGGTTGCAGTGGAGCCTTTGTGACCGCTGCCGCTCCGCTAACAGCATCTGGCATCGTGACCTCTTTGATGGGACTGTGTCTTACTGGCGAGCGCTTCTTGCTAGGAGTGCCTTCAACGTTCGACGCAGAATTGAGCTTCTTGCCAGCGAGATTCAGCTTCTGCGCTGAGAAGTTCAGAAGATCATCATCATCTTCCGAGTCATCCACGAATGTTTCCATCTGTGACCTGTGAGCAGCATTCGCCTTCAACGACGGCTGCTTTGCGGGGGTGTTAAGTTTGCGCGGTGGTATAGTCGAGTACGGAGGCGGAGGATCACTTGGCGCAGCACCAATCTTAACAGGACTGTCCAGCACAATGTCATCGATAACCGTAAACTCTTGCGATAGACGGGGTGCTTTCCGTGCCTTCTCAGTTGGCCGTGTTGAAGAGCCCGACTGGCTATGAATCGCGAGCTCAAACTCATCGCTCTTCCTCTTGTGGCCGGCGATAGTCTGCACACTTCGCTTGGCTGGAGGACTATGTACCGGGGTAAAATCCCCAGTCAGGTCCATTTCCTCAACATCATCGAAGCTCTGGAATTTCTTCTGAGCAGGCGTGGGTCGAGTCAACTTGTTCCGAGAGGTAGAAGCAGCTTCCAGATCTGAAGCAGATCGCCGGCTCTTAGAGGGCGTCTCATCGGGGTATCGAGGCCCTAGCGTGATATTTTGCTGCTTGCTGGCCGAAGAGGGCGCCGTTCTCATCCGCACCATGTCGTCTGGACTCTCATTCACATTTGCCCGCGCAACTCTTGGCTCGGTTGGTTGCTGTCGCTCGCTTTCACTGCGAAGAACGGTCGGAATGTTCGGACTTGTCCTCCCCGACTTCGTCAGAGTAGTTACTGGCACCGGGTTATTGTCGCCAGACTCGGTCGGCGTAGGCAGCTCAATGGGCGACGTGAACGATATTGAAGCCTGCGGCAGATCGATGTTGGTTGGTGGCAGCGATGGCTTGTCGAACAGCAACCACAGCAAATGTTCGCTGAGATTGTGACGCGTCATCTGTGGCCACCATCGTATACCGACGGATCGGAGGTGGGCATTGAGATATCGTCGTCGGCGGCGGTGATGGTGGGCGGAAGTGATGTTGTTTGCCAGTCGCGAAGTTCTTGGCGCGTCTGAGTTCGCGACTGCCTGCGCGCGTCGAGGGCGGAGTCAGGTGACCTCTGAATTTCCGCCACTTGACTCTTTCCGACTTCCGTAGCAAAAGTTCAAACCTCAAGTCATCAACTCTCAAATTATCCTCTCGAGCCAGTGATCAGCATGGATTCCGAGGAGAGACCACGAAAGATGCGAAAGCTGTCGCAAGATCTGTCTCCAGAACACAACAACGGAACAACAAATAATGATGCAAGCAATGGCGCTGCAGATATCGAAAGTGCAGACGCCGCCAAACCAGAGGAAGCACCAGCACTGCCTTTGCCAAGCGATGTAATTTCAGCAGACGCAGGCGAAGTCGATCAGCGAGAAGTCCCTCTTTCAAAATCACAACAAAAGAAACTCCGTAAGAAGGCCGAATGGGAGGCCGGTCGCGAAGAACGCAAAATCATTCGCAAGGAGAAAGTCCAGGCCAAGCGTGAACGCAAGCGAGAAGCGAAGGAGCAAGCCAGAGCAGAAGGCCTTATTATCGCAGCTCCGAAGCCGCAGGTGCATCAAAAGGCGTCTCAGCTACCAGTAACATTTCTGCTCGACTGCGACTTTGATGATCTGATGCGAGATGGTGAGCGCATTTCTCTTGCTTCACAAGTCACGCGCTGTTACTCTGATAATAAGAACGCGCTTTACCGAGCTCATTTGACGATCTGTTCTTTCACTGGGAAACTACGAGAGCGATTTGATACCTTGCTTACCTCGAACTATAAATCTTGGAGAGGTGTAAGGACCTTCGAGACCAATTTCTCTGATGTTGCAGAGAAGGCCAAGGAGTGGATGGCCGATGAGGAGAACAACCAATTCGCTGGAGTCTTTGCCAAATATGCCGACATCGATGAGGAAGCGAGAAAAAAGCTCAAGGAAGAAGGAGAGGTTGTCTATCTTTCATCGGAAGCTGACGATGATCTAATGGAGCTCAAGCCGTACAGCACTTACATCATCGGTGGCTTGGTTGACAAGAATCGTGAGAAAGGTATTTGCTACAAGCGAGCGAGGAAGGCTGGCATCAAAACCGCGAAGCTGCCGATCGGAGAATATATGGAGATGCAAAGTCGAAAAGTTCTGGCTACCAACCACGTGAACGAGATCATGATCAAGTGGCTGGAATGTGGCGATTGGGGAGAAGCATTCATGAAAGTGATTCCAAAGCGCAAGGGTGGGAAGTTGAAAGGCGAGAAAGATAACGGTACTTCCCAAGCTGAGGATGGTGCGGAGGAGATTGTCGAGGACGAACCGAACGACGAGGCAGAAGAACGAGCTGCGGCGGAGGATAAGGAAGTCTTTGAACCCACGGAGCAAGGAGATCTAGCAGCATAGATCTTGACCCTCTTGGATAGCACCTGCTCAAATCGACAAAGATTTGGAGTCTCTCCGGAATGATTCCAGTTTTCCAGGCCAGATCTTGACGAGAATGCAGCAGACTTGTGCTCTACGGCAATGTAGAGAGGTTGGAGCTCCCCATTAATGGCAGAACGGTCGACTACGAGGCCGAGAAGTCAAGCTAGGCCATGCACCTTATCACATGTTCGCCGGCATGTCGCCAGACAGTCAAAAGGCAAATATATGATACAATCGCGAGGTGTTTGGCTCGTCTAGGTCCAAGACTGAGATGAAGGCTTCTTTTCGTTGAAGTTCAATCGGGATTTTGCGCAATGGAACGTAGCTGGGGCGCGAGACATGCGTGAAGTCATCGCAGCATCGGCAATTGGAGGACCAGTGGCTCTAGATCCTGTCGCCTTATCTGCAGCGTGCACCTCAGTGTACAGCTGCAGCCTCATGGCTGAGCAGCGAAGCGCAGATTGGCTGAAGCTCAGATCGACTTCGAGTGTCAGCCGCGCCTGCATATTCGCACACTGGATGTGTTGCGACACTGAAGAATGGTCTTGGAAACTTGACGTTTCTCAAGAACGTACAAAAGTTGATTCTTAATTTGAGCATCGTGGAGCTACAGCAAGTTCAAACATCTAGTATCTTTCGAGCCTACTCTTGGGTACAATGTGGACCGGGATCCTCCCCAACGCCACCATCTGCATGTTTCAGGCTGGCTGCCTCTTTGCGGCTTGATCCCCCCCTCTTGCGTCCTCTCAGGTTCCAATTCCTGCTAGTCTGATATTTGACTTTTGATACTTGAGTGGCTTTGCTGCCGCTAAATTAGAAGCATTTGCGCGGCTGTGCGGCGTTTTTTGTGCTTATACTTGGTAGGTCCTGCCCATTCGTGCGACTGTGAGCTCCAAACTTGGCTGGTAGACAACAATGGCGAAAAGTTCTGCCAGGGACAGCTTTTTCCAACGACACTCTCGAACCATCAACGTCTTTACAAGCATACTTCTCATATGCTTATGCGCCATCTCTTACCTTCTTTTGATTCTTCTATTCACGACACCTCGAATTTTTGGGCTCTCATCATTGGTTCAGCACGAAGACAGCCGAATCTCTCCCACAGTCGGCATACCACTGCTTGTAGCAGTGTTGTCTGGTGCGACTTCGGCTTTGGTGACAAGAGCTGTGGAGCATAACGTATGGTTGAAGTTATTGTCTGGAAAGAGGCATGTCTCCGCCAAGGAAACCCACGGACTGGCTCAATGGAGTGTCACAGCATTAGGCAGGCTTTCATACATGGTCAATGGAGAGTCATGGATGCTTCGATTCAGCGCATTACTCCTGTTCGGCTGCACTATCCTGAGTCCGATATTGCTTTATGGGGTTACACCCGCCCAACACGATACAGTCTCTCAAAGACAGGTTGGAGTGTCAGAGGAAGCATACACCAAATATGCAGAATCGTTCCATCCTTCCGATGGTATTCCACAGATTGAAACTTTTCAGATATCGCAATTTGCTGACAATCCTTAGATGCCACGTCATTCGCTGTCTTGCTAGCTATTAAGAAACTACATCCACCTCCTTCGGAACTCTGCACGGACTCCTCTTGCGCTGTCACTGCTCGAATATTCAGCATCCAAGCTTCATGTCGGTCGTCACGAAAACCCAGTCCGATTGGCGCACCGGACATAGATCTGCCGGATGTTGGGAATGTGGCCCAAACCGTGACCGTCTGTAGTGAGCTGAACGCAGAAATTTGTACCACAATATCAAAACCTGCCGACAGTGACATATCAATGGAAGGTCCCCAATCGATCCCTGGGGCTATCACTTTTGCCAACTTCACTACCGGTCCAGCTCCTGAATGCGCTATCCGGTCGCCTAATGATTTGAGGCAATGCTCTAAGCAGTTCGCGGTAATCTTCGGAACTTTTCTGCAGTCCGATATTGGATCCGAAATCCAGGTCGTTGATTGCCTTCTGCGAACTGGCGACGTCTCGGTCACACAGGTTGCAGCGAGCCCTCCAGTTCTGCAGCGCGCTTCCATCTCCAAAACTCCAGCAGAATTCGCGGGCACTTTCTTTGGGTGGCAGGAGGCCTACGAACTTCACGGAGTCTCTCTCTATGGTGTCTCATCAAACACTATACCCGCATTCGTTTTCACAGGCATGACCGACGTGCAGTCTAGCAATCTAATTACCAGTGTTGGCTCTGCGTTGCTCAATGCTAGCAGCCGATTTCCGTACGCAGACGCGGACGAAGTAGCTCGCAATATCGAAGCCAGCTTTGACATGCTCACCCTGGTCAGCTTCGCTCAGTACCCGGGACTGGCCAATGCAAACATAACAACTACCGTTGATCAGATAATCTGGCGCTACGATGCCAGCGTTCTAGCCATACTCGCCGTACCCCTGCTTGCCACAATACTCGTGCTGAGTACGAACTGGCGAGTTGGAGATCACTACAGAATAATTGGATACGATCCAGTCCGGATTGCTCAGCGAGCTAGTCAAGTACTCCACGGGGTCTCTGGAGCTGTCGAAGAGCCCGAGGATAAGAGAATCCCAGACGAAGATGTGAGCTGTGAAAACGCAAGTACCTCGACCGTCAATAGCAGGTTGCTAGCAGCAGACGCAGAATCACAGCGAATACAGGCTGCAGGAGGAAATGGAGCAAGAACATGGTAGGCAGAATCGCGAATTGATAATGAGCTTCGAAATCCAGGAACATTTTATCTCTCTTTTCCCAAGGCCGTGGCTGTCGTATGAAAGCTGGGCATTGACCGTGAAGACTGGTCCGTGCATCCCTATGCTCCCGTGTAGTACAACTCGAGAGCGATCCGCGCCGAGAAAGTCACAGGAAAGATGGATGATAGGGCGAGGGCTCATTCACAAACAGAATCTCACATTCCCACCATTCGACTAAAAAGGGTATCTTTGAATTTCTCGCACACATGCTGTTCCTCTCCCTCCACACACCTATGCAATATAATCGCCATCTCATGCTCCCTCAGGCACAATACACCTCTGACACCCACCCTTAACCACATTCCCAATAATGTGCGCATGCGCAACTTTGCCACCTACACTACGACCACTGTATCCACCTTCTTCCCCCTCATCTGCAGCTCTCTCCATTTGTTCCAAAACACGTCTCGCCTCTGGGTTATCTCTGGTATCGGGGTTCGCGTCAATGAGGCAGGAGAGGTGGTATACGTGACCGCAGGCGAAGCCGATGAGGGTTTCTTTCTCTGCGGGGGATGTCAACGTAATGTCCGGGTGTCTTTGTCTTTTCGACGACTTACCATCTTCGTGAAAGGCTTCATCACAGCCAACACAACACCCTGGCTCGGCAGGTCTATGCACATCACTTTTGCGGCGAGCTTGGCGTTTGGGAACAGGGAGTACTTCGCCTCCTGGGACCTTAGTTGGCACATCGTGCACCTTCAGTTGAAGCTCGGCGGGTGCGGAGTCATGCACGACTTCAAAGCGCACGCCTTTTTTGCGACCAGCGCGGAGTGTGTCCATGCCTGTACTGACTTCGCCTCTGAGTACTTTTGCGACACCTTCGGAGATGGATAATTGGATCTCGAATTCTCGCACGAGGCGTTGGATGCCATGCTTGAGACCTTCAATCTCTAGTCCTTCAGGAATGCGTCTGACAACGTCGATAGGGTTAAATGCGGCTGCTGCTCCGACTTCTTCGAGGAGACCGCGGATGAAGGAGGGTTTGCCCATGCTGTATTCCAAGAGGTCTTCCCACAAGTCTGGATTCTCCTTGGCGAACTCGATAGCTTGTTTGACGTCGCCTAGCTCGCCGATGATAAGGTTTAGAGCTCGTCTTGTTTGACCCGTCTTGCTGTAGATGTGGACCAACTCTGGTATGTAGTGTCGTTTCTCGCATATTTCGGCGGCTTTGTCGAAGCTGTAAGCCTCACTAAGCCTGAGGAAAGTAAGCAGAAGATCCCTATCGTACTCCGCGAAAAGTCGTATGGCAAGATCAGCATGATCTTCAACGAGCATACGACCTTCTTCGCCTCGTTGATTGGCTCTCCCCCGCGGCATCGATGTCGCTGTGCCGGAACTAGCATTCCACAGGGCTCGGAAGTACAGGTAGAGGGAGGGTTGGAAGCTGTCGCCTTTGCGCTGTAGCTGTCGAATAACGTCAGGCGTCGGGATCGTCCCACGGATGGCTTCGTCAACGAGGAGCTGGACTGCTTCTGAGCTTGCTTCTTCAATCTCAGCAAGCGGCGCAGTGCGCATTTGGTCTCTCGAGACACGCAGCATCAGAAGGCCAGGTACATCATCGGCTACCGCATCAATGAGCTTGTCCTCCTTGATCAAAGTAAAGGCTTTTTCGGCGTCTTGAAGCGCGACGAAGCATCGCAGTGCATCTTTCGCTCTGTTATCGGCAAGGTATAACTTGCCTAAGGCTTCCATGAGAAGTCGCCAGTCTCTGCCTTTCACACCACCTTCGATGCTGTCTTCTGTGACTTCTCCACTTTCGAGTCGATCTTCAATGGCCGAGATGACGCTTCGTACATCGAATAGTTCTGGATCCCATTGGTCAAGCAGACCAGTAAGTCGTGTCGCGTCTTTGACGATATAGTGGCCCAAGATCACCTCGTAGACCAAGCTGGGTAATGGAGGTTTCAGCGTGGTGGATGGAATATAAGGCGTGATTTCGTCGAACTTATTTGCCTGGGCAAAAGTCCAGACCCAATGCTCCCATCTTGCGCTTGTGCCAAGCACTACTCCTGATACCTGGCCAGCTTTCTCCCATTCTTCTAGGGCAACGAGCTGTGCTAGCCAGAGATCGCCTACCCGACGCTTCTCTTTTTGCGCAGATGAGTTGTGCGCGCGCAGTGCTGTTGTTCCTGTCGCTTGGGAGTCTGAGTCCGAAGCAAAGAAGTCTGCCAAGCTACCATTATTGTTGGCGCCGGTCTTTGTTGGCGACGTTGGATCTGAGGCAGTAGGTTGTGCGTCTGATGCATCCACGGCTTCTGGATGCTCGTCGATGAGATGCCAAGCCTCTCCGTACTGATGATGTTCAAGAAGCCATTCGAGGTGGTCGGAGAGCTCCCTCTTCACAGCTAATACGCAATCGTACGGACTGTGGATGAAGACCTTCAACCCTGGTTCCAAGGCGTAAGGATGGATATCGACTCTCCTTCGCTCGGGTGTGATCGTCACATCGCGTCCGGATCCCGGGCGGCCACTTGATGTGATCGACATTGTCCTGCCATTTGTCTCTTTGCCATCGCTACCAGAGCTGAAGACACTGGCACTTGAAGAGAAGATCCGCGTCGCATAGCCTCCACTGGTGACTGCGGCATTTACTGTGAGATCTCGCGTGACATCCCATATGCCCTCCAATTTGCCTCGCTGCTCCCGAGCCGCTTTTTCGGGAAGAGGTGGTGGCATATAGAGTGTGCCAAGATGGTAATCCTGAGCTGTGAGCGTCTCGTATCGCGACATGGACAGCTCGTCAAGCTCCACTTCTTCGCCATTTGCAACAGTCACTAGTCGTAGATGAGGCGCGAGTCCAGTATGTCGATGCTGCCTTCCTCTCCGCTCAGGTTTCGATTTGTCGTCAGGTGTCTGTATGGGCTTGTCGTCATCGTCTCGCGTTCGATATGCCAGGATGGCAAGCAGAGATGGTGTGTATAAGCTGATTCCAGATATGATACAATCTCGGAATTGCAACTTATGGATGATGTCTGCGCTGCCCACCTGCCGCTTGGCATTCGGACCAGCAGGCGTGGAGCTTCCAGACTGCACGTGTAGTATCCACGCAGTGTCGCCCCAGCCTACCACCAGCTTCTCAATCTTCTTTTTGCCTTTGCTTGGTGTAGTTGGAGCTACGCTACTGCCATTGACACCGTTCGTCGCCCCTTCATGACCTCCACCAGTAGCAAGTTCGTCGCTTTCCAAGTTCTGATCATCGATCCATTCGCACCGACCTTTCCATACGCTTGCCATATCTTCCCATATTCTGCGATTTGGCCTTGCGGCGTGTGCTGTTCGCTTCCAAGCATCTTCTTGGTGTTCGCTGCCCAGATGCAGGTGCGTCCTCATAATCTTGATGCCCTCCTCGTTTACCCAAACCACCCATTTTCCACTTAGACTCCACTTGATACTGCTAATAGCGCCTTCGCCGGAATGTAAGCTGGTGTCTGTACCAGTACCACCACCCAAACCAATTGCGCCCAGCCACCCTGACGCTGCCGCCGCTGCACTGTTGGTGTTGGCTTCTGTTGTCACTCCCGCCTTTCCACCTGCCGTGAGAATGAGCTTCCCTGCCAGACCTCCAGAAAGATACATCCGGTCAGTCTTGTATTCAGGCGACATGGCGACTGCATTCACGGGCCGGGCAAAGTTTCGTAGCTGAACGTCTTGAGGATCCACCAGGTTCTGTATACAGACGTGGCCGTCTTGCGAGCTAGTGGCAATGTAAACCTGATTATTTGGCGTGTTCGGGACTGGAGTCTGCTGCAGTCTTTGCGATACCTTGGGGCTCGACATGCGCGTGGTGGTCCTCGACAGCGGTGGCTGCTTCGGTTGCGACGCAGCTGTGCCTAGTAAAGTGGCATTGCCCGCATCTGATCTCACCAGAACAGGCTTTGGTGGCCTTGGACTGACATCCACAGCTGTGACCATAGCCGAGTGTGCTCTATACGTCCGCAGACTCTCCATAATGGGTACAGCGAGGACGTGTATGCTACCATTATGCGTGCCTACCACCATCTTGTCTCCTGTCACCAAGAATGCGCTCGTAGAATCGGCGCGATATACATTGGCCAGATTGCCTGTGAGCTTCGCATACTTCAACTTGGGCTCGTCATCGTCCTCGTCTTCTTCCTCCTCCACTTCCTCGTCGTCGCCATCGCCGTTGGCGGGAGCTGCGGAGGACTCATCGCGTGTCTGAGTGTCGCGATGGTCTCTTTGCTCCGTCTGGGGGAGGTTCGCAGACATGCTGCATTACATTACGCATCGAGGCGAGTCCAGTCCGCGCCTCTCTGTGCTATCGCATAGTATCAAAGGTCCGTGAAAGACGTGTTTCTGTTTCTGCATGAAGGTCTCGGAGAGCTCCAAGTTGGCGATGATGTCGGCTGCCGAGACCGAGAAGTCAAACCCGAGATGAAGAAACACCTCCGAAGGTCTTTTCTTACAATATCACCTACGACTCAATATTTTCATGTGATAGCAGACGATGAATAAGGCTGCGACTTTCATCGCATTCCGGTCTATCGTGAAAAGATCTCTCACAACCCTCCCGCCAACTCGAACATTGCCGCATCGAAGCCTGCAGCAAGCTCCGCATCAGTCTCTCACTTCCACTGCAGCTGCGCATGGCCGCAAGCTCCCGCGAAACCACTTCACCACCAACCGAGTTCTAAGAGATCAACTTCAGAATGCTGCAGCAGAGAAAGACAACAAGAAGCGCAAGGCGGGTCCAAAGCGAGCGACAAATAATTCACTGCGAAAAGTGGCGGTAGAGGCACAGAGAAGCAGAAAGTTGGTCACAGGCACGCGCACCAAGCAGTGGGTAAATCCGGAGATTGAGACGAAAGATGTCACTGCATACTGTGCAGCCGAGAAATACAATCTCAGTAGAGCGAGATGGGAGCTTGACCGAGAAGGCTACAAAGCAGACCCATTTGGGACAAATCTCTTCCCACAAGTACTGCACGTACAGACCCCAAACTACGTCGGCAAAGATGGAAGCAGTAATGAAGAGAAAGTGCAGGGCGCCGGGGATGTCTTCGTCTTCCCATCCGGTTGTGTAGTGGCCTGGAATGTGCCAGACAGGTTGGCTCATCACATCGTCGAACGATTCTTGCCTCCTGCTGCAGCCGATACAGGACATCTGGATCGCATGGAGGTGGAAGATCTGGAATACGTCGAAGATGAGACCAAGGAGTCAAGTCGCATTGTAGGCGACACCATCATCTTGGGCACGAAGGCTGCCGAGTCGGACAGCTTGTCAGATGGAGAGGGCGAGAGAAGACCAGAAGTCGATACCGTCCTCGCCAAGATCGCCTTTTCGTCTGCTCTCGCAAGAAGCACGAAGTTGGCTGTGCTGGAGAACAGCCTGTCCCACTATTTCAGCACAACCATGGCCATTCCTCAGACCTTGTCGACAGGCAAGCCGCTCAAATACACCAGGTCGCAGATTCTACGCAAGACTGGCGAGCTGCTCTTAATTCGAGCACAGCTCAACCTCTACTCGGAGCTCACAGACAGCTTACCCGACCTTTTCTGGGATTCACCACACGAGCTTGGCTTAGAAGGCTACTATGAAATGGTCGGCAAAGCTTTGGACGTTGGTGTCAGGATCAAGGTGCTGAATGAGAAGATGGACTACGCCAGCGAGATCGCGACTGTGCTGAGGGAGCGACTGAGCGAGAAGCATGGTACTATGCTTGAGTGGATGATCATCGGGCTCATTTGCATTGAGGTCGTGTTCGGAATCATTCATCTCTGGAGAGAAGGCGACGCTTTGGCTGACAAGGAGGAGGAAAAGAGGACGCGAGAGCTCCTCGAGGTCTGGCTGGAACGAGAGCTCAGGAAGCAAGAGTGAAGACTTGCCGTGGCCAATGAGACCACGAGACTGATGCGTATGTTTCCATGATACCCAACCCAACTCCGATCTAAGTGCGTCTATCAACATCTGCTTTCTCGACATCGTGACTGACCATGCTTGCCGACCAATATGATCCTGGTCCTACCTGGTGAATATTAAGTTCGTGCTTTGACATTGGCAGGTGGGGCAAGTGTTACTTCCAACCACTTCCTTCTTTCCGCCCTACACGTCTCTTATATCCTATCAACATCAGTACTCATCACTACAGCGTGCGAACTTTGATCTCGTCGTCATCCCCGCAGCATCCTCACAGTAGCGGCAAGAGAACAGCAACAAAAGCAGCGGCCACCTCAAAACAATCAAGTCCCAACCAACCCGCCTGTCGAGCATGGAGCGAACTAAGAAACTCAAGCAACTCTGCTCAATCGCCCGAACTGATGACGAAGATCTTGTACCGTACCTCCGAGAGTTCGAGGCCATCGCCATCACCATCGACGAAAGCTATCTGACAAGTCGTCAACGCTCTGTCCTACTCCTCGAGGGACTTTCAAAGGAGTTGAGGTTGGAATTGTGGGACGAGAACAAGTGGGAGGAGGAAGATCTGCACGACTTCCAACGTGTCTTGGCCGCAGTCCAACAGCTCGTGAGCAGCCTTACGGCCTTCAGACAGGACAGAGGATTGCCTGTCGCTGAACCATATCAGCAGGCTACGGAGCTTCGCAATGTCCTACAGGGGATAAAACATCGTGCGGATGGGGATGTCGTCGAGGCACTGGCGATAGTCATCAATGGATTGCAACTGGAGCCGGAGCAGCTGGAGAGGTTGAAGAAGATGATAAAGTCTAGTGACGATGCTTCACGGATGACTGCTCCTGGTGTAGCTGATCGTTAATGGAGCAGTCTTTTCTTGGCGGCGTCAGCGACAGAATGCTTTGCAAGATTGAGGAGGTTGAGCGTGCATGTGCGGTAGGAGTGGATGGCCGATCTTACAGCGACTCGCCAGCCCAAAAGACTCCCTTCAGACTGTGAAGTTCGAGGTTGAAGCCAACAGCAAAGTGACCGGCTACCTGCCAGCTTCCAAGGCTGGGCATGACCCACTCTCTATGGGCCCGGTGAATTTGCAGCTTGTGCTGATTGGGCCGCATCGTTCCACAGCAGCTTCCTGTGGAGACGAGGCCGCTACACTTTGATCTCTGCACTTCAGCTTTTGGAAGTACATGAACAACCAAAGTATGTGAGCTTCGAGTGTATCATGACCGCACAAGTATTGCAACGCAGATACGAAGGCTTTCAAAACTCTGGACATTCTAGGACGCATGCTGGAGATGTGCACGGAAACGTCAGCAACACCGAAGTGCACTATCACAATTCTGGCCCGTTTTACGAGTGGGATCTGTCGAAACGCATTCGCAATGCATTATTTGTAACATCTCCCGAGGTGGACCGAGAGGAGATCCTCAGTGCAAAAGGCCGGCGTGTACCAGGCACTTGCGAGTGGATACTGGAGACTGACATGTTCCAGTCGTGGTTGGATGGCACTTCGAGAATCTTGTAGATACGCGGCGATCCAGGAACAGGCAAGACCATCTTATCTACTTATATCTCAAAAGAGTTGGAGCGTATGTTCAACGCATCAGAACACGCAACGTTCGTATACCAGTTCTGCCATTACCACAAGTGCAACACGGCTACAGCTGTGCTGCGTTCAGTATTGTGGCAGCTTCTCACTTCGCAGCCCGAGCTGAGCGAAGTATTGGAAGACTTTTTCGTTTCGAAGAGACAGACTGAACGCTCGATTACATCGTGTGACACTCTTTGGCTCATGGTTGAGAAGGTGCTGAAAGTCTGCAGTTCTAAGACTGTATACTGCTTGCTCGATGGCCTCGATGAACTTGACGATGGCTCGGTACAATGGTTCATGAACAAACTCCGGGAGCTCAGTCATCCCGATGACACATCTGGCAAAATACAATTTGCTATTGCTAGTCGCGACATGTGGGAGCTTGATATCGTTCCTCTCATACTGATCGACAACTACATTGAGGCAAATCGCGATGTGGAACTGTTCGTCTCACACCGTATCCAGGAGATTTCTCGCAGACTCACACCTGTTGCCGACCATGTCAAGAACGCCTTACACGATGGACTTCTGAGCCGTGCGGGAGGCACCTTTCTTTGGATTGGGTTCGCAATGCATGAATTGAACAGGCTTCGCACATGGACCGAGCTGCTGCAGACTTTGGAAGACCTGCCACAAGGTCTGTCGGCCTACTACGAACGAATGCTGCTACAGATCCAAGATTCTCACGTCATACAGGTAGCTCGGATCCTGCGCTGGGTTGCATTCGCGGCTCGACCATTGGAGCTGCACGAGTTGGCGTCTGCTCTTGACATCAAAGAAACCGTTCTTTTGAGTAAAGAAGTCTTAATCCGAGATCAAATAGCGTTCTGTGGGCCTATTGTGAAAGTCAACGGGACTCATGTCGCTATGGTGCATCGCTCGGCTCGCGAATATCTGGTCGACCATTTGGCACTTAAGATGAATGTGAAGCTGGGTATATTCTACGCCAATACCGAGGACACGCATCTGGAATTGCTCGCATATTGTATGCAATACATTCATAATGTTACCATGCCATTGAGTCAGACATGGCTTTACCGAAATCGGGAACGAAAGACGAAGCCTTACCAGATGGCGAGAACGAGCATTCTGAAAGACCACTCTTTACTGTCCTATGCAGTGGTAAATTGGCCGGTTCATGCTGCAGCAATTTCCTCAAGATCAGCTGAAGGCACCATGAGATCACCGTTTTTCCTCGAGGACGAGCATCCCATCCGCAACATCTGGGCTGATCTTTATTTTGACCTGGCACCAGAGAGAAACGCAAGTTCTCACTCACGATTGCTGAGCCTTGCTTGCGCAAGTGGTGTCTCTGCTTGGGTCAAAATCGTTATCAGTATTGACATGGGCGCAGCTGGATTATCTACGACGGATGCTCAACGTTCCCCCGCTGAGGATGGGCGATGCGAAAGCAAAATTCAGTTTTATCCGGAGACCAAAGGCAAGAAATCGGTTTCATTCGCAGAACCACATGGACGAGTGCGTCATTCTGGTCGTGCAAGCACTTGCTCAGCATCCGAAGATTTTCGACGTCAACTGTACGATAAGGCCACCCCACTAAGTATGGCCATGTCAGGTGGCAACGAGCAGACAGTGAAACTCCTACTAGACCACGGTGAAGATCCTAACTTCGCCAGCGATTATGACACCTGTCCACTCTTCGTAGCTGTTCGCAGAGGCCAGTACAGCATTGTTAGACTATTGTTATCCTATGGTGCGAGCGTGCACTGGGAACCGACAATGGGAACTAGACACAGAATGACCATTCTAGATGCTGCAGTAGCACAAGGTGACCCTTCTATTGTGCAGACGCTACTCGAGCATGGCGCCAGTTTATTCAAACGTTTTCAAAGCGGAATGCTAGTAGACTCAGCGTTGGTCCGGGCAAGTATGAGAAATCGTCGCGACATAGTGGAAGTTATGGTAACGTTTGCACTTGAAAGATTGAGAAAAAGCTCTGATGCTCCCTCCCAATTGCAGCTACACCTGGACTCAGATCACTACGAAGTCATTGGTGCTGTTCTGGATTCAGAAATGGACATCCCCGTGACCAAGGTAACCATTGATGGTGCTTGGAAACGATTCATGAGCTTAAGCCGTACTATCGAGACCCACTTATGTCGCAGAGTTGCGCAATACTTCCTCGCCCAGGGAGCCGATCCTCTGGAAGTTGACGATGACGGGCAAACTTTGCTACACAAATGCTTCGATTTCGATAGTATCGTGGCCGATGACGGGCTGGGTTTCCTACACAAATGCTTCGATATGGATAGAATCCAGATTCTACTAGATCACGGGGTCCGACTGGATGCTCGAGATAAAAAGGGACGAACACCGCTGCACAGCGCGCTCCTGCACCGCCAGCTGGACCCGGGGGCTGAACAAAATTTACACTCTTTGATAGAGTTCCTGCTGTCCAAAGGAGCTGAAGCTCATAGTCGAGACTTGGATGGAGTCACTCCGCTACATCTGTGTAGCGATCTGGCCTCAGCCGAACTCCTACTCTCGTATGGCGCTGATACACAAAGTCGAGACTTGAATGGGTCCACAGCGCTCCATCACTGCGTTGACTCGTCCGTAGCCAGAACCTTACTGTCGCACGGAGCTGATGTCAATGCTTGCGACAACGAGGGCCAAACCCGTTTGCATAGCATGGGTCCGCTTACATGGGATAGAGCTGAAGAGGAGAACATTCTGGCGACCTTGATCGAGAAAGGCGCGGACGTGAATGCCAGAGATACTCGGGGCCTCACACCATTGCACATGACATTTGCTTACTCCATTGGGGATGACGCGAACATCTTCATGGCGCGGGCGTCATTTAAAAGGTGGCGCGCGAGAAAAGTCGAATTGATCCTCGAGTCTTGGCCCAATGTTGCAAGGAATGCTCAGGACAATGAAGGGCTGACCGCTCTGCACCATGCTGTGGACAATCTGGGTGTCCATTTTCGTTCTTGGAACATTGACGCTTTCGCACTAGTACAACTACTTGTCACCAGTGGAGTTGACGTCAATATCGCTGACAAGTCTCTCAACACTGCACTGCACAGAGCCGCGATGATCCCCAAAGTCGTGTGCGAAAAATTGCGTCTTGAGCATATTGGAGATGCGACTGGGGACACAGATATAATCAGGTCTGGAATCGATGTAAATGAGAGTGAAAAAGTGAGTATCTCGGATGACGAGTACGCTTCATCTGGGTTTGTCAATGGCTTCGGATTGATTGTCGAATTGTTTGAGGCACACGGCGCCGACACAACACTTTGCAATGAGCAGGGAAAAACTCCGGAAGGTCTGAAGATCGAGAGCATAAATGAATTGCGAGCTTATTTGCGAGCCTATTCGAAGGAAAATAATGAGCGGTCGTCCTTTGTACTCTGGGAAAGCAGGTCTCGTCACGAGCTAGAGAGTCCCTTCGACGAGGAGCCCTACGAATCAACGTCTTGGGCAACTTACACTGAGTCCGACGTCGACAGCGACATTCAGTTCGTCGAAGAAATAGACCAGAACTTGGCGAATGAAGGCTTACTTGGTTGCTCTGGCGATGGACAGGATGAGGAAGTCAACGATGAGTTTGAGAGCGACTTTCAGCGAGCGCTGGAACTTTTGTCTTCAGGCTCAGAAACTTATAGTCTAGACGGAGGCGTACCAGTGCATTAGACGCCACTTCGATGCATATCATGTAATTGCCTCGCGCTCTGCGCGACATGACGCAGATTGGCTTGAGTCAGTCTCGCGAAGTCAAATGGTAGATCAATATCCATAACCCGGCACGCCCTCATCCTCCTCCTCCGTATTGTCATCAACCAGATTACTCGGCGTCGCTCCTCCAACAGGAACATACCCCACAGGCAACCGTCCCTGCGCACCATGATATCCCGCAATATCCGTCGTCCACTCTAAAGTCCTTCTCCGACTGCCACTCGGCACCATACTACTCTGCTTCCTCTCAACCATATCATGCTGCAACAGAATCTTCCTTGCGGGCTCGATCCAGATATCATGCCATCCGATCGTAGGGAACTTGGTTTTCGAAAGCGTGACATTGCCTTCCCGATAGTCGAGAATCGTTCTTCGTCGCTGCTTATACGAGTTCTCCTTTAACAGCATCCTGATTCCACGAAGATTTGCCAGGATGGCGTATAGACGAACGTGGGCGTCGGAGAGCAAAGGGTTACCGTAGACGAAAATCCTGCGTGCGCGATGAGAGGCTGGGTCGAAGAGGCGTTTCATTATCCAGCAGAGGATCATAAACATTCGATGGGTGTTGAGGAGGTGTTTGGGATTCTGATATACCGGAGCTCGATCCAGTTTGTTCCTGCTCTTCTTACTATTACTACTCTGGTTCTTGAGATAGTCATCCCTGAGGTTTTCGAGGTAATGTTGTATCGTAAGAAGTAACGGAACCATTTTCTTTCGAACGATGTTGTATTCTGGTGGCAAGAGTTCGATGGGGAATGCTTGGAACCAGGATCCACTGCTGGGCCAGAGATGTGGATTCATGAGGATGTAGTCGCCTATGAACCAGTCGATTTCCTTTGCTAGGAGGTATGCAGAGTCTACGCGTCGGTTGAAGTTTAGGATGTATCTGAGTGTGAATGGTTGTGGAGGTGGGTAGAGGAATAGATAGAGCTGAAGGTCATCTTCACGTTTGCTCTTTCCGTTTCGAGGCTGAAATCGGTAGTACGGCATGTTTTGGAACATCCATTCTCGGGGTACGTCACCGTGCGAGGTGATGTTGGTGGCATGTCGAGAAGTGAGCCGGAGGGATAGGAGATCGCTTAATGAGACCTGGTTGAATATCTGGATAAGAAGTTCTGCCGGGAGACTGAAGAGAGACGGAGTAGTCAGATTTTCTCCACTCGAATTTGGCTGGAAGGCGGTCTCGTGTTCATCTGCAGAATCGTTGTGGGACTTCTTCCCGGCTTTGAGCTTGTCACTTTCTTTGCGTGATCTTTTGCTATTCTTGATTGATTTGAAGATGTTCGTAATCGAAGGAGTCCTGAGTTTCTTGGTCGCAGTCTCGTTCTTTGCCATCGTGGTCATCGTGATCGTCGACTTGGCAGGATCAGCCTGGATCTTCACAGGGCTCTGTGCGAGCTGTATCTATTTGTGTAAAACACAGCTCTCTTTGTCGAACGCACCATCACAGCATAGCAGTGACACGTGCTCTCAGACCAGGCTGCAGTGACGAGTTTCTCTTCAGGTGCTTGTGATACTTTCGTGAAGAAGGTGAGATTGGTGAGATGGAAGGCTGAGCACATGTGATGTCGCCACAACCTTGTGCCCCACTATTTGCTGACTCAGGCTGCTCTTGGCTCCTGGTCTCGTACTGAAATATTAAAGACTGTCGAAGTATCTACCACAAGGCTAGGGTTTACAATGAGTTGATCTCTGTCCGGCAAGGACATCATGTTCGTCAATTCTTCCATAGGCCTCGAGACTCACTGACAGTTTTCAAAACAGTGTAATGGACGTCGAAAGCATCTGCTTGCACATGGGAACGAGAGAGATGGCGATGGTGAATCGCTCGTCGAGAGATTGTTTTCATTCTTCAGCGTATGCTATGCTTTTGTTTCTCGACTACTATTCTCAGTCGTATTTTCCGGGTTGAACGTGCACGCTCGGGATATCTCCAACACATCCCGCCACCTACGCCTCGCTTGCCTAAAAGCATTTTGCGTGTAAATACCTTTCCTCAGAGCTTCGGAACATGCAGGGTCTTTGACAACATGCAGCAACCGTGTACCAAGAATAGACCGACAACTGGGTGAAACTCAAGGAAGGAGCCTTGCATGACTGTGCCAAAAGGTATGCTCTCCTGGATCCAATTCTGGGACGACCAGTATGCCATCAACGCGGCGATACTTAAGCTCGTTGGAATGGGAAGTCCTTCGAAGTATTTCGCTTTGCCGCTAGCGTCCTTGGGAACGTTTCCAGTCGTCACATTGAATCTTGCTAATCGTGCTAGACCAGCTAGAACGAAGCATGTGAGAAGCAGCTGATCGACAGGTGTTCGAATGCCGAGTGAGAAAGCACATGCAGCAGGAGCGCAGCCAAATGAGATCTATATCGTGTGTTAGCCATCATGCTCTTTGCTTGGCTTATTTCCCACGTGTTGTCCTTACCAAATCGGCCAACGAGTCCAGCTCAGCGCCCATCATACTGCTCTTCTTTCTCCACCTGGCAACTGCACCATCGAAGAAGTCGAAGAACATGCCAGCATATGGCAAAGCCAAGGCCGCCCACAAATTGCCCTTCTCGTTGGGTGGTCCGGCGATGTAGCGCATGGAGGAGAGGATTGACATGACTCCACAGAAGCCATTCATCAATGTGATCAGGTCTGCGAGGTGGTAGGCCCGTATTAAGCTGAAATGGCCAGGATTGGGGTCGTTAAGGAGGCGCGACTGCTTGTCCTGTGCTGCTACAAATTCAGTATACTATCCAATTCGAGAATGATACTACCACACTTACGAGTTGCAGGTGTCGGCTTCTCTGGCTTCTCAACGCCATTGGGCACGCCGGATCTCTTCGACATGCTGGCGTATATTTCCTCGCGAATGTGGCTTTGCTTTTTTGCTTGCGATCGTCGGTATGAAGGGGAACGTAGAGGTGTCGAACCGGAAGGAGTATTGCGCGAATTATAGACGGCGGTGAGGGATATCTCAAGGGCAGCAGGAAATATGCCTTCACTAGTTGGCTGTGTAGGTCATCACCGTTTGGCAGGCGCTCCGCTGTCTTGTTTCTGCAACTGCTGCGCCAAATGCGGATGACGTACCCTTGGCGCGACATCACATGTTCTGGCGCCTGCAGCCTGCATTAGTGCTACGGCTTTCTAGACCTTCACTTGGGCCTCAAAAGTCAACCAACGACATCAACAACAAACACATACACCACCACGACAACATCAACCATGAGCCATGGCGGCAGTCGCCTCACCGTCGAGCATCTTCGACTCCGTCTTTGCTTCAGTTAAGCCTACTCCAGCGCCAACTCAGGCCGCCACTCCAGCTGTAGATATCGACCGAGCATGGAACTTTGCAACGCGTTTCTTGAGACTCGATCCAGACCTGACAGCAGAGCCGCGAGATTTGACTCAATCTTCCAACGCTGAACACGCCCTCCATCTCCTTCTCAGCAACAAGTCAACCAAGAAACAGCTCTTGCAATGGTATCTCTCCGCGGTTACGACCCATTTCCGAGAGAATGTATTATCAGCGCTTCACTTCTGGCAGGAACCGGTTCCGCTCAATCTAGCTCGCCATGCTCTTGCCACTACCACCGAGATACTCCAGAAAGCTCAGCATATCTATTTCGCTATAGATCGCGACGACCATGATGCGCCTACTTCTCGCCAATTCTTGTATGCGTTCATGGACCAGATCAAGCAAGAATTCCATGTTCTTGTTCTACATTCGCTGCCTCGACAGCGCCTGCAAAACACCTTGACGAGCTATCTGTTCAGCACAATGAATGATAGTCTCAAAGCCAGCTTCGATGCTAATTGCTCCATGTCGTCGGAGCACTGCCGATGCACTGTCATATTCGACGTGCAAGCATTGCAGAGCTTGCAGAGCGTTGGTCTCGGTGGAAGCCCAGGCGAGCGAGCATTCGCACATGCAGTCCACAGGCTTCTGCAAGGACCCGCCATCGAGAGACAATGTTTTCAGGTCGACTGGTTTGGACAACGGGGCACCACTCAGAAATTACGAAATTGGGTCCACGAGCGGCTTATACCTTCGCTTCAGCAAGCTGTCGCAATACTGTCCGGCAACCGAGCCTTGAGGTTACCTGCTTCGCAATTCGTCTCTGCTGCTGTCAATAGTCTCGGCCGAATGCGATCTCACTCATTGTTTGACTACGTGAGCATGTTCCCTTCGAGTGGAGGAGCGCTACAAGACATCAAGGACTACCTGACTGCCAATGGAACGGCCGAGAAGGCGCATTTGTGCTCGAGCTTCACTGAACAGATGCAGCGACGCTTATTCCATGCAGGCGCCAGCACGAAAGAGATCCTCGGGATGTACATCAATGTCATTAATACATTCCGACTTCTGGATTCGAGAGGCGTGCTTTTGGAAAAGGTTGCTATTCCAGTGCGGAGCTATCTCCGAAGTCGAGAAGACACTGTCTCTACCATTGCCATCAGCTTCCTCGCGAATAGCGATCAGCATGACTACGAGGCCAATGACCCGGAGAAAGTATGCTGGGACATTAGCGAAGCAGTGGCAGCCTCCGCGATAGATGCTCTTGATGACAGGATGGTCAATTGGAACGACATGGAGTGGGTCCCTGATCCTATTGATGCCGGTCCGAATTACAAAGCCTCGAAGTCCGATGACGTTGTCGCATATATCCTGGCGCTATTCGACCCAGACGACTTCATCAAAGCCTTTTCGCACGCACTTGGACAGCATCTACTTCAAACGAAAGACACCGACCTGGTTCGCGAGACTAAGGTCATCGAGCTCCTTAAGTCTCGCTTGGACTCTACTAAGCTGCAACACGCCGAAGTCATGCTGAAAGACATGCGCGAGTCTGCTCACTTCAATCGCAGACTCAATCCACAATCTCGTTCACGCTCTAGCAAGCCTCCACCAACGCCAAAAGAGATTCAAGAGGCCATACCTGAGGATGGTATCACATTGACATCTCTATACGAACCATTCAAGGATCGCATCGATAGTAAGAAATTTCAAGCGGCGGTTGCTCTGGTATCGAGGCGCCGAAGTGATCTTTACTTTCCCAAACGTACCAGGCTTCCAGCCGAGAAGTCTGGACTTACGCCCAAAAAGAAGTCTGTTGATGACGTCCAATTCGAGGCCAGAGTACTTTCGAGCTATTTCTGGCCACAACTGCGAGATGATCAATTCCGAGTACCACTCAAAATTCAGAAACATAAGCAACGGTATGAGCAAGCGTTTTCAGCTACGAGCGGCCAGCGACGACTCGTGTGGAGGCCAGCGCTTGATACGTCGGACATCACCCTGGGCTTCCCTGATCGTCAGCACGTTGAGATAGGTGTCGAGACGTGGAAAGTCAGTCTGCTTGATGCTTTCAGTGACGAGAGAGACGAGGAGGATGGCGATCAGCCTGCGAAGTTCGATGACGATGATGGTATTAGAGTCGATGATCTTGTGGATGCACTCAATATGCCAGAGGATTATGTCCAGGCCGGTATTGCCTTCTGGCTGAGCAAAAAGGTGCTTTACGAAAAGTCTCCGGGCAAGTACGCTAGTCTGAATCGCCTGGATATGGACGTGAGCTTCCTGGAGGAACCCTCACAACTTGATGTGAACATGGAAACCGGCGGTTTGATGTCTGAAGAGGCTATGCTTCGTCAAATGGCTCCCACATTTCAGACTTTCATCTTGGAAATGCTTCGGAATCAAGGCGCCAAGGAAATCGGTGGCATGATGGGAATCACAAGCATGATGAAGATGGTGTTGCCCGCTTTCACGTACGGAGATGATGAGGTGAATTGGCTCCTTGGAGACATGGAAGGTCGCGGGCAGGTCATGAAGAAGGGAGACGCATGGACAATTGCCAAGTGATGGTGTGTCCATGGAAATTGGACTATCTCAGTGGTGGTGTACACCCAACATTCGCGTCTACTCGGAGTCTCTCTAATACTTGACGAATTCTGCCATCGAGTTGACTTCCCTGATCCGCTATCACTGCACCCAGCGAGAAGCTCCCGACAATGTGAAGTCTCCAATGTATGCGTCGGAACTCTCTCTTTGTCTTCGGTTTTCACCGCGCCTTGCGAGAACAAAGCTAGAGTCAGACTGACCGAAGCTGCAAAGCTTCACATCTTCCACCCAAAGAATTAGCAACAAAGAAACCTGCACAATACTCCCAAAACTCCGCCAAGAAGAACAATACTAACAACCACCAGATGTACCAAAATAGACAAAATCCAATTACAGCTGACCACGACCTCTTTCATCTTGCCTATATTCTAGACGCATCCAGCTCCCAAGTTCCAGATTTCCGTTTGCATACATAAACCACCTCGAGAACACGAATACTTATTCAACGAATCTAACCACAGTCACTCGTTTACCAAAACACAAACACAAACACTACACAAAATCTTCAGCTTTTACAGCAACAACAACTACAATGGCCATCACCACCATCAACGACGCCACTCTCGTCGGCGAAAACAAGGTCAGCGGTTTCAACACCATTTTTTGGAAATGTACTCTTCAGATGAGGAACCCACTTGAGTACGGCTTTTACAAGGCCAAATGTGTGCTTCAGGGTTGGACCGTTGCGCAGGTTAGGAAGTATGGTTGTGAGATTATGAACAATGACAACTAAGTGCGATCGATGCTGAGCTTTTGATCAGGGAGGGATGGAGAGGGGAGGGGGAGGAGGTAGGAGAGAGATAGAGAAGAAAATCTTTCGATTTTGTCGATGCTTGTTACTTCTCACTTTTCATATGTGTGTCTGTGAGGTTGACGTGTTGTATGATCTGCTTGTGTACTATGTCTTCAAATTGGCGCACTAGTAGATAAGCCTTTGATATGCAGGTACAGTCATGTCTAGACGTCCTCGTAGTGCTTCGGTTTGCGTTCCTGGAAGTCTAATGCAAGGTCTCATCTGCTACTGCCCTTTGCATGTAGAAGCTAAGCGGGTGCCTTGCTCATATTATGAGGCAATCTGGAGGAATTGTATGTAGCTGTAGTAGTAAGTCATTGTCAGCCACCTACCTGATAAAGCCTGCTTCGCCGATTCCGCCGATATCTCTGCTTCGTCTCTCAGATAAAGTGCCGAGTTCCAGGTGAGATCATGTCTGAATGCTCTTGCTCTTTCTAAGCTGCCCCTCCATCGCGATGAGGGGTACGGACTTATCGGACTTCCAATTGTTCGAGCTTCTTTCGTAACTCCTCAAGCACTTTGCCGAGACTTTCGCTGAACTTCACAAGCAGCTCATTCGAATCTACAAGAACGAGTCAACGCATCATGGCAGCGAAGTACCCGCAACGCAAGCTCGGCGATGAATACGTCTCGGCGCAAGGCCTGGGATGTATGGGCATGTCGGCTGCCTATACCTCGTACGGCGGGTACGATGACGAAGAATCCTTGAGAGTTCTCACGGCTTCGGCAGACATGGGCATAACGTTCTGGGTATGTTATGCACATGGCAAAAGTATCACCTCGACATTGTTCCAGAGTTGACATGTTCGAAGGACACGTCAGACATGTACGGGCCTCACACAAATGAGAGGCTCATCGGCAGATGGTTTGCGGAGACAGGTCGACGGAAGGATATCTTCCTTGCAACCAAGTTTGGCAATCTCAGAGATGCACAAGGTCGTCCCATAGTGCGTGGTGACTTCGCATATGTGAAGGAAGCCTGCAATGCCAGCCTGCAGCGTCTCGGTATCGACCAGATTGATCTTTACTACGTCCATCGCATCGATGACAAGGTACCGATCGAAGAGACGGTCCAGGCCATGGTGGAGCTCAAGAACGAGGGCAAAATCCGGTACTTAGGCCTGAGTGAGTGCTCCAGCGAAACCTTGCGAAGGGCACACAAGGTACATCCAATTGCCGCGGCACAAATGGAATTCTCGCCATTCGCATTGGAGATCGAATCGGGGCAGACTAAGTTCCTGAGCACAGCACGCGAGCTCGGCGTGAAGCTTGTGGCATACTCACCTCTTGGGCGTGGATTTTTGACCGGTACTATGCAAAGTCGAGCAGATCTCGACGATTCGGACAACAGGAAAAACCATCCCCGATTCTCAGAGGAACATTTTGACAGCAATTTAAAGCTCGTGCGCAAACTGCAAGAGCTTGCCAAGAAGAAAGGCTGCACACCAGGTCAATTGTCGCTCGCATGGGTGCTTGCCCAAGGTAGGTATTGCCGCATTGAGGCATTTTCTCGGACCGCGATGCAACCTTCGTGGGTAAGGCTGACCTCGTGATAGGTGATGATTTCATCCCGATCCCAGGCACAAAGCGGGTCAAAGTGAGTATCCGGACGCTGCTGAATTTGTCTGATTCGCCGTACTGACAGGTGGCAGTACCTGGAGGAAAATGCAAAGGCCATTGAGGTGCAGGTCACCAAGGAAGAAGAGCAGGAGTTCCGCAAGGCCGTCGAAAGCGTTGGAGGTGCCAAAGGCGAGCGGTACCCGGCTGCGATATTGGCAAGGTGTTTCGGTGACTCGCCTTTGCCAAAGTAGAGCTGTGTCTGTGGACGCATTATTTTACCGTTACATGAGTAAAGTCTTGCGGTTGAAATTCCCGTCTTCGCCGCGTGAGAGCCAAGCCAGGATCGGGTGTGCATTTGTTGAGACGAGTCCTGGCTGGCGGCTCGAGGATGTCACGTCTTCAGCACAAGATCCAGGCACACCTCGAACAAGGAGCCCGGAGATGAAGCGGACATCGATCGAGAGAGAAACATGTCGTGTGTGTGCGTTGTATATCACTTTCTATAGTATTGCATCTTGTTGGCGGTCGCAAAGCCGTGAGACCGGTTGTCATTAAACAGGTTGTCCGAAGCTGAAATCGTTGTCTTGGAGTCTGCTGAATCCGAAGGTGATCGCAATCGAGGAAAACTTGGGTGACGGAGGCGGCGCACACGGGATACAAAAATACAGGGGAGCCGCCAATGAAATGTCGCATCCAAGGCGCTAAAGATTAGCGGGGCAGGAACGCTCGTGTCAACGGCTGCAGGAACGACCGCCAAGGCCATCCATGTTATCTCGTATTGTGATCCAGATCTTCGTCCTACTTCTCCTGTTTGACCTTCTCTGCAGTTGATTCTGCACCCGTCAACGACAACAGCACCACACGCCTCTTCTCTCTCTCTGTCCCCGGCTGGACCACACTCCTTGACCAAAGCACTCTCCCTCCACAGGGCGTTCCGCATCACTCGTTTCCGGTAGCACCATTCCACATTCCTTGACACAGCCAAGCATCCAGTCACCAGCGAGACACAGCATTCCTCACGGCGCGGCAAGCATAGCAAAAGTCGAAAGTCACTTGACGTGGTCTTTCGCTCATAGCCAGAATCTCGTGAGTTTACCTTATTCATCACTTTTGTTTATGCACGATCGCCGAATCCACACGCGCATGTGATGGCGGCTATTCAATGAGACGACCAACCCCGACTCGAATCCATGCGACGTATTCAACCCTCTCAATCACGCACATCAGCATAAAGCTCTCACACAGGCTCGTTCAAACAGCCCTCTCTTCGCCACCTTCGGTATCGAAAAAAATCTAGATCGACCAGGATACTGACTCCGCTGGCCGGCAGTTAACTTAACATCGAACTCTGTTGGATCAAAGTTAGCATCGATCAACGAAACAACGACATCATGAAGGCCGGTCTTCTTGCTGTCGCGGCACTGGCTGCCATTGCACAGGCCCAAGTTCACCGCGGCCACCGTCACGCGCACAAAGCACGTGAAGCCGACACCGAGGTCGTATATGTCACTGCCCATGCTCCCCATGCAGTTGTCTACGTCGACCAAAACGGCAAGGTGATCAAGACCGTGTACGATGGAGACGGAGGCCCAACACCTGCTCCAGCTCCTGCACCCGCTCCGGCTCCAGCGCCGGCCCCAGCAGCACCTGCTCCAAAAGACTCTCCGGCCAGTTCTCCAAAAGCTTCTACCCCGGCTTCCAGTGCTCCAGCGTCCGGCCGTGGCGTCTCTTACTCACCTTACAAGACCGGTGGTTGCAAATCCCAGGACGAAGTGAATGCAGATTTTGCCAAGTTCAATGACTTCAGCATTGTCCGCATCTACGGTACCGACTGCGACCAGGTCAAGACCGTTCTGACTGCCGCCAAGGCCAAGAACATGAAAGTGTTCGCTGGCATTTATGACATCTCGCAAGTCCAGGCCGAGGCTCAAAAGATCATTGACGCCGCGAAGGGCGACTGGGGCTGCATCGACACCGTCTCCGTTGGTAACGAATTGGTCAACGCCGGCGCGAAGAGCCCGGGAGATGTCGTCAACGCCATCAATCAAGCACGAGGCATCTTGAAGGGAGCTGGCTACACGGGTCCTGTTGTCACTGTTGACACCTTTGTCGCCATGATCGCGCATCCAGAGCTTTGCCAGGCTTCGGATTATGCTGCCGCCAACTGCCACGCTTTCTTCGATGGTGGTAAGACTGCCGCCCAGGCTGGTGACTTCGTCCACGACCAGGCCCAGCGCGTTTCGCAAGCCTGCGGTGGTAAGAAGACCGTCATCACCGAGAGCGGCTGGCCGCACTCCGGAGCCGCAAATGGTGCCGCAGTGCCAAGCAAGGAGAACCAGCAGACGGCCATCTCATCGCTCAAGGCCAAGTTCTCGAACAACCTCATCCTTTTCACTGCCTTTGACGACACATGGAAGACCAACAACGCCAACACCTACGGCGCAGAGCAGTACTGGGGTTTCCTCTAGCACACAGAGCATGCATAGATCGGCCAGGGAGGCCATGAGTTACGGCCAAAATGTACACACCTCTTCGATTCTTGATGAGGCCTTGCATAGCCTAGGGAGGGATGATGGCGTTTCGGGGGTCCGCGGGAAGACAGGAAATGATAACTTTGTCCCGGCCTGTGCGATAGATTTTGTGGCATCTTCAGGATATTCCGTCCTTGAAGGTGCATTTGCGGGTTCATTTGCGATGCCTTCTGTAGAGTAGCTGTCTCTGTACGAGTGGCGCATCGATTTCTCACCAAAAAGTTTTTCAACGTGCATACGAGTTTGAAATTTCGTCTTCTCGTGTCGCGAAATGAGGTAGAAATAAGAGTGGTGGGTCAGTGGAGACTGCTCTCAGAAAGGAACAGCTTCTCCGCGATGGCCGTCGATCTCAAGTGGAGTGGCCGGATGTCGTACTACTTTATACGTGACGTTGGACATGGAAGCTTGAGCTATTCTTGACATAGACATCAACCTTGACAAGTACCTACGACGTACGCGTACGGGGGTCATATTATTCTAGAGCTTTGCGAGAACGTCTGAACCAATTGAAAGCCCGAGTCAAACTATTGTCCTGGCGAACTCTCACGCATCTCGCACACTAACGCAATCGTCATCTCTCGCTGGGATAGAATAGGCGCTTCCTGTGACTATTCCGAAGCTTCCGTATCAATACTGCCACGATAGGTACCACCACCTCCAAAGTCTCTGCCTCCGCTCGCCGGTCCATGAGCATGGCCTGGCGCAGCTCAGGAAGTTCCAATGAAGCACTCATCGACAACCTCTCACGAAATGGCCTCATTTCCAGCGAAAGAGTCAAGAAAGCTATGAAAGGAGTGTGTCCTGTCTACACTTCTAACACAAGTAGAATACCTCACTGAGATCATTCAGGTCGACCGCGCCCACTACGCTCCTTACGCTCCATACCAAGACTCACCTCAAAGCATCGGCCACAGAGCCACCATCAGCGCCCCACACATGCACGCCAACGCCTGCGAAACGCTATTACCTTTTCTCAAACCTGGTAGTAAAGTCCTCGATATCGGGTCTGGAAGCGGATACCTTACACATGTCCTTGCCGAACTCGTGAAAGACGGGGGCACAGTTATCGGTGTAGATCATATCCAACCTCTTGTTGATCTCGCGATCAAGAATACTAGTAAGAGCGCGGAAGGGAGGGAGTTGATGGAGAATGGTGGAATCAGGTATGTGAAGGGTGACGGGAGATTGGGTTGGAGTGAGGGCGCGCCGTATGATGCTATACATGTCGGTGCGGCTGCAGCTGGACATCAGCAGGCGCTGATTGATCAGTTGAAGGCGCCGGGGAGGTTGTTTATTCCTGTGGAGGAGGATTTTATGCAGCATATTTGGGTTGTGGATAAGGATGGGGAGGGGAGGGTGACGAGGAGGAAGGAGTATGGGGTGCAGTATGTTCCTTTGACTGATGCGCCGGAATAGAGGTGATAGAGATGGGAAGAGGCTGGCAGTGGTACAGCAGAGCTGGCATAGCGTTTAGTTGCGGGCGGAACTATGAGGTGGAGCTGGACTTGACCCTGGGCTTGCAACCACCCCCACAGCTACTGAGAGATGGATGAATTTGACTATGACTGATACGAATGATGATAAGCATGCCATATGGTCGAAATTGGTCAGAGGAGATGCACGACCATACTAGGCGCTCCAATAAATAAAGAGACTTGGCACAGGCATGTCATGGGAACGGAAAGGATCATATTTGCGGACTTCGGAGAGTCGCAAAGTGAGTGGCTTTCAAGACCCCATCCTCGCTTGCAACTGCAACTGCCTTCATCACACTACCATCCGAGCCTGTCTCCCATCTAAGCATACCAGGCGGAAACTGCTTCTCTTCCTCCGACACCCACTCAAGCAATCCCTCGATCCTACTATCCAAAGCCGTCTCCCCATGCCCACCATTCTTCTCCGGAATATCCTTCGCCTCGATATACTCACTCAGAACCCCAAATTCCTCAGCAGCAGACAACACCACAATCTTCTCAGCAGTCTCCGGATCAGCCCAACGTTTAACAAATTTCCAAATCGTTGGAAACGCAGCCGAAGCCCCCGTCACGAATACCTTATCCAAAGTCTCTGGGAAACTTGTTGATAAAGTTTTACTGAAATCTTGGAGATAGGTCTTCAAGTTCCAGATTTGTGAGAGACTTAAGGTGGAAATGTCTGCGATTATGATCATTTTTGAGATGGGTTTGGTGGCTAAGGTGGAGCAGAGGGGCATTATGAAGCTGGATAGTTCGTCGAAGACGAGGAAGGAGCGGAGGGCTTCTGTTGATAACCGAGAGGTAGCGCGAGGATTGGAGGAAGCTGGACGGGAGAGTTTTGCGGAAGATTGTTTGAATCGGGACATGGTCTCGGCGGATAATTTTGCGGTGTCGAATGTGCATAGTGGTTGACCTTTTTTGCAGAGACGGCCGGTCCATTGAGGATACTTTGGCGATTATCAGCAAAGGAAAGGCGAAGATTGGGCAGAGGTTGAGGAGGTTGGGGATTTCACTCACTAGATTTCTCGTCTCTTCTGAGATATGAATGTCCATCTCGCTGCAGAACTTCTTGACATGGTTGGCTTCTCTGATCTCGTGAGCAGAGCGGTATTGGGTGATTGCGGCTTGGACGTTGTATTTTCGGGCTGAGAAGAAGCGACTATAGCATCTGGGTGAGCGAAGAAGTTGAGATGGGATAGGGCTTCTTCGTTGCGTACAGAAGTGTTGTGTCGTCGTTGATACCTAATTCGATTGGGTCGGTGAGGAGATCTTTTGCTTGCAGTTGGTCTTTGAAGGCTTGGAAGTCTGGCGAGAGGGAGATGCGGGAGTCTTTGCGGTCGGACATCATAAGTTGGACTTTGACAGATTGGTTGTATGCAAGACGCGAGGAAAGTGATGGGTTCCTCATGGGCACCACAATCAACACGGCGACATGTTCTCAATGTCGAAGAGATCAGTTTGGTAAGAGATGCCTTCATGTGGATCTGCTACGCGCTTTGATCAATGGTAGCGAACCGGGACTCTTCTGGGAATGCAATGCAGTGCCATGCAATGCGACGAAATGCATATGGATCTGTAGGAACGCTTCCCCGATGACAGGCATGTGATTTCAGTGGAGAGTTGGGTAAGTCTGCAATGTCCGAAAGCAGACAAGGCCTTCTACTTTCGACCTTTTTGGAAGCTGCCTTAGTGTGAGCTATCTCAAAGTCATTCGGCTATCTGGCTGCGTACCACGTACCACTTAGCTTGATGTATCAAATTGTTGAGAACGTCCAAAAGCAGCAAAAGCCTTCCAATTTGGACCTTGCTGTTCCAAGCTGTATTGATGGGTTTGTCTAAAAACTACCTAAATCGTCCATCAAATTGGCAATCGTAACTTAGCGCTTGCCTTACGCCTCGCCTACACGGACCGTTCGTCCTTTCCAACCTTCCACCTTCCACCAGTTTCAAAAACATCACATCACCTTCACCACGAAAGCCATCTACGTCGGCATCTCCGCCGCTACCGTATCAAGCTGTTATCGCAATAAGACTGCTCCCAGCCACTGAGATGATTGCTCAGGTTGCATATCAACGCAATGCACAACTGTCCTCTCAACCACACAATCCTGTGTACCTCAGCCCAACATATGCCACACTGTATGTCAAGGTTTAGGTCGTGCTCCAGCTTCTCCATTATCTCACAGGCTATCCCGCCAGATACTTGGCGTCAAGTACGAAGATCGGCCAACTCCACTCCGGGAGTAGATGTTGTACTGTCCTGACTGAGCGCAAGAGAAGCCTTCAAATGCACCTCCTCGCATTTACAGCTGCTCCAATGCTTGCTAGCACCACATAATCGGAAGTTCCCGGCAGCCTACCAGGCGCCGTTGATAGCTTCTCATGCACCAGTTTCTCTGGAATCATGAAGATCTGTTTCACGAACTGGAACAACACAAGCTCCTTCCCTGTAGTGCACGAGGTTTCTCAAAGGAGCTAGCACATCAGAAGAGGCTCACGAACGATATTCAGCTCACTGTCTGGTATCTTCTTCGGGTTGGCTATAGTCGTTTCTTCCAGGAGACTGGTAAGGATGCTTGACTAGCCAAATGCCGCTTGTTTTGACCTCTGCAGCGCACGATGGTACGCATACGACGGATCTCAACGGAATTGCCGCAGATGAAGAGGGTCTTTCTACTGCAAGATGTAGATCCGGCTCTAGGCTTCCTTTCTCTATGATAGTAGACCGCCAGTTGCTGGGACCTCATACGCACGATGATGATCTGCTGCCATTGCTTGTGGAAACGGCGAGTCTCAACGTGACGAGACACATGGCTTCCACGTAGCCATATTTATTGAGATGTGGTGTCCGTTTCCCGAGGATTTTCAAAAATCGGTCCCCTCGAAATGGAGCAAACCAAACTTACTGAGCCATCCTACACCTACTCTGCTCCTCTGGCAGAGCATCTCTACGGGCGAGATGAATATTTCTGCAAATTTCCACCTCGAATCCACAGAGATGCTCATCTGGCCGATGAAGGATCTTGGCAGTGTCAGGTTGATTTTTTGAATGCCACGGGACCTGCTGAAACGGAGCGCAACAAGGCACACAAGAGTTACGCAGTCGGTTGTATCAACCCAGTCGTAGGGAACTTTACAGCTCTTTGCGCTTGTGAAGCTCTTCCAGAAAGATTGGCTTCAATCACATACATGGTCGAATATGCATACATTCATGATGATGGTATGATTATAGTGACGCTGTCAAGTTCTGGAGCTGACACTTTACATTAGTGGTCGAGTACGCCGAGGACAAGTCACCTTCTCAGGTATGAATACCTATGGCGTTCATCGCAGGTCGACAAGGCTGATCATCTTTTTGTTTTTAGCTTTTTGAGACGAATCGCGAACTCGTTGAGGGATTAGATTTCGAGGATAAGTCTCCAGCCGGCGCGAAGCAAAACACCAAGAGGAAGCAGCTCCAAGCAAAGATGGCTGTGGATCTCATGGAGATAGACAGAGAACAAGGCCTAGAAGTTCTCCGCCTCTGGAAAGAAATGGCCAACGTAAGCTACCGAGATCCAGGTTCTGCGCAACACACGAAATGCCTGCTGACAACCCTATTTAACTGCAGGTCTTCGTGGAGATACGGGATCTTAATTTCAAGACTCTAGACGAGTACTTGCCTTTCCGATTCGTGGATGCCGGGTGCCCGTGAGTGTGAAGTGGACTTGCATAATGGTTTCTCATGACTAATATTTCTATTATAGATGGACCATGTCCCTTCTTTGTTTCTCCATGGACTTTATTCTCACTAAGAAGGAAGAGGAGGACCTTGCTGAAGTCACTATCGCAGCGTACAACGCCTGGGTTCTTGTCAATGACTACTTCTCCTGGGAGAAGGAGTTGATCAACTACGAAGCTAATGGGAGCACCGGCGTGATCGCCAGCGCCGTCTTCTTATTCATGAGGTGGCAATCCGCTGATGCTGAGCAAGCAAAGCGATTACTTCGAGAGGAAATAATCGCGCGAGAAGAGGAGTTTGCAAGATTGAGGGACGAATATCTCCAGCGACGAAAAGTGACAGCACGGGAGCAGCGTTGGTTCCATCTGCTTGAGCTTGTGACAGCTGGCAATTTTGCGTGGAGCATGACAACGGCACGCTATGATCTCAACGGACAGGACGCATATCCAGCCCTGCGATCCAAACATCTTAAAAAAGACTCCGTCGTGGATCTGGCCGGCTTTGGCGAACTAATCGATCTTGAGAAGATTTCTACTTCAGTAAATGTTGAAGTGAGTGATGATGAGATTATGTCTACGACACCAGACAGCAGTCAGGACAGCCTCAGCCAAGGCGTCGAAAAGCTGTCTATTGGATATGCGCCAGACGAGGACAAGAGAGACGGCGATGACGATGCCAAAACCGAATTCAGTGTATCTGTCAGCCGATATGAACATGTGAGTATACAATGTGGAAACCAAGCAAGGCATCACCAGAAACTGAATTTCTCTAGCTTGTGACCGAGCCTCAGAAGTACGTCGAATCTATGCCATCCAAAGGAGTTCGCAACTCCGCTATCGACGCCCTCGATGCCTGGTACGAGGTACCAGAGGAATCACTGCAAATCATCAGGTCCATCGTTACAACCCTACATAACTCCTCTTTGATGTATGTCATCGTCATCCAAAATTGATCCCTTCGTTGACAATAGCAGGCAGGATGACATTCAAGACGGATCTCCATTACGCCGCGCATTTCCTGCTACGCATGTCATTTATGGTATCCCTCAAACTATCAATTCTGCGAACCTGTTGATGATGAAGGCAATTAAGTTAGCTCAGGATATTTCATCCGAAGCTGCTTCGATCTTGACCGGTAAGACTCTAATTCCAACACCGCGATTTCAAGCCAAACACTAAATCAGAACAGAACGCCTCCTTGATGCCCATATTGGGCAGGGCATGGATCTCCACTGGAAGCATCATACAGCAATACCTACGGAAGAAGAATACTTTACAATGGTCGACGGCAGTAAGTGATGACCGAGACGCAGTCAATTACGCGGAATCTGACATTCTGTCTTCACAGAGACTGGCGGTCTGTTCCTCCTAGTCTCAGATCTCATGCGGCTCGAAGCAACAGTCAACAAGAATGTCGATGTCAGTGACTTGATGCTCCTCGTGGGAAGATTCTTCCAAGCACGAGACGACTATCAGAATCTGAAGGCCGAGGAGGTGAGTATACTGCATCCTAGACTTTTCGCGCACGCTGACATCGTCAAGTATAATGAGCAGAAGGGTTACGCAGAGGATATCAACGAGGGCAAACTCTCGTTACCTTTGATCCATGCTTTGCAGTCTCCAGATCATCGTATTCGTTTACTCAGTATTTTGGAGCAGCGAAAGATGAATGGGAGTGTGCCACTGGAAGTGCGTAAGCTTGCTGTGGATGAGATTGAGGCGGCGGGAGGGCTGGAGTACACTCGTAAGAGAGTTATGGAGTTGGAAGGAGAGATTAATCAATTGATTGCCAAGTATGAGGACAAGATGGGAAGGAAGAATTGGATTCTGCGAATGCTGCGGTTGCGGTTGCATGTTGAGTGAGATTATCAGGTCGGGGCACGATGGAAGGGGCATGGTCTTGGATGATTGGCTTCTGACAGCGTGTCTTGAGTGAGGCAGGATCTTTGAGGACACTTTTCGGCATGGAATTCCTTCTTATCCTACGCTTTCGCCTTGATCGTACGGGATTATACCTTCAAAGATAGAGAAATAAAGAACTGTATATGAATGACGATGATAAATCATTTTCTTCCGCATTGCGAACGAGCTCCTTTGCGAGCAGCAAACATGATTGGGGAGCCAGCACTTTTGGATTTCATTTGCAGTCTTTTCCACGTCTTACAAGCTTCAATTCAACAAATCACATACAACCAGAGTCCATTCCAGCTTATAGAGCTCATAATGGAACAACACAGCCGACGTCTCTTAAGCATTAGCCGCACCATACTCGAGTGCACGATGCCTGTCTGCTCGAGGCTCGAGGTCAATCATGCAAAGGACTGATGCTTACTCTTCACAGAGGACGACAGCTACTGCATCCGTTGAGAACCTGCACATGAATCTACTCGCTTGTTTACTCTATCCGCCGAGCTGTAGCTATACGCATATGCGCGACATCTTGCACGATCACATGCAAAAGTGAAGGCTCGGCGGCTGAGCACGGACCAAGTGCGTCCGCAATGTCAAAACAGCTCGTCACTGCTTCAATGCTTCCTCGATTGTCAACCAACATCAAGTCGCCGACATCAGGTCAAGTCGCTTCGTGCAGCCGCCATGGACAGAACAACAGCCGCTAGGGATCTCATGGCAATCGTTAGCGATATCATGACAGTCGCCATGGAGATTATAACAGCACCCGCTCAACCGTCCATCCATACGGCACCACTCATTCAAGCGCCCACTAATACGACACCACCCACTTCACTATCCGCCAGCATGACACCAGCGACTGGACTTCTTGATCTGCCAATCGAGGTACAGTTGCGGATGCTCTCTCTGTTACCGGCGAAGCAGATCCAACGAAGCCGTCGCATCAACAAACATTTTAGAGACATTATCGACAATCGCGAGCACCGCACCCTTCTCATAGCTCCTGGAATGAGACACTCAGTGTCGAGGATTGGGCAAAGCGTCGAGTATTTCTGCAGCCCGAAGGAAGATGCCGACCTGCTCGAGTGCTTGAATCGAGTCGTTCGCGGTCGAGGGCTCCCCGACACCAGGAATAACGAGATTCATGCTGATACCTTCGCACTGCCACGATGGACGACAGATATCTACCTCAGTCGCTACCCGAATATGCAAAATCCGCATGACTCGATTGAGGAGATTGAGCACAGGAATGCAGTTGAGGAGCAAGTGGAGTTGATCGCCAACCGGATGACCTTGATCCATCTTGAGAATCACGTCCCGATCTATACCAGACACGTTACAGAAGATCATCGGCACGTGCATTACGAATACAGCTACTGGGTTCCCCGTGCACACTGCGGATACGTTGACCCTCCCGATCCCGAACTCGACGGCTTCATCCAGGGCCTAGACATGGATCTATTAGAAGCTTACGGAATCAACGAAGAAGTTCTGGAGGGCTGGTACTACGCACTGGTTTACACCCCAGACGGACGTCTGCAGGGACCGTCGTATCCTTTGAATCACGTCCCTGATGTCCCACCCGAGGAGCAGATTCTCACCAGACTCTCTGCGTGGCGCTACGAACCTCAAGTCCAAGTCACTTCGCGTTCGGGATTGTATCTAAACGGGGATGAAGAATATAGCGCCCGTTTCGCCAGTGACGACCTCAAGGCTGCGCTGGGCATACCGAGCATTCGTGATGATGACGACTGGGCTCCGCCATTTGGGTACTGTATACAGCCAGGCTGGAGTACGGAGAAGATCAGAGACGTGCTCGATGGGAACATCCAAACAAAGAAAGGTGTCCCGTCAGAGCTGGCCAAGGCCGCTCTGCTGGAGGACATTTTCCTGTTCTAGGCCATGGACCCAAGCCCACAGCCCATCCGACGACAGCCTGACTCTGCTGAAGAAAGGAAGGTATAGCCGGTGAGAGACGGGCAGAGCTGAATGCATTCTTTCCAGTCGGCGCGCTACGGTCACGATACCAATGCCATGAGGCCGTCGGGCTTGACTACGTGCCGCAGAGTGATCTTGTTTTCCGTGGAAGGATGAATAAAAGGATGGAGTTTTTGTTTTTCAGAATGCATTAGCAGGAGTACCAGGAACGCCAAGAACCGGGTTCTGGCGGTGTCTGGGGTCCAATTTGGCCGGGCCGGCGATCAACAAGCACGCGGGGGCAAGGATGTCGATAGCTTATCGTTGCTTCAGGTAACTCTTCAAGGTAACATTTCATCCTTCCCACTGATACCACACCCTCTCTGCATGTCATATCACGTTGGGGGAGCCAGCACGCCGGTTAGCTTGCCCGAGCACGCGAGATCGGCAGAAGCAACATGTATGCAAATTAATCTTTCAAAAGTAAGTTGAACATCTTTCCGTTGTTGTTTTCTTGACCTTGTTTCCTTTCTCCGCCTGTACTCGGAAAAGGCGGCTGCCGTCCTGCTCAATATGGCTGTCGACGAAATGAACGGCAAAGTGCCAGATATCGAAACGCGAACATCTTCCGATAATGGCCTGGAGAGAACGAAATCTATCACGACTGATGCGAAGGGCGATACCGTGATTGTGAAGGAAGATGGCGAGACCTTCATCATAGACAAGAAGGCGGAACGAGCATTGCTCTGGAAATTCGACTTGCGCATCCTACCGCTTCTTACCATGATGTACCTCTTCAATGCTCTGGACAAATCGAACCTTGGAAATGCGAAAACAGATGGCTTGGAGAAGGATCTTGGGTTCGCAGGGACGAACAAATGTAAGAACAACTACAGGCGCTTTCTGCCAACCCATCTGACCATCTCCAGACAACATCCTACTCTCGATCTTCTTCGTCCCTTACGTCCTCACTGCTCCCTTCCTCGGAATCCTGGGTAAAATGTACGGTCCTTCACGCGTACTCCCCTGTATGATGTTCACATTCGGCTCCATGACGCTCCTCACCATTGCGGTCTACAACTGGTCCGGACTCATGGCACTCCGATGGTTCTTGGGCATGGCCGAAAGTGCCTTCTTCCCACTAGTCATCTACTACCAGACCCAATTCTACCGACGAGGAGAGCTTGCCCGCAGACTCGCAGTCTTCTACGCTGCAAGTAACATCGCATACGCCTTCGGTGGACTCCTCGCATTCGGAGTCTTCCAAATCGAAGGTGGAATCCTACCAAGCTGGAAATATCTCTTCGCCATCGAAGGATCACTCACCATGCTTGGATCAATCATCGCATTCATCTTTCTACCCTACTCAGCAGCACACGCGAAGTTCTTGAACGACGACGAAAAGAAACTAGCATTCTACCGTATTCAAGTCGACTCTTCCGCCATCGTCAACGAGAAATTCAGCCTCAAAGAAGCAATCCAAATTCTTCATCACCCAACGTCCTGGGTCATTCTCCTCATCGAAATGTGTTTGGGTATACCTCTCCAGTCCGTGGGCCTCTTCCTCCCACAAATCGTAGCGAGATTGGGCTACAGCAAAATCAAAACAAACCTCTACACCGTAGCACCAAACTGCACCGGAGCCGTCATGCTTTTGATCCTCGCATACTCATCCGACTACACGCGCTGGCGATTCCCCTTCATCGCACTCGGCTTCTTCTTCACATTCTGCGGCTTCATAATTTACGCCTCCATCGACGTACAATCCAACCTCCAAGTCGCGTACTTCGCATGCTTTATGATGACATGGGGAACCTCTGCACCTTCCGTCATTCTAGACGTATGGTACAACAACAACATCGCGGACGAAAATCGAAGAGTTCTACTCACAAGTATTGGTGTACCTGTCGCGAATATGATGGGTGTAGTTAGCAGTAACATCTTCCGCACGCAAGATGCACCAAATTATATTCCTGCCCTCGCAACAACGGCAGCGTTTGGAGCCGTCGGCATACTCTTGACATTGGGGTTGGGATTCTATATGATTTTCGATAACAAGAGACGAGATCGGCGACAAGGAATAAAATTGAGACCCAAGGATGTGAGTACGGAGAAATTGAGAGAAGGGCCTAAAGCGGAGGACTTCAGATGGTTCTACTAGAAAGAAGGCATCCTCGAAAAGTGGTAAAGAATTGAAAAGTTATGTTCTGCTGCCGTATTCCATCATCAAATCTAAGAACGTCCCAAGAAAGAAAAATCTACTCCTCCGGTGCAGCCACAGTCTCATGGCTGGAAGTCTCTTGCTCAAAGGCATTGGCTCTCTTGGAGAAAGGTCCCTTCTTGCCCCAGCAGTATTGGTAGAAGTTGTCTCCCTGGCGTCTGCACTTCAGATTCCAAAGGCAGTTATCCTGAACAATATCAGCAACACCACCTCTCACATATATGGCGATTCAAACTTACAAGATAATCACCACCATCGAATTGCGTAACTTGCTTAGAGCACTGATGATGAGGAGTATCAGAGTAAATGACCTTCTTGCCATTGTCGGAAGCGTATTCTCCGCAAGCAGCTTTGGTAGCGGCGTCGTTTTGAAGCTGGACAAAGACATTAGACACGTTTTGCTTCGTACGTCGTATAGAGATTGACTTACACCAGTGTTCGAGTCGTGGCATTTGCAGTCCGAGTATGAAGCGCAAGCCTCGACACTGGCAACAGCTGCCAAAAGAGACAGGAAGATAGTTGAGATCTGCATTGTTGAAGGAGTGTGTGTGTTGTTTGCTTGTGAGTTAATGAGCGTGGTATTGAGTTCTTTGGTCAGTGGTAATCACTACAATGAGAGGAGATCTTCAATGCTTTATACAAATACCATTGTATCATTGATCTCTAAGCACTATGTATGCCCCCTGGATGCATACTGAACTACCATCCCCAAACCAAGAAGTTCGGTCTCTGAGACTTGTCTCTCAAGTTCACGTGGTGTCACTATGTTCGTCAATGAAGTCTCAAACCATGTGACAACGGACACTCTTGGTTACGGCACTTGTCTCATGGGTGAATTTCGCCGGACCCCGGGGACGAGTTTGACTAATCGTAGTTGGTAGCATCAACTCTCCTCTCTCTCGTATTCATCTCTTGGAATAAGATACTAAATAGCGGAGCGCGACAGCGTCCAAGAGGTTTCAGCGAGTGCAGATATGCATAATAGTCTTGTATGGAGGAGGTTGGAGATATGCGGGTTCCGAGAATGCCGTTGTTCTAGCGGTAGAACTATGGCAAGCTAGAAACACCACTTCTTCGACCTCGTGCTCTTCGTATCTCCACCATTTGATATCGCATATCCATCAAAGTTTTACAAGCCACGAGCTAGGGAGCCGCGATATGTCCTGCCTGGATGTAATAAGTCTTTGTCTTGCTTCCAATTAGGGAAATTACTGCTTGGGTTGAGACAGCCATCTGGGTGCGGCCGCCCTCTCGTCGAGATCCACCATGACCTGAACCCGAAGAAGTGCAAGGGGAAAAGCTCAATACGATGGGAACTGCTGGAGGTGAAGATGAAGGAGAGTGATGTGATGTTCAATGAGCGGGACCCGACGTCGGTGGTGTGCAGAGTGGTCTTGGCATTTCCCAGCCACAACTTGACGCACCTCCTTTCTCGCATACCGTTCAGCGTGACTGGACTCCAACTCTTCCCGTTTCATTCTTTCGCTCAATAGTGAGATTCAGGTTGATAAGCACCGAAATAACTATCTCTGATACTCAACGTGGATCATGGCCATCGCGTGCCTCTTCGTCCCGGACGCGACGGAAAACACGGTACGCCAGGGAGATGCAGTTCGAGGTAGTTCAAGAAACACATTGCTAACAAATATCACAGCTGTTCTCATACAAATCTACTGCTACAGTCATACACATGCCAAACATCTTCAACGCCCAAACAACCACACCAAGATTAACCCTCTTCGGGCCTGACAACATACATCATAGTCAATATACGACCCCAAGTATATCATGCTCGACATGAATGTCCCTCACACATATACCGGCAACGTTGGACCTGCGAACAACTCAGTAAGCCTTCCGGCTCGATGAATTTGAGAAGACTCACCGACATCACGCACCAGAGTACAACGAATCCGCCAACCATTCGTCTTGCTGCCTCTCGGGCCCTCTCCTGCTGGACTTGGTACTGAAGCTTCTCGCGAGCTGACCGGCTCTGGCGAAGAGGTGGCGCAGTTTCTCGCCAAATCGCTTGACGTAAAACTCTGTCTTGTTCATGCCATTTGCTTCATACGTGTTGGCAGTGCTCTGAGCGGTACCCATCTCGTTCATGAAGCCCGCACTGTATTCAGTGTTACTGCCGGCCCCATCAAGTGAGTGCGCACGTGGTTGATTGTTGCCATCGAGGCGAACCGATTTGCCTTTGCCTTTGAAATGTGTCAGCCGCTTGAGGTAAGAAGCGGTACGATCGCGTTCCGAGCTGTTATCCGAGAAGAAGGATCGGACTTCATCGAGAGCGAAGTTGGCAGGTGGAGTCAAGCTGCTGGTAGGATAGCGGTCTCCTGGTCTGTGCGAGGGATGGTCGGAGTGACGAGATGTCTGGCGAGGCACAGGAGACTTACCCAAGCTCTTGGTCGTTCCATCGTCATCTGTGCCGCCCTCCTTGCGACCAGAGGAAAGACTAAATCTTCTGGTGATAGAGCCGATGACCGAACGCTTCGACTGCTTGCGGAGATGTGAAGGACTTGCTCCTGTGAGCTGTTCGGTAGTAATGGATGCGTTTGAATCGAGATGCGACGTGGTGATGGAACCAATGTCGGCGCCCTTGGTGCTGCTCGGTGTGCCTGTCGAAGTTGGAAGGTCGAGTGACCTTGTGCGCCGTTCACGAAGCACCTCATTGGCCAGCGACTTCCTCGTGTGAGCCGGAGAGGGCACAGAAAGATCGATGTCGACCTTTGTCTCGGACCACGGATAGTTCTTGTCGACATTCCATGGGCGGCTACTCGGCTGAGACAGAATCTGTGACCTCTTGTTGGCCATGCGAGTGATCGGATTCATCTCGGATGGAAGTAGTTTGGCAACTTCCTCCTCAGTGGTCGGCGCCTTGGTCCGAATGAGCGCAGAGGCCGGGCGAGCAACGTCCTGGTCAAGATCAAGTGGCATGGACACAGAGCCACTCAGGTAGGAAGCTTTACCATCATACGACTTCGTGCTCGCGAATTTATCAGCTGAAGTCGATCCGGGCAGTGGTGGGAGGTCTTTGTTCAGACCCAGGGAATCATGGGTGCCGTTGACGACTATCTCTTCTGCTCGCTCAGCAAGGGTACGGAAGCCAGCTGAGGTGCGATTGGTGAGTACAGTCTCTGGCCTGCCGACAACACTGTCACGATTTCCAGCTTGCGTGTCGACATGCTCCGGCAGAATCGAATCGAGCCTGAGGTTCTGAAGGTTGGACCTCAAGCCAGGGATGAGCTCAGAAAGACGATCCGACAAGGCACTAACGGACGGAATTGACAGTCGATTAGCTTGCGATGCGACTGACAGGAAGTCTTCTGGCGACAGTGGTCTGTTGCCATTGTCTTGCTCAGCCTCGGACTCTTCGAGCTGGGTGTTCTCTTGTATGTGGACGGTCGGCACCAAAGCGTTGCTAATTTCTGGCTCGGGTTCTGAGTCCTCGTCATCGCTGACAGGCTGTTCGTCGAGCATGGTGGTCTCGTCTGGCTTGCTGAAGAAACTCGTATAGCGCTCACGTAAGGGCTCGGTGCTAGTCGGACGCTGAGGCGATGGGCAATGGATGCCGGAGAAGTCACGACGTCGCATCACTTCCATGGACTTCGAAGGTTTGATCTCGAGTGCATCATTCAATTTCTCGAAAAGATCGATCCTGCTGAAGTTGAGAGACGGCAAATCTCTCGTATCTCCAAGAGGCCTATTATGTTGACGAGCCTGCCGACGCGCCTTTGACTTGTCTGCCGACTCCTGGAGACGCCTCTCCTGCATGGCTTTGACGGCAGCGATACGAGCTGGCAGTGGAAATGGACCACCATCGGAAGACCGCTTGTAATCCGAGATGCTCATGTCTTCGACGGACTCTTCTTTGAGCCCAGGAAGGTGGGCTGTGCCAAACCGATTGTTCGTGTTGCCATGACTGCTGGGTTGCGATCGACTGTCGACGTTGCCATCACGTGGGTCTCTGCTGACATTATTGATGGACGCATCGTCTCGTGGAGATGGCTTCCGGATAATGGACTTGCCTTTACTGTAGGACGACTCCACCATGGCTCTCAGAGGTTCGGGCTTCTTGCTAATGTTGAGGGGCGCGATCTCGTCTGCAAAGGTGACCGAGTTGCGTCGACTGTTCTTGAGGCCTTGGGGCTCTCCAACAGTTTGCGACAAATTCCAGTCTACCTTGGATCTGTCTGGAGTGTTGCTGGGAGAGACCTCGATGATCTGCGGCTTGCCAACAGTGATAGAAGTTTGCGGCAACGAGAACCGGACTGCAACGTCGGTGATCATGTCTGAGCCGCTCAAGGTGCTGTCGCTAACAGTGCTGAGGTCACCAGGCAAGGAGAAGCGATTGGTAGAAGTGCTGCCAGTCTCTGTAATAGCGATACTCGGTCGCAGCTGGACCGATTTGGAGTAAGTCTTCGGCGTTCGTGGCGTGGGAGGTGGGACAGAGTCATCCGCTGTGAGAGAGTCGAAGTTGCTCTGCTCCTCTGTGGTTGTTGATTCGCGCTTGCCGTCAGAAGTATGCAAGGTAGAATCGATGCCGCGAAACTCAGAGTTTAACGGGCTGACAGCTGAGCTGCGTTTCACGACTTCATGTGGGTGAAGTGGACTGACTGGTGTACGCTCTAGAAAGATGCTTTCGCGAATGAGCTGCTGCGCTGGCGTCTTTTTGCCATCGTTGCTGCTCTCCACGGCAACCTCGTTCTTGGGAGAATCTTTAGATGACTGCTGCTGTTGCAAGGTTATGGTATCTGCGTCGAGCGCGAAGGGATCCTTGGACTGAGTCTCGTCTGAGGCAACGGTGGTATCGATGGGGGCTGAAAAGCGCATGGCATAATCAGCTCCGGTAGGAAGCGAGGCTTCAACAGAAGCTTCGGTGATAGCTTCTGGGACAGAGTCCTGCCAGCGCTTGTTGCTGATTCCTTGTTGAGACTGTCGGGACGACTTTCGTGAGTGTGATTCAGCCGTGTGCTTGCGTTCGGGCGTTGGCTCAGATGGCTTGGTATCGTAGCCATTCTCAACCAGCTGAGCCAGGACATTCGCAGTAGAGTCGTCTGGCTGAGCTTGCTGGAGTGTGTTATCGGCACTGGAGGGGCCAAGTTCAGCTTGAATCATGTCTCTTGTGATGCGAGTGGTCTGGCCTTCCATGGCATCGAGCTCAGCAAGCTTGATAGGCGAAGCAGGGAGCTCAACAGGCGCCTCGAATTCTTCGATGACAGTGAAACGAGGCGTCTCGTTGGCAGCCAATTCGTGGACGTCGAGCTCGGAAACCTCAATATGCTCATGTTCCACGTCCAAGCCATGACTGTAATGGTGCTCGTAATGGTGGTAGATTTGCTGCTGAGAAGCAGCTTGCTCCGCCTCAGCGTTGGCCGCTGCTTCAGCGGCAGCCTTGGATTCAAGCATCATTTTCACGCGCTGCACAAACCCAGATGGCGGGATGGACCTGTGAGGGACATCCATCTCTTGATCATCGGCCGCTCGATCGAGTCCCTCAGCATATTCGAAGTACTTGGCGTTGGGAAGTACTGGGTCACTGGAAGAATCTGGAAGATCCAGAAGAGCTGGATCGATGAATGCCGGGTCAACAACCACTCGGATAGTGGTGTGATCTCTGGGTGTAGGCGGATTCGAGGAATCTGGCGCCGAACTGGAAGATGCAGGATCAGAAGATGGAGGTCCTGTGTCGGTCATGGGAGTATCGGTGCGCTGTGGCATTGTGCGAGCCATACGAGCAGCGTTGTGAAACATCTGGTGTGCCTTTGGCCCAACGTTCGATGGCGGAGGTCCACGACGCACCGACGGCTGTGGCTGTGGTACCGGACCATACGGCGAATATCCTGTGCGTGGTGGGTACTGAGGACCATACGCCATCGGTGGTTGATAGGAATTCGGTGGAGGCTGCATGGGGTACTGGTGTGCGTACGGCTGCTGCATTGGATGAGGCATTCCCATATTTGGAGGCTGACGCATCGGAGCTGGTGAGTGACCATATTGATTTGGTGGATATCCGGGACCAGGCGAAGTATTTCCAGCGTAAGGTGGATGGTGCACATTCAGATGCTGGCCGTAATCTCCAGGGTAGCCATGACCATAGCCATTGTACGCAGCGACGGGCGGTGGATGTGGTCCTGGTGCTTGCCGTGGCATCTGAGGCATTCCAGCATACTGGCCTTGAGCGTACGTGTCACTCAGTGCTGGTGACGGAGAGCGAAATCCGGGCCGCTTCAGCCTCGTGGGATACACAAATGGAGGACGATTCTCTGGCATCGGTGGAACCGGGCCTGGAGCCATGCGGCTGCTACCTCTTGGTTCATGTCCCTGACTCTTCAAGCTGGTTGCTGAACGATGTCTCGGCAGCTGTCCAGCTTGAGGTGCAGAGGTCATCGAGTAAGATCGGCTGTCTCGGGGGTTGCCATCCTGGTTGGAATTCATCATCTGCAGTGAAGGCTTTCCGGTATGCAATGGGGGCAGGGAAGGAGGCATGCTCTGCATGCTAGTAAGTGAGCCTCGCCGCTGAGTGGAGGAAGCATCCCACTGGGAGCTGACTCGTGAGGTCTGAGATGGAGCATAGTTGTGTCGTGAAGGATGATGCTGAGCTGACATGGAAGGCCTAGAAGCATGACCTCGTCGTCCTCGTCCAGCGGTGCCAGGAACGGCAGGTATGCGAGAACTGTTGAAAGAAAGAGCACCAATGTCGCCTGTATCTGTTGAAGTCTTTAACATGCTGAGGACGCCCGCATTGGCCAGAGTATCGTTCGGAGGACCGCTGGTGGGCGGAGAGCGGTGCTGGGAGCGTGAAGCTCCGGTAGCTCCAGAGACATTGCTGGCTCTGCTGTTACGACCGGAAATGGTCGAGACGGGGTCGGTGTAAGGCATTGTGCCGCCTTGCGAAAGCGTGTAAGTGAACGATGTGGACCAAGAGGCGCTATCCAAGTGAGCAGGCGACCCAAGGCCTGGCCAAGCGAGAGAAATGGAGTGCTGGACGATGGTGGTGAAGGAAAGGAGGCTGTACAGGAAGAAGAGCTTGAGAGGAGGGTACAGAAGACATGCGGCGAGGAGGAAGTCGAGGTGTCGTAGTCGTACCTGCGAGTTTGTGATGCTCAGCAGGTTCGAGTTGCTGGCAGTTCCGATGGCAGGTCCACGGTGTTGTCAAGTCGCGAAGTAAGCTCGCAACGTGGGAGTGGCAGTATTGTCGTAAGTGCCTTCCCTACCAGACCGCACCTGCTCATTTCCATCAGCTCACCTTCCCAGGCACATTTCTCGTCCTACATTGGGTGGCAAACATCGAGTCGCGGTTGGGACACTCCCATACTGATAGATGTGCCTCTTCTGAGGGATGGGCAGCTTAACAACATATTTACTCGGCCCCGAGCTCGGTCAGTGTTTGCCACGTAAAATGGGTTCATGGGCCATCAAACTCACATATCAGCAAAGTGGTCTATGCAGCACTACATGCTTTCTCTGCAGCCAAATCTCGCTCAAAGCCTGTCCCAAATGTATCAGAATGAGCCATGTATTCTTGATGGCAATTGTGTCGCCATAAAAGATATCCTGCTGCACAATTGCACTGGATGATATTCTGTCTTTTGTAGGAATCTCTTCTAGGTAGGTATCTTGAGCTACACCTTCATGCCCCGGCAACCAATGCAATTGATGCACAACACTTTCCCACCTCCCGCTGCTTTTACTCTACCATGACCCAGGATATCGTGTTTGTTGAAAGGCATAGAAGTATGAAGTCGTGGTCTATTGCGCAGCTGGGGCCGGCGCTGTCTGGCCCTCTGGCTGCTCGTGCGTGGTGCCTGCAGGTGTGCTGTCGGTAGCTGGCTGGCCTTCGCCGGTGTGGCTCTCGGTCACTGGGATGCTGTCGTCCTGTTTCTTCTCCCAAGCAGCAGGCCTGACGAATTGAGGATCCTTCCCTGTAGTAATTGATTAGTATCCATCGAGAGACACCTTTGATCGTAGTTCACACTTACATGGGCCATCGTCGCTTAACTGGCATCCTCCTGGGCAGTTGCATTTGCCTCCAAACTCGGTGGGCAGGTTCTCAGCCGGCACTTGAGCAAGCAGCTCTTTCTGGTAGCTGGCTCCAAGCACATGGATCTTCGCAACAGTGACGGGATCCAAGAATCTCTTGATCACCGCAAAAACGCTGCTGAAACCCCACGGCGTGTTGATCAGGTATAGCTTTCCCAGCCTCTCCGGATAGTAGTCCTGGCTGATAGCCGAGGCGCGTTGCACGTACCCGTAAACCTGGTTCGCCTTCATCAAGCCCACACCCTTGAAGTCCATGATGGTGCAGCAAGTCTCGAGCAGGTGTCCTGCTTTCCGTGAAGCAGCTGGCAAACGGGGATCGGCGACCTTCTCGTATTCAACGACGAGGTTTTGCAGCATGCGGTCGTCAGTGCTGATCTTGCGCATCTGCTCAAGATCCACCTTGCCGAATTGCTCGATGTAGACTGGTCGGCCATCCTTGTCGGTCTTGTGGTAGTATTGAGGGTAGTAAGCCATCATCTGCTCCTTCTCGTCGTACTTGAAAGTGCGAACAAGATTATCAACACCGCCGCCGAATTCTGACCGCCACTTCTCGGTGTTCATGAACCTGCAAGACACTGATTAGCCATTGGCCATGCTTCTTTGCTTCAGGCCTCATACATCGTCTTGGACGCCTCAACATCAAACTTTCTTGCGCGAAGATAGCGCAGCATAGTAAGAGTGTCGAGTCGTTCGGTGTAGCCGGCCGCCTCCAGCATCATCCGCAGCTGCTGGACCTGTGCATCCTGCTCTTTTGTGGTATGGCCAGGGTGGCCGGGACGAGGGTCGGAAGCGATGTAGGGAAAGTCGTAGTGATCGTACTTGGGGTCCAACTCCATATGAGGCGTTGCGGCCGCCATATTGCTCTGGTCGTTGTTGGCGGTGCGGTCGCGGCTTTTCGTCGAAAAGTGGTTTGGTGCGTTTCCGTCGTCTGATGTCAAATACACTCCGATTCAAGGAACCTTTATGGCCTCGCTGATCTAGGGCAGTTTGTTAGGATACTCCACTATCGCAGGATGGATGTCGTTGGCGTGGTGTCTGTTATTATTTGGCGGGGATCTAGATGTGGATGTGGGAGACGTGGAATACACAAAGGGGCCACGCAGATCATGGCAGATGACGTTCAGCGCCGCTTCTCTTGGCACCTCGTGTCCAGAGCGAGCGAGAGGGTTGGCTGACAACAACATGTGCTCGAATAGTTGGCATCTGTAAGCATTGTTCTAGAAATGGACATCTCTTTGAGTATACCTGTATCATTACAAGACTCTGTGTTTTCCTGCAGCAGTGCTAAAGCTATATCCATCCAAGTCCTTTCATGCCATCGCACCCTGCATGCACCGTCTCCAGGCTAAGGTCTCAAGAATAACTGCATCTTGTTCAACGCCATGCCATTTCTGGACGCCTTTGGTTCACTGACTTCCTCCAAGCACGACCTTGGGGTCGACTTCGCCTGCTGCGATGAGCTCCTGCAAGGTCTTGGTAACCGGCTTCTCGGGGTAGCGATAGTCACGCTTATGGCCGGACTTCGTACCCTGCATCTTCTTCGCGTCCTTCGCCATGCTTTCCAACAGCGCTCCATCGACGCTGTAAGCATAGCCCCAGTGCACGCTGCGATCCGTCTTGCGCCCATCGCTGAGCTCGATGACTTCCTCAATGGTCTCCGTCTCGTAGAACTCCTTGGCGCCGAAGGAGATTTCGCAGTCTGCTGGAACGCGCTGGAGGATATGCTCGAGAATATACTTCTTATAGATATTCTCGTCCTGCTGTTCCTCGCGCTCGACCATGCAGATCCGCAGACGCTTGAGCGATGTCATGGCTTGCAGCTGCATCCAATTGACGCGCTCGTACCAGTGCTCGCCTTGATATTCATTAGGCCGATGATCGCAGATGAGCGTGACTGATGCCAGAAGTGGCAAGGCAGCGTCTGGGAGAAGCCGACGGTCGATGAATGGATGAATGTTGGTGGAAATGACCCCGACGAGCACGAACGTGTTCTCTCGGTACAGAATGCTCTTTGCTTCCTTGTAGATCTGACGATTCGTTCGTAGTATGCTGATGTCTGCTCCGCTTGAGACCTCGCAGGGCTGTACCGGGAGGTTGGTAGTACCTGTCATGTGAAAGTCTCGTGATATGAGAGCGACGTAGCCGCACGGAGCCAGTTGCTCGCAATAGACCCAGTTCCGCAACTCTGGTGGCAGATCCAGAAAGCGAAAGCCTTTCGATGTTGAGTTCTCAGTGTTGACGACCGTTGTGACTTGATTCTGTGTTGGACCCGGAGCCCGGCCCTTCAGCTTGGCAACAACCTTCTTCTTATCGGTCGTTGTTTGAGCGGCTTTGCCTTTTTGAGCAATTTGTGTCTTGTTGCTCTTGTTGAATTTGTAATCAGCCATCCAAACCCGCTCGAGCTTGTCTTCGAGAAGCTCGCCAATTTCAGCGGCGTTGTAACCACCCTCCTGCAGACCCTCATCGATGCTGAGTACTTCCAGAACCTCGCCCTTTATACTCGTGATAGATGCACCACCCAAGTACTGCTTCAGAACATACTCGGCCAAAACTCGAGCAGCTTCGGGGCATGGAACTTGCCCAAAGCGGAGGAATTCAGCTCGCAGCTCGTGGTCAACCATCTTGACCTCCATATGGTTTCGAGGAATGGTCAATTTCTTGGATTTCTTTGGCAACTCCTCCTCCAACTCTTCGTCCTCTTCCCACAGATCGATTCTCTGCACAGGTTCCAGGCTGGCCTGAGGATCCTTAGCCATGACCGAGTGCTGAAATATCGAGTGGATGAAGGTTGCCACTTCCGGCGCTACAGACTCAACAACTGGCAACTCAGCGAGGAGCTGAGGGATGTTTGGTGTGTTGTATGTGAAGACTTCGTCCAGCACGGCGTCTGCCGCCTTCTCTGCCCGACCAAGCACTGCCTTACGTGACTTGTCTGCGCGTCTCAGACCGCGAGTGAGTACATCATCCCGCTCCTCCTCATACGCGTACCCGTCCGGCAATGGTGTGCTTCTCAGCGTAGGGACCGCTGCTTGATTTGCCCAGGTCTGGAAATTCTTGGCATCCGCAGACTTGTTGTAAACGGAGAACTGCGCTGTGTTGGCCTCCTGCCGCTCATTTGCTGGCGCATCATCGGAGGACGGCGTGCTTGCCCGTGACAGTGCGCTTGTGCCGAAGGTCGAAGGGAGTCCGAGAGAAGCGCGCAACGAAGCATTGCGTGCGAAGGAAGAGTTGGAATCTGAAGAAATTGCGTAACCGAAAGGAGTGGTCTGGCCGAAGGAGGATGGGGGTGTCGGAGATGGTGTTGGGGTGACTGATCCGCTGTTGAAGCCCGCGAACGGACTAGAGCTCGTTGGTGGCCCGAATGAATTCGCGCTCGTAGATGGTCCGAATGGACTCAAGCCATTTGGCGGTGGTGTTGGTGTCGGAGTTGTGCTACCGCTGCCGAATCCGAAGCTTGCAGTCTGTGAAAAGGATTTGAAGCCGCCAGTCTTTTTGCCAGACGAGTCCAGCAGCGCCGGCGGCGCGCCAGTAAACTCGAATGGCATATCGTTCGTGTAGTTGTGGTCAGCAGTTGATGGTGTACCGAGGCTCGAGGTTGTTGGAGGAAGGTGCAACGGTCGAGGTCGAGGGCAAGAATTTTCAGGTCGGGAGGTGATGTCGGAGGCAGGAACAGAAACGTGGGTGACCAGTAGTGCAAATAGCACGAATGCACGAAGAATCAGGGTCCATGTCCGTGCCTGCTAGTCTCGCTTCAAGGCAAGACTAGCCTTATTCGTAAGGCTATAAAGTGAATCACTCGACTTGCCTCACCTATGCCCACCTCCACCTTCACGTCTCCGCCGACTCGCCACTTCCCGCCTTCCCGTTTGTGCCGCCCTCCTTTGGGATCACCTTCAGCGAGAAGTCTACATGCTTCACGCCCTGATGTATGCTCGATGAGCTGATGATGTCAATGTCATCGCAAACGTAGTCCGCCACGTTGTCCTCCGTTAGGCCTCCCGAGACTTCCACCAACGCTCTCGCATTCTGACCTCTGCCCCATCGATCTTTGAGATTCTTCGACGCAGCTCGAACGCCATCTGGCGTAAAGTTGTCAAGCATGACCACGTCGGCGCCAGCTTTGATAGCTGTCTCTGCTTCCTCCTCTGTCTGGCACTCGACCTCCACCTTGACCGCGAAGCCACCAGCAGCTTTCGCCGCAGCGACAGCAGTGGGAATTGATCCTCCGCATGCCCAAACGTGGTTGTCCTTCAGCATTGTCATTGTGCTCAAGTCTTGTCTGTGTGGATCGCATCCACCTACCAGCATGCCATACTTCTCCACCAGTCTGAAGCCTGGAGTGGTCTTGCGAGTGCCGGCCAGCGTATTCTTGTATCCCGCATTGCGTAGCAAGGAGAGCAATGAATGCGACTTCGTTGCCACGCCCGAACATCGTGCCAGCAGATTCAAAGCGACACGCTCCCCAAGCAGCACACACCTCACCGGCCCTCTGACTGTTGCCACATGCTGCTTCTTCTCTTTGCCAACTTCGTCGCCCTCCTTCACGAACCATTCCACCGTGCAGTCCAGTTGTTTGAACACCTCATCGAAGAACGGGACACCGGCCAGTATGCCAGGACTCTTCGCGAGCAATCTCGCTTCCGCAGGTCCATCGCCGACCACGAATCCGCCATAATCAAAACTTGGCGTGTCTTCCTCCAGCCAAAGCGTAATTGACTTCTTCCACGAGGGTGGGAGTAGGTTTGCTGGATTGCCGTGAACAGGCGCGCCTTCGGTGATTGGCATCGTGACGGGTGTGGTAAGAGCTGTGTGAGTTGCAGGGGAGAATGAAATGGCAGACAGCCAACGAGTAGCTGTACCTGGCGTTTACCTACTGTCGCTTCTTTGAGTTGTCAAAGCCTCATCGACTCATCAGAGAACCGCCGATGTCGTTGTCATCGGAAGAGGGACTTCGGGATGATCGGAAGAGTACCTCATATATTGGGTGGACCCTCAGTCAAATATTGACGACATATTTGACATGGCTGAATCGTTATTACTCCCGTCGCCTCCAGCTATTTGGCTCCTTCCTTCCATCTCCTCAAGACGCGTCCATTCGACAAGTACTGCGACCGGAGATGAATGCCCTAGAAACATGATGAGCCATGGAAGACTTTATGAGAACCGACAGTAAACGCCACATTCCGCCTATCTGGCGGCTTAGACCTTGAGCTCACTGGGCCTCTGGAAAGGAGCATTTCGCTTTCACCGTGCTGCCATAGCCATCAGACGGAGAGTCACACTTCTGGAGACAATCTAGGTGTCTAAGATGCCTGCTCTTCTACGACGATGTTCCGAACCGATGCAGAATTAAGACACCCTCACAGTACCTTCAGGTTCCAATCGAGACCATGGCCATACCACATCTCGCAAGTGGCGAGATGCATGTCTTGGCACCGAACACGTAAGGCTACCAGCATAATCATTGTAATTCTTTATGCCACTTCGCTCATAAGCGCACATTTCGCAGAACAACGGGGTCAGGACAAGTTGGAAGATGGCCGGCCCAAATCTGAGGCTGTCGCGAGCACGGGTTAAGCCTGAGAGCGAAAATACTCGTTCACATCATGCTGCATGGCCTCTGGGGCTGGATCGCTTGGCGAACAGGAATAGCTTCTAGCTCCAGTGCAGATCTGCTACTTGGGTTTATAGCTGCCCACGGACTCCTGGGGAACTCTACGCTGTCTCTTGTATGGACTCAAGCCAACACATGCAGCAATATGAACGAGACTGTCGCGAGCCCTTCAGGTGGAGACAGCGCGAGCAAAATCTCGCTGCGCCCTGATTACCTGGATTATGAGAGCAATGAAAGCGTACTAATTCCCTCAAGAGCTCGGAATTCAGAGGCAGAGGACGGCAACGGACGAGGCATTTACGAAAAGTCGAGTGACCTACTGCCTGGACGAGGAAGCAAAGATCAAGCAGGCCAGACCGACACCCCTGACGGCAGTGGACCCCCGAAGTGCATGACTACCAGCAAAATCCGACAAGCTTTGCTGAAAAGTCACCTCGCGATCACGACTCTGGTCTTAGCAGCCTTCTCGACCGCTTTCTCGAGCCTTTTCCTTGGCATTGCTTTGATCCGGCCTACTCTGAATCATCACTTTTTGTCGCCCTCTCGCGCTGCGTTCTTGACCTCTTTTGTGGCAAAACTTATCGAACTGTCCTTTGTCACAGTCGCTGTTGCGTTTCTCGGACAAGTACTTGCTCGAAGGGCCTCACACCAAGGACGACCTCGTGGCATCACTATTGCGGAGATGAACATGAGGACATGGATCATGCAGCCCGGTGTTTTACTAACGCATTGGGAAGGCTTAAGATACGCAGGTCTGTCCATTTTGGGTATCGTCTCATTGCTGGCGACTTTGACTTCGATACTCTACACCTCAGCCGCTACCGCCCTGGTACAACCGCAACCAGTCTCGAAGTGGCAAGATAAAATGTTGAGCGCTGTAGTGAAGTCAATGTACAGCAATCCAACTTCCATTAGCGATCGATGCATCACGCCAATCAATTCACTTTATGATCCGGACTATTCTGCCTCAACGTGTTTGCAACTGCAGTGGACTGGAACGTCGCTGACCAATTACATGGGGTATGCCAATACCTCGCACCTTGGAAATACATCCTCTCAGTCTAGCCAGCTCTCTCAAAGACCCAAGGGATATGCCCTGTTCAATGATAACACCACCATTACTGCTGCCTGGATCGAGGTAGAAAATGACACTGGCCAAGAAGACACGAAATTCTACATTAACAATGTCACGCTGGCTATGCCTCACACAACACTGGCCCAGGCCTCATTCGAGCCTGCCAATGGCCTCATACAACAGGCTGTGACATCGCAGTTGAGTATCAGAGGAGCCATGCCATCGCCAACTATCAATGTACTGTGCGCTACTCTGACTGGCGAAGATCTGACTCCATTCGTGTATTCCCAATGGGCCGACAGAAATAGGACTGCATGTGATGAGACCACCTGGTCAACGTGGCCTAGCTGTCTGGATTATAACGGGCGTGATTCTTATCTCAACGGGACAGCGCTTGACGACATCTTTCGCTGGGGAGAGGAATACGGAAAAAATCGATATCCACCGGTTTTCCCCGTGCTACCTCCAGATTTCAACACGGTTCTTAACACTACAAAAGGAATGTTCTTGGCTTGGGGATCCACATCGATCTATCTATTGGGAAAAGGTGGCCCCGTGGATGCTTACGGCCAGAGTACGACGACTTCCAACGGAACGAATTACGCACTCTGTGGCATATCTTCCGGACTGACAGCCTCTTGTCTTACGGAGTACAATGCGACAGATAATGCCGCGACCATGCAAGCTATATGCGAAAGCGACTCGATGTTGCAATACAATCGATCTGAAGGTGGCTATGTTCTCGAAAATAACGAGACACTGAGCAAAGATTTTGTCAACATCGCGGCCGAATGGGCTTACAGTGGGTGCCGTACAATACTGGTAGTAATCTGGACATAGCGCTAAAAACACACACAGGCTTGAATCTCGATGGCGGTTTGTTCTACAACAATGCTTCTATCGCGAGAGTATTGACTCAGCTAATCGTCACCGAAGACCACCTGAATCCATCAATGCCTTGTGAGTACCGGCCCACGACATTCTTTCACTTTAGGCCGATCCTAATAATTGCTACAGCGACCGCAGAAGCTCTTGCGGTCCTAGCAGGAGGACATTTGCTAGAAGCTGCCCGCGACTCGCCAGTCGTTCAGTATTGGAATTATACAGTCCCATCCGTCGACAAAGGTGTCTATCAACAATTCAATGCTTCGGTCAGGATGCAACAATACAAGAGCGGCGGTAACCAGTCCTATCAAGGCTTCTTCTACGTCGTGCTCTTCGCAGTAGCACTCATGAGTGCTCTGATGTTGGCATATTTCGTCTTTCACAGGGACGGCTGGTTTGCGGACTTCAGTGAACCTCCACATCTCTTCGCCCTGGCGTTGAACTCGCCTCCGAGTCGCAATATGGAAGGAAGCTGCGGCGGTGGACCTAGTGGACAGCAATATAATATCAATTGGAAGCTGAGTGATTGTGACGGTCACTACTATGTTGAAAGTATCCCGGAAAACACGCAAATTAGGGGTCTTCGAAGGCGAAGAAAGGAGATGAAAGAGGACTTTGAGATGCTTATCCAGCGTCCAAACACCGACGGTGATGCGACATTGCAGCCATATCAAGGATCGTGATTACCTAACTGGGCTACACACCCCAACGTTCGGATAACCGCTGCTGGAAAGAGGTAAAATCGGAAAGATAAAGCCTGGAATTCGAGCTCCTGGAAGCAAGAATGCCATGCTTCGTCGTCTATCAGCTTTTTCACCGCACATGGAACCGCAGGCAACACGCAATCGGCCGAAGCTGTCTGGAAATACACTATCTAGTACTTCAGCACTGGACCGGGTCTCGATAGGAGTCAAGTGGCCTGTCAAGAGTTAGAAGAGCGGGAACAGAGTCCTACAAAGGCACTAGGAACGGCGACGAATCAGCTCCATTCGTGTCGTTCTGTCGAAAGCGTTCCTACCGTGTCATGGCCATAGGCGTAAATCGTGGCATCAAGTAAAGAAATTGCTGGTCGATGCGCAACATAGTGACTTCCTCTATCCGAAGGCTGCGAAATTCCACCCCGACATGACAAGTGTTTGAAATAATATGATGACGGAGCTAGATGGAACCGAACCAAAGTCAGTTGAACGGATAATCTAATGCTTCATGGGCAATCATACGAGACATTTATCCACAGCAGAAAAGGCTCTCTCGAGTTGGCTGTGGAAATGAAACCGAGCTCGGATTCTATCAAAAGTTCTGCATCCTATGAAGAGAAAATAGAGACAAGAAGGTCGGAATTTCCAGGTCCCCGCTTGCTGGCAAGGAGAAGCTTGGCAATCACAAGCTGGCAATGAAAGATGAGACGTTTCTCGCAGAACTGATTTATGGAAATCATGTTCAACAATGGAAACTTTTGCATTCGCTATTGAGCTGACCAAGCATCGCCATTTCCCCCAAGTGCTTGGCTATTCACTCTTTCCTTGATGAAGACACTGGATCTTCACGCTCAGTCCGTGGAAACGTAGGTTCTTTCTTCCCGAATCTCTTGAATCCACCAACATACTGGCAACGGTGAACTTCCGTCGAGTATCTCGTATTCTTCTGTGTTACATTTGCCATATAGTCGGTGTCTTGGTCCCACACTGGCATCGCTTCACAGGTCGGTTTGATCAGGGCAACCCTAATTCCCAAGGACGACACCATTCAGTGAGGGTATGAATCAGTTGTTGAAGTCGGAATGTCAGCGGCACCCAGCCATCCTTCTTTGCTTCACGCATTGCAGCTTCTCTGTTGACGTGAACCGTTTCGTTGATCTGGTTCTCGGAATCGTATCGCCAGTGGACATAGAAGGTGTAATCAGGGTATGTACTGTCGTCCTCCCTGAAAACCATATCATCCAAAGTGTATGTCCGACGGCGGGGGTCGAGGCGCTTAGAGCGATCGTGAATGATGGTGAGATTCGTGACCTTTTCCAAATCCGCCTCAGAAAGACTCGACAACCGCTCCAGGATTGGCTGCTTCTCGCTCGCCAGATCGGTGATATGGATCTGAAACTCAGTCTCCTCCCAAAACTTCTGATACGCATTTTGATAGACTCCCTTCGCTTCTTGATGGATCGAGCGGCAGGTCATCAGCAAGGCCTTCTGAGGTGGCTTAGCGGAAAGCAGGTCGACAGGCTTGGAGTCATCAGGAGAGAATGTGAGTTCGTAGATGTCGTTACGCAGTTCCGCCGGCAACTTGTCGAGGAAAGGACACGGTGGCTTGGATGCAGTCGCCGAGATTGAGAGTGTGGACAGAATTTCTGTTGGAGCCTCGGATGGAAAGGAAGATGTCGCCGCATCTGCTGGAGGCGGGATAGTGGGCGGTCGCATCGCCGTGGACGACTCTGCCATCCTGCGGTTCAATTGAATGTTAGTCGGGTATCGACGAGCAACAGGGAGAGTTGTTACCGACTTGTTTGGATGATGGCGTCTTTGTTTTCGAAAGCGACGGATCTCTGTCGCAGCTTCAAAAAGAATTTGAGCTTAGTGTGGGAGCCGTTGCCAAGCTTTCACATGCGAATTTTTAGGAAGGTGCGGCACAGTGGCGCAAGAGGTAGTAGCAGATACGATCAAGTGGCTCCAGAAAAATTGAGTTCAACATTCCCGGTTTCTCAACAGAACATGAGTGCAAAACGAGGTGGTGAGATGCAATCGGTGGAGGCGGAGGCACTTTTCAGCTTAGGCATTCCGATGGCATTCAAGTCAGGTCATTGAATTCCTATTCAAAGCTGGAAGTGATTCCGTGTATCCATCCCAAGGCAATTGAAGCACGTTCCAACCAAGGCCTCTATTCCGAGTCTTTCGATGCCTAAGAGCTCCCATCCAAAGACCATGGAGGATCTGACGCCCATTTAACCCCTTCCTTCATTTCTGCTCCACAATTCTACTGAGTCTGAGACTTTTGCTACGATGCTCGAAGTCTACGGAGTACGGCAGTATAAAGTCAAGCTCCTATGCTTCGAGTTAGTATGTTTCTCCCCGCCCGTGGCAAATATTATTCGTACACACCACAGAATTGTTTCTGGTTCAGCGGAGGGTCGCAACATAAGCAGGATTGATGGAAGATGATGAAGAGTGATATCGTTCCCTCGAAATCACAAGGAGATGCTTTATCTGCAGATGAAGCGGGACCGAGCAACTCCTCACGCGAACGTGGGTCCTTGCGAAGCGTTCCTCTTTGTGCCACTTCAGTTCCATGTCGCTGCCTTCACAAAGCTCCCAAACCAGATAATAGGTTTCGAGATTCCTGTGCCGTGTGCGCTTCTCCATTCGGACGATCGGTCCATCGAGAATGTACTTGTAGCTTCCCTCCCATGATGTTTCGTGAGTAATGGAGAGGTGCTGCACGTGGTCCAAGTCGACATTCGACAGATGGTCCAGTCGAGCGTACCGCGTGAGCCCCGGCATGTTTTGTACGAACTCAGTGTCTTCCCAGAAGCTCCGGTATGCATCTCGATAAATGCTTCTGGCTTCACGGTAAATTTGACGACATGTCATCAGTATGGCCTTCTGTGGTGGATGAGCGGGGAAAATGGCGTTTTCGCAGTCGTCAGAAGTACAAGCAAGCTCGTAAATGTCATTGCGCAGCTCGCCAGGCAGCTTCTCGAGGAGTGGGCACGCTTCATTCGCTGGCGGAGTCGTCGGTGACCTTGTCGAAAGTGACTGCACCATGCTTGCGAGCCTATCGAATGTCAGCCATGGAGTTAAAGGATGGTAAATAGAGATTCAAACATACCAAAATGAGGCGGCGAGGTCGTTGAATCCGACAAAGTTTGTGGAAGCATCAGAAATTGTTTTAGCGCGGAAGCTGTTGCCAAGCTTTCACATGCAGACTGCAGGAAGGCGAAGCACAAGCGACGCACCTCGTGTCGGCCAAGAAGTGTTTCAAACCACCGAAATGAAAAATGCAGAAGGCCGAAGGTGCAGATGAGCCTGCAACAACGTTTGACCAACTTGCATCTCCCATGCAGCTTGCCGTTGCACCCGCCTCGCATCAATCAGTGTTTGCTCACCGGTCACTGAGCTCGACTTACAATCTGCACTGAACTTTCTTCTTCAACTCATTCTCTTCAGGAAAAGCATACACCCAGATCCCACCAACACCATCAACACCACCACCACCACCGCCACAATGCCAATCCACCCCAACTACGCCTCCCTCGCCTCGCTCCCCCTCCCAAAAGACCAAGTCTGGGCCGTAATCCTGTGTCCCACCATCGACGGAAAAGTCGACCTCTTCCGTCTCCCAGTCTCAATCCCACACCACGCTTGGGTGACGAGTCCAGTATCTAAGAGATGCTGCTTTCCATTACAGCTGGCGCAGTGGCAGCACAGAGAAACCATCCTTCCAAACATCTCAGCCAGAACCCTCTTCCTCGAATGTGACAAGTCACAGCCAGGATTTGGAAAAGTCCCAGATGAGGTGTTGAAAGGATGGGCCGGGGAAGTCGTGGCCATCCGCTCTGATGGCCAAGACATCCATGAACAACAAGTCAGGTCTCTTCTGACTTATATGGTCAACAACATCGGTTCGTATCACCACCCTCCCCACTCCTCCTTCATCACTAACCCATCTCTTCTCCAGGCGACCACATCAACGACATCTCCAAACTGACCGAACTCCTCTCCCGATGCCCTGAAGATGAAGAAGACTACCACCTCATGCTCAACGAACGTATCGAAACCCACAATGCGCAGATCTCAAAGAAACTTTCTCCTGGCGCATACCACTGGTACTTCAATGCCTGGAAGGAGCATCATATTTCTCAGGGAATGGAGGAGTTGAATGGTTTGAGGAGTCCGGTTGAGATGACGATGGGAGAAGACAACATTCCTCACGTCTGCGCTGCGTGCGAAGGTTCGATGGAGAAGATGATGAAATGTGTTGGGTGTGGTGAGGTTTGGTACTGTGATAAGGTTTGTCAAGCCCAGCATTGGAAGGGAGGACATAAGGAGGTTTGTGGTGATGGGAAGGACTCGGGAGTGGGTGAGTGAGCTGATAGGGAGGAGTTATGCGTCTGGTCCTGGAGTGGAGTGCGTCAGGCGTAAGGCACGAGGGATTCCCCAGTGGTCACGCCTGGAAATGTATGCTTTGATTTGCGTGCAGTCGTATTCTAGAGTCTAGATCGGTAAACAAAAAGTCGTCGTTTTCTACCCGAGTCTGGATGATCCTTTCCGCTCTCTTCTCTTTTCGCGTTCGGCAAGGTGCAAAAGCAGCTTGCTCGCTGGCCTTCACGTTGGGAGTTGGGAAGTCAAGGAGATGCCAAAGGTGGCTAGGTTCATGACATGTTCATTCAATACAGCTACGAACTGATCCATGCGGGTATTTGCAGTTCGTGGATGATGCGCTTTATGCACCAGCTGCTTTGACTACGACGTAGAGTGGACTGGACCGTGATCTTGTGTCACGATCCTTTCTGGTCGCAATCGCGGGCTCGACCCATCATATCTTACAACGGCATCCTCATACCAACCGAAGCGAATCATGATGCCTCATCTTCGACGTCTCTTCTATCACTCTCTCCCATCTACGCCGTCGTATCCACATCCATCTTCTCGCCAACACCCGCCTCTCCATCACCGATATCCTGCACCGTCACGTACTTGCTGATCTGCTCCTTTGTAATGATCTTCTCATTGAGCACCGCTGTCGTGCCACGCGCGAACTTGTAGTCTCTCTGCTTCTTCTCACGAGTGTTGGGTGTCTTGTAGTTCCGCATTAACGTCGTCTTCTCCTGTGTTATGACACATACATCCACATTGCTTCCCGATCCCAGATCGTTCCAGATACCAGCCTCGATCGCATCGGCACAAAGCTTCACTGCTTCATCCTTGGTCAAGTCACCCTTCCAACTCGTCTCGAAGACGCTCATGGCCGCCAATGAACCAGAACCCATGGTCACGTAAGGCAGCTTGTCTGTGCTTCCGTGTGCGTGGACTGTGAAGAGATGGCTGCCTGTGGGGTCACAGCCTGCGACAACAAGGTATGCGCCGATGTGGCCTTGGTAGCGGAAGAGGTGCTGCTTGAGCATGGTCATGACGGTGACGACGCGTGGTTTCCGGCCGGTGGAGAGAGCGTGGAGTTCGAGGTTGGACGACATGAGAGCGGTGGTGAATTCGGTGTCTGCTGCAGTTCCGGCGCCTGCGCACCAGATTTGGGGAGCGATGTAGTGGAGCTTCTCGCAGTTCTGGGAAGCCGTGTTAGTAGGGAGGGCGAGAAGTGAGGGTTATGAGGAGGTTGTCGCACCTTGTCAGCTACTATGGGGCCAGATGTAGCTCTGGTATCTGCTGCAATGACGACGCCGCCATCGTAGAGACAGCCGACGATGGTGGTACCGGTGGATGTGGCCTTGGGAAGCGGAACACCAGCAGCGTGCAGGGCGATGTTTCTGTTGTGGTTGCTGAAGTCGAAGCCCGGCATTTTGGTGGACGTTCTCGTATGATCCGTCTGATTTGGTGTATTGCGCGCAGGAAAATGGTCGATGTTAGTCAAGCTGGTTGGTGTGGGTGTATGAAGTGATGGTCGATAGCTTCAGGCTGCTCGAGATGATGCGGCTGCTGTTGCCCAAGCGTTCAGGTCGGAGCTTGTGAAACACTGCCCGACGGCAGAAGTCGCGGTATCAGATTTCATATACGCCAAGAAGCTCATTACAACGGGTTCTCTTGGTTCAGTCGAGCGTTCCAGTGATACTAGACTTAAAATATTTCTCATAATACCTTTGTATTATCACTAGATACTGCCATGAGACATCTTGTCAAGTGGTGAACCATTATCGACCTTTTGACTACGACTTCTGCCACCATGTCACGTCTACATTCAAGCTTGGACGCGCGATCACGTTCGGGCGTTTAGCTGTTTAGCTCTGCTTGCTGCAGTGAAAGTGAAGTATTTCCTGTCTCTCATTCAGTTCGCCTTGAGTTGCTGGAGCGCACTCACTCAAGCGCATCCACTCTCCGACCATACACCGCCTCGGTCTCTCCACCTCCTCTTTGCCGCCTGTGCAAGTCCGCTCCTTCAACGAATCTCTCCGCAACACCATCACTTCACAGCCATCGTCACCAGTGACGCCGAAACACGATCGCCAACATCGCTACAACGACGAGAAGAACGAACGGCCAGACAGTGGAATCGCGATAGATACCCTGGATGGCACGATGAATCTGGATGACAGCAACGCCCAGCCTGGCGCAGATGTCCCGGAGGTCACAACAGGCGATATTGAATTCCTTGACATCAGTCTCCAAGGAGGTGGCAATCCTTTGAAAGTCTCAGAGCCATGGAAAGAGCATCCACCAGTCCATGCGTCATTGCTGAGCGTTGCTAGTCGCAAAGGTCTTTTAGCAGTGGCTGGTCCATCAACGTTGGTCATTGCAGACCCAGAATCACTCCGCAAGAAGGCCATTCCAGCAAGGCTAAAGAAGGGTGAAGAACGCATCTTCAAAGAGAATGGTGTTCCTATTGATGGCAAGGCATATGCTGTCACCAAAGACGAGCCCTCTCCAATACCGATCACAGCACATTTGACCATCGACACTCCTCGATTGTCACATGTCGCATTCAGTGCTGATGAGAGCTGTCTGGTCATCGTCTCGGAGGTTGGCGGTGGACTGGCAGTGTACGACACAAATGCTTTACTGGCTGGCAAAAAGGACCATGCTTTCACCATCAGCACCAACGGTGTGAGCGTGCGACATCTTCTACCAAATCCCAGCTCTGAGGATGCCTTTTCGCCATTGTTTGCCATTGTCTTGACAAATGGCCAGCTTCTGATAGCAGATCTCAAGTCCCGAAGCCTTCGAAAAGGTCAGACCAGCGAAGCTCTCCACGACAATGTCTTCAGCGCCTCGTGGTCGAAGCTAGGCAAACAGATTATTGCTGGCAAAGGTGACGGCACATGCGTTCAAATTGACCAGCAGGGCAATGTCAAAGCCACCTTGCCTGTTGCACCGCAACTCGCAGACATGACAGAGGCAGATTACCAGACCGCGCAGGCTGTGCCAGTCACTACAATACTCTGGCTTGACACCCACACGTTCTTGATCGTCTATTCTCCCATGTACGGTCCACAGGATCCCGACGCCATAGCGCCCATGAACGATTCCGCCTACTTCCTAGCCGAACGAACGCAGGGTAAGCCGGTGAGCTTTCGTAAACTCGACAACGATCCTTGCCCACCCTTCGGCCTGGAGAGATTGCCGGCCAACCACTTTCTCCCAAGACTACGCGGATGGGAGCCAAATGTTAATGACCTGGTCATTGCATCTTCTACAGCCTCTACTGACATCGGCGTTCTAGCCAATGGACGCTTCGCAACATTCGATGAGAAAACAAAGCAAAAAGCCTGGATACCGGCTGAAGGAACGGCCTATGGCTGCCTTGTTCCAAAGGACGGCCACACCGCGAGTGTTTCTGCAAGCTTCTTCAATGATGGTGAGGATACATCTATCGTGGGTGCATCCCTGGACTTCAGTTCTAGGATCCTGGCTGCAGCGCCGCTTCCCACAGAGAGCGACACAATTGAGCGCTCGTCACATCCGCTGCCATGTTTCTGTCTGGTGAACACGGACGGCTGCTTGTACATGTGGTGGATTGTATATGCAGATGCCATCCGACAACAGAAGGCGCACCCTCTGATAGTGCACCAGCAAGGACCATACACGACCTACCTTGATCTGAAGACAAAATACAACAGGCCTGTCAATGATAGTGGTATCCCGATTGCGCCTGAGATTATCGAAGATGGGTCTGAGAGTGGCGATTCTCAGAAATCGGCAGCGCCTTCTCAAATACCTCAACCGACATTTGGGCAAGGCCTCTCGGGACCAAGACCGGCGACACCTACCACAGCAACGCCAACGACCCAGGCTACACGACCGCAAAGTCCCGCCAAACCTTTGTTCGGTGGAACATCTACCCTTGGTGGCAATAAATCGTCTCCTTGGGGCGGTTCGTCAGCTGCGCCAGCTGCGTCGACTTTTGGAAAGTCCAGCTTCGGCCAGCCTAGTTTTGGCCAAGCTCAGACCTCCAACGTTTCTGGCTTTGCACAGGCAGCGCAAAAGAGCGGGTCCGGTTTTGGCCAAATTGGAGGCCTCGGTCAAAACAACAAATCACCCTGGGCAGCTGGTGGGCAGACCTCAGCGCCTTCACCATTCACGTCTGCTGCGAAACCCAATCCATTCGCTGGCGGCGGACAGACTCAGGCGAGCCCTTTTGCCAGCGGAGGTAAGACAGCAGCGTCGCCCTTTGCGAGTGCAGGACAGACGACAGCAGCATCGCCTTTCACCAGCGCAGGCAAGACAACAGCTTCGCCATTTACAAGTGCAGGCCAGACCGCAGCGTCGCCGTTTACGGGTGCAGGTCAAACTGCGTCTTGGGGCTTCTCCAACGCCGGCCAGACTGGTCAGTCTGCTTTCGCATCGACTGGACAGAACGCGGCGAAGAGCCCGTTTGGGAGCGGTACATTCGGCAAGCCATCACTATCAAACGAAACTTCGACAGGATCGACTGCTACGCTCGGCTCGACTGGGACGTTTGGCGTGCCATCAACACCATCAGGCAGCTCTTTCGGCAGCAAGCCTGCTTTGTCGAAGGAGTCCACCTTCGGCGATGCAAACGGATCACAACCGTCTGGTGGCCTGCCAAGTCTATCAGGATTCAAGCTTGGTTCAACGTTCAAGGGCGATGGCACAGCTCATGATGACCTTCCCAAGCCCAAGAATCCGGGCGGTGACTTATTCGGGTCGTTGGGCAAGTCTCTAAATGACGCTGAGAATCGAAAGCCGCAAATTAAACAGGAGCCTGGTACAGAGAAGCAGCCCTCGCTTAAGGACATTCCAGCTGCGAATACCACGTCATCTGGCTTGTTCGGTCAGAAGCAAACAGCTAAGGCACCTTCTGATGCTCCTCTGCCGCCCGATCCAAAGGTGTTTGACTACAAGAAGAAGCAGGCCGAGATGCCTTCCATACCTGGTGCCACTCCATCGGCGTCAACAGAGGCACCGCTACCACCCGATCCTTCCACATTCAACTACAAGAAGAGCCTCGCTGATATGGCACCTCCGCCAGGAACAGAGAGCACTACGCCGCCACAGAAAGCTAAGGACTTTCCGATTGCTGGCAGCCCTCCCCAACATATCACACACAGTCAGACATTTTCGCCCGCTGCTTCGGAAGCAGGTCCTCCAGAGGATTCGGGCAGCGAAGTCTGGAGCCATGAAGTTGATGATGAGGATGCCGACGGCGAAGAGCACGACGAAGATGACGAGGATGAAGGGGAAGAAGAGGATGATGAAGAGGATGAGGAAGGAGAAGACGATGACAATGACGAGGAGGAAGACGAAGAAGAGGAGGACGAGGATGAGGATGAGACGTCTTACCAACCGGCCGACCCTACAGCACTAAATGCGTTCTTGAATCGGGTAGGTCCCAAATCGCCGGCAGCTGCACCGACGTCACCAGAGGCAAGCAAGCCCAAGTTGCCATCAATGACGCCAAAAGCGCACAGCTATACGCCTGCCGGATTGCCGAAAGGCCCTGTCTTGATGCCTTCAGGTCAACGTAACAATGAACAGAGCCCACGATCGCCTTCACCGCAACGCCAAGCTCCACAACCACGCTCCGTAACCAGTCCTGTGCCGAAGCCTGCACCGAAGGGCGAATTGAGGTTTCCCCCGTCAATCAAGACCACCTCAGTACCGCCTGCGAAGCCTGTCGAGCGGGAGAGAACCCCAGCTCCGCCTCCCAAACCTCGAGCACCTAGTGCAGGCGAGCTCGCCGATGAGCAAGATGCTCGCGTGAAAGCGTTCTTGGCACAACCTATCGAGCCCAGCAAGGAAATGCCCATGTTTCACACACACCAGGATTATACCAGCGCTGTAGAGACAGCCAGCGTCGGAGGGAAACCAGAATCGGTTGGCCTGGCAGGAAACATCGACACGGTTTATCGAGACGTCAATAGCATGATTGATGTCGTTGGCCTCAATGCGCGCTCGCTCATGACTTTCATCGCAGGGCATGAGAGATTACGAAAACCTGGACAACGCTCAAGAGAAGACTTGGAAGAACCAGCTGCCTGGACTTTGGGCGAACTCGGCGAGCTTGATCGTGTAGTGGACCAGATTATCGGGCAGCTCGAGAGTGGCAAGCTCGAAAACGTGAGGGATACGCTTGAACTTCTGGTGAAAGAACAGTCTGAAGCTATGAGACTCAAGACCCAGACTTCAGAAATGCGCAAGACGATCCAATCCTACACTGACCCCGCACGGCGCGCAGAGAACGATGCCGCACCTCTCGATGCCGAGACTGCTGCACAGCAATCCGAACTCCGCCGAAAACTCCGCGACGTCTACCAATTACTCTCGGATGCTGAGCAGAGCATGTCTCTCCTTCGAGCCGACCTTGCATCGGCTTCTTCGAAAACCAAGTCCGCGCCGGTACCGACTATGGAGAGTGTCGAGAGAACCATCCTCCGCATGACAGCCATGGTCGAGAAGACTTCAGGCGATATCGATCTACTAGAATCACAAATCCGACGCCTACCAGACGGCATCGCCTCTCTCCGCCTCGGTGACGACTACGAAGATGATCTCGTCGGCCGCTTCAGCAGCAGCAAACTCCTCACAGACAGTCCAAGCCGAAAACGTACTCCGCAAAAGTATCCTCGGATGGCTGCAGATGGGAGTGCGCTTGGTATGTCTGGGATGTTTGGGAGTAGATTTCAGACTCCTCCTCCCGGTAGCAGATCTTCGCCTATGAGGAATAGTGTTATCAGTTTGAGGCAGAGTACTGGGAGCATGAGTGGTAGTGCTAGGAAGAAGACTATGAGTGATGTTACTACTGAGGAGGTTGAGGCTTATTATGCTAGGTTGGCGAGACGGAGGGAGGTTTTGGGGGCGTTGAAGAAAGGGGTTGATAGGAGTGGGGTTAGGGTTACGACGGTGGGGGAGGAGAGGTAAGGTTGGGATGAGGTGGAATGGGAGAGGGACTTACTCACGAGCATAGCATTGATGTCACAGGCTAGTGCCTGGAAACGAAGTGGACTTTGCATAAAACACTCATTCTTCCGGTGATTCTGATATCCATCCCGAAGGTACAACTTTCTTGAGACTAGGTACATCTTCAGCGTCAAGGCCATAATCTACAAGGAGTCGAAGAATTTTCATATACGATGAGTCGGTGGATTCGGGTGTGTCGCGCTTCTTGTGCTCTGCATAGAAAGCACACCAGATTTCGATACCTGGGTACATCTCTCTTAACAGCCCGGATTGCAGTAGGAATTTGCTACCTTGCATGTCATTAATGAATGCCTTCTTCAATTCAGCAAGGCTTCTTACATGGAGTGGCATCTGGAGACAGAGATCCTGGGCGCCGTATGGAGTGGCTCGACCGTCGTCCAAAAGCTCACGAATTCCGCCCATGTCACCATCCTCACAGAGCTTGAATGTTTTGCTGGCTGGAGATACGATATTGTATTTCAAGATTCATCTTTTTCAATCGTAGTACGACTTCGAGACTGAGTTGCAAGAACCAGTATGTCCAGCCCGGTCTCAACTTATGGGGACAGACCATGGTATCGTTCGAAAAGTGTATGTGGATGTCGCCATTATGAACACGTGAGTGTCCAGTTTTCATGATCTCGGTTACTCGAAGTTTGGTGCGCTTCGCGAAGACTTCGTTTGGCATGCTGGTTGCGTCGCGTCTGAGCGATTTGGCTACGGCAGCCTCGATTGTGGAAGCTGAGAAGCTTTGAAGCCTTTCGGCACGATCCATCCCGGGGATATGAATATGAAAGTGTATGTGAATATCCCCGTTATGTTGGCGAGAATGACCTCGAGCGACATTCTTGCAGTAGAATTTCCTGACGGACACCTTCTTAGATTGTACGTTCTTGGATCGGACCTTCTTCACCTTTGTAGCAGGAAGGTGCCGTTCGTCATCGAGGCATGTGGTTGATGTTGTTGTTTCGCAACCCTCCAGGGAAGAGGACAGAATAGATTCCATTACATTGCGAGAGGAGGAGAAGCTGGTAAGTGATATTGTGAAAAACAAAATCAGAGTCAGCTGCAACGTGCTGGGTGGTCAGCTGTTATCGCTGTCGCACATGGCTGTGCCACCTCAGCCTCCTCAAGGCTCGTCTCGTACACCAATCGTAGGGAGCAACGTGGGGTGTGATGGCTGCGAATCAGATACACTTTGAAAGAGAGACCGAAACGACGAATTCCACAACTTCACGGGGAATTGTAGTGAGGATGAATGGCCTCAAGTAATGTTACCCCTTTTTCTAGTCAATCTTTCCTTGTACTTGACAGGCTTGGCACATATAAAAAGAAGCATTTGAGAGACAGCGACCTCTGGCTACAGCCAGCCTTAGCTCTTGCGGATGCGGTGAGGTGAGGTGTGTAAAGTACTAGCCAACGGACTTCGACTTGTAGGTCATCGATGAGAATCGTCCTCGGGATAGTCTATGGACTTATCGTAAGCACAAATTGGACATTGTAGGTCGGTTAAATCGTCTTCGAGGGCGAGCCACGATTCCTTCCTTGGTGAGAGAAATTTGCGAAGACTTGGTAAATCCATCCTAGTGTTGATGTTCATCGGATCTGTATGCCCACAACCATTCCTAAGACATATTTCTGGTCGATATGGACCTAGCCTCCACATCCCATTCAGAGGGCAACGATGACAAGACACAAAGCGGGCACACCACCAGTAGTGTCTTCCGAGGCGAAACGGTTTGAGTAGTGGAACATCGAAACTCCTTGAGTCATCGAACACGACCGAGTGAAAGGGCTCACTGCGGGTTCTTCTGCGCACATCTGTGTTTAGACGTTCAGGTTGCCTGCCTCTGATTGCCTGGGTATAGATGAATCCGTGGTCGTCCTGATGACCTAGATCATGTTCGCATACAATTCGCGTGTTTTCAGCACGCTCCGTGTACTGTTGAGCGGTCATCCTTCGAATTTTGAATGGATAGAGCTCCCAGCCATCGAGGTCGCCAAGATTTGCGTTTAGCTGTGCTATGTCTCCGGGTTCAGGATCCCATGATGGCAGCGATGGAGGTCCGAGATTTTCTTGAGACCAGTCACCGGGTAAGTGCCGTTTCACGGGTCTCCAGAGATACTTCCACTCGATGAGCTCAACAACTAGGTCCCAGTGATCTGGCCTCTGGCCATATGTTACGCCTACAATTTTGAAGTCTTCCCCAGCGGTACCGAAATCGATTTTTTTGCGATACGTAAACAGTTCAGTCTCCTTTTCCCCATAAGTCAGTAAGTCGATACCGTTCTCAACCAGCAAGCGGAGCCAAGTCAGCATCAGTTGCCCTGCATCTTCGATCTCGCTCATACATCGTCTTCCACCAAATTCATTGCACAGGAATGACAGTGGTGTCTCGTGATCTTCGTTGACATGATGAATGTTCGCACCGGCCAGAATACATTCGGAGAAAAAGCGCATCCATGCTTCTTGGCACATCACAGTACGACACAGTAAGTGAAGTACGGAATCGCCTTGATCGTCTTCCAGAATCGCGATCTCATCGACACAGAAATCAGTGCCCCAGGCGTCCTTAAAACATTCGAAGGATATCGATTGGCCGGAAGACTTCCTAAACCAGGAAGGTATGCTCATGATGTTGGTGAACCGCTTCTGAGGCTCAAGATCGACATAGGGAATAGAGACCGCATTCTGCATCATGTGAAAGCACTCCCCATCATCACAGTAATACCACCAAGAAGGACTCAGGAACCTGGGGTCCAGAAGATCGTCACAGTCAAGAGCGAAGGATTCCAGCAACATTCTCAATATGTTCCGCTGGTGCTGAATCATCTTAGAACTCTCATCCCAGAAATAGAATGCACTCCATGTATTAGCATCCGGATACATGTCCGTGGATAGTCCAGTCAAGTCAAGCAATAATCGACAAAGCTCGACATGACGACCGCGCATTGCAAACTCGTTATGGTCAGTGTGGACTCCCCAACAGCTCACAATCTTTCTTACATGGAATGGTAGTGTGAAACTACCGTGATCTTGACACACATCCAACGCAGAGGCTTGGCCATTCTCTAGAAGTCTGCGCACCCCAGGTAAGTCTCCTTGACTGCAGAGCGTGAAGATTTCGCTGTCTTCTCGGACAGGCCTGAATGTCCGAAGATTTACACCCCAGGCTCCGTATGATCTTTGTAGTGTGATGGTCCACAGCCAGGGTATCCATACTGGTTTTAGCCTCACGATCCATTGCTTGGAGTCTCTTCTTGCACGGTATTTTGTGAGACCTCGCGGCACCAGCATTCCGTCCGGCAGATTCGCGGTTTCGACTGTGGAGGCGTTGGAAACCTGAAGCCATTCAGCCCCAACGATTTGATGGACATGCACATGGACCTCGCCGTATACATCGCCATTGTGCTGGTATGCACGGTCCTGTGCGATGTTGTTGGAGTACAACTTCCTCACCCCGACGACTGGAAGCTCTTTCCCGGATCCATGCACCCAAGATTCTAGCGGAAGAGGGGAGGCAGGTGCCATCCAGAGCGTGTAAAAATTTGTGAAAGCTGGGAACAGCTGCAGAGAAGTAAACTGTTCTGTAGCTGTTCTCGATGGTGGGTCGCACATGGCTGTGCCGGCTGCAGGCCAAAGGCTCAGCCTCCGTCGAAAAGCGCCCAGTGGCTGAGACAGTAAAGGTCGCCTTGACAATATCTCTGTGCGTACATGAAGCGTTAAACTCCCAAGATGATGAGCTCCATTCCCTCGCCCAATTCCTCCACAAGTGAGGAACAGTACCATCAAAGGTCGGGGCTGATTGGTCTGGTTGTGCCATGAAGATGTCCATGGCTTGGCACAGGGCATTGTCCTCTGCCTGTCAAGCACGCTGTTTCAGAATACATCTCCATCTCGGCGACGCAGAAGTTCTTTGAGAGTATATGAGCTCTCGTCAGCGACGTAATGGCTAGAGTACGCTGCATATGGCAGAGTCTTCAGCACACCTTTTGTCAAGAATTGCGTGCGGAAATGCTGCAGCGTCTCCTTAATCGTGGTCCACGACTCATCTTCAAGTCCGCACCCTTACCAGAAGCATACTCTAGGGTCGTATGGTCCAAGTTTCCATCTTTTATCAAGGGCGCAACGATGGTAGGTAGTCCAGCGATTTTGATTTCCGCATTCATAATCTAATAGGTAATGCCGAGTGGGATCTATCGAGACCGAATGAGAAGTTGAAGCAGGAGGCTCACTGCGAGCTCTCCTTCGATCGAAAGTAGGTACACGCTCGGCTCTGGCCTCTCTTTCAACCTCGAGGCTGATGAATCCGTGATCGTCCTGAGCTCCTAGCTTCTGAGTGTAAATAAATTTGAGATTTTCAATGAGCTGGAGCAGTCTTCGTGCGGTCGTCTTGATGCGTATGTCTCGTACTGAAATGTCCCAAGCACCGAGCCATTGGTACTGTAGGGGGAGATACCCGAGATCTCGGTCACCAAGTCTCCATGGAAGCACCGAAGGCACGTCAACATCTTCTTCCGGCCATTGACAGGGGACAGCGGCCAGGGGTCGCGACAAATAGCTCCAGTCTAGAATTTCAAAACTTATGTCCCAGCATTCTGGTGACGATCCGTACTTTAAGTCGGTCACTCGGCCCCAGAGGACATGATTCTTTGTATCCATCGTGTCCGTTAGGGATGATTGAGTTATGGCAGCTTCTCTCGCTCCGTAAGACATCAAGTCTACGCCGGCATCGTTGAGTAACGAAAGCCAGAGAACAACCTGATTCCACGCACGATCCACGTCGAGCCAGAGGATTGCAGCACACATTACTCCCAGGGGTGTCTCATGGTAACCATTTCGGTGATGGAGATCGGCGCCTGCTTGAAGACAATCTCTGAAGAGATCCGCCCAATGGCCATCTATCGGCCAGCGTTCTTGAGCGAAGAGATGGAATATAGTGTCTCCTCTGGAGTTGACCAACTGCGCGAGCTCTCCAAGCGTGATGTCAGGACCTACCACTCTGAGAAATAATTTGACCGCCTCCTGGCTGTTCTCGAATTGATGAGGGCTTAGGATCATCACTGTATAGTTTGAAAACCTGTCTGAGTGTGATAGCCGCGCATACGGGATTGACACAGCGTTTTCCATGATTTGCAAACACTGTTCGTCCGAACACAGTACCCACCATGGAGGTTTCTCGTTCTCGTCACCGAGTAGCCCATCGCAGTCAAGGTCGAACTTCTGTACAAGGAGTCGCAGAATTTCTCGACGTGCTGTGGTGGGGTCTGCGCGGTCTTTCGATGAGTCGTGGTACAAAGCTGCCCAGCGCAACCAATTCGGTGGGTACATATCTTGTGTAAAACCAGTTAAGCTTAACAAAAGTTTGCAAAGCTCAAAGTTGCCCTGGGACATTGCTATCTTCTCGTCATTAGAACTGATTTCAACGGATAGAGCTGAATTTCTCACATGGAATGGCAGCTGGGGCCCGTAGATCCTATCGTTCATGGTATCTAGTGCAGAGGCTTGGCCAGACCCCAACAGCTCACGAACCCCATCTAGATCACCCTTCTCGCAAAGCTCGTGTATCTTGCTGTTTTGCGGCACAAGGTTGAAGGTCTTGAGATTTATATTCCAACCGACGTACGACTTCAGCAACGTAATGCTCCAGTACCAAGACGTCCAGCCTGGTCTCAGCTTTATGGTCCACTTTTTGGAACCCTTCTTCGCTCGAACTGCTCCAAACCCTGGAATCTTCGTGGGGCTGAGACCGGAAGCGTGTAAAATGTGAAGCCGTTCAACGCCGTCTATCTCGGGTACGTGCAGATGGAATTCGCGTGCGATATGATATCGCCATTGTGTTGGTAAGCCCGATCCTGAGCAACGTTGTTGGCATACACCTTCCTCACTTTGGCGACGGGAAGGTCCCGCTCGATGTCGAGAACCGGCGGTTCCTGACGTTTCCTGGCAGTAGAGCCGCCGATATCCATGGCATATATGGATAGGGATAGTCACCAAGTGTGTAAGAATGTGCGAAGACGGGAGTCAGCAGGAGAAAGGTGGGAGGTAGCTGCTCTCCATGGTGTGTCGCACATGGCTGTGCCAGCTACAAGCCAAATGCTCAGCCCCTGCGAGGCTCACCTCGTTGACTGATTGGCCTGTTCGAGATATGTCGACTTCGCTTTGATGCCTTGCCGATAACCACTCCAGTGATGATGACGGCAAGACCATTTTGAGCGACTCTGACGATGTGTTCACTGAAAGTTCCAATGCACGGCGTGCGGATCTCCAGAGAAGAGCGAGGGGGCAAAAGCAGAGTCGTCACACGGTGAGGCTCTAGTCATGCAGCAGATGCAGTAAGTGCTGCTCATGAGTAGATATATCCTTCATCTATCTCCTTTTGGCTTCAATCAGGTGACGTTTGTAGTTCAGTAAGCCAAGGTTCCCAGCCTGGGCGTAGCTTCGGATGACTATACCAGCATGAATGCGGCACCGCGAGTCCATTGAGAAATACCTTATGACAGCCCCATGGACAGCCAAATTTACCAGTGTGCGCCGGCATCGCTTCATCAAGCTTTCGAATGTTGAAGAATTTCAAATCTTCCTGACATTCTCGGATGTCGGCTAGAAAGCTATGCGAAAACCAGTCATGCTGCTCGAAGATGGACGTTGTTTGTGAAGTATTGTTCCAATGACCGAGTCTTAATTCGTATGGTATCCAGGGGAGTCTCTGTCCCCATATATAATGTCCCCGAATATCTCTGATATTGGGTGCACTGGCTGACCGTTTCCTGGCGCAATGTCGAAATGAAGTGCGCCTTTCAGACAGTAGGACAAAGCTGGCATCATCTTGAGAATCATTCACGAGAAGTCCTCGATCTTTCGTCCGTTCTTCTCCCTCAAGAACTCGTGTCTCCGCATCATATGGGTTCCCATGCAGTAAAATTGTGGACACTACCTCCCACGGCCCTTCCTCCATTTCATGCTGACGCGGCATCCAAGCTATGGCAGTAGGTATTCGAGGATCCCTCGGATATGAACCAGGTAGGCGTAGCTCGTATGTCTGGACTGTTACATGATCTCGACACCTGAGTCGCCATAGATGCGGGTTTTTATTGCGGCTCAGACCGTCCAGGGACGTTCTTGTCCCGAAAGGGCCAACGCGATCAATTCCACCAAGGCGATAATCTTCATGTTCCAGATCCAACCCGTCCCAAAGTTCTGCCTCTTTCTCCCAGAAAGCTTCCAGCAGGTCAACACCGGCTGAGTGTAGCATCGAGAGCCAGATCTCCAAGGTTTTTAAGAACTCTCGTACGGTTCTCGCCATGTGGAAAAAGCATATGAGCGGCGAGAAAGGTTCTTTGACTTGCAGAAAAATGGACGTAGCGACGGCATTTGCATTGGCTCCAGCTTCAAGAAGTCGAACACCAAGTTGAACCCAGGCAGATGATGACTCTGAATGAGCACCACAAGTGTAGATCTGGTATGCTACATAATGCAGAGCTGTCCACCCATGTGCCGTCTGTAACGTCGGAAGTCGAGAATCTGACGCTGAAAGCCAAATCACTGCCAGCCAAGATACAGGAGCCAAGGTGTGCATGATCCTGGAAGCCATTTCGAAACGTGTTTCGATAGGAAGTTTATGTTGAGGAACGGTTTGGTTGCGCAGGATAATATGCATACATGCATCTTCTGCGACTAACCACCAATACCTGCCATCGAAGCCAATCTCATCCTGTGGCTCGACATCCTCAATGAACAGGCGATAAGACTCCACATGCTGTCCATCTATCCAATCGCCAGGATAGAGATACTGTAGATGATCTGGCCACAGAACCTGGTTGAATAGCCATCGACAAAGCGCTAATTGTCCAGATTGTGACGCTATCTACGGCCGACGTCAGAGAGATTTTGTTTTTTGATCACAATTCACCTACCCCGAGTAATGTTCCAGGCTGCTCCTTGCGATTTGAGGCGCCGGCAAAGACATCCGTGAAGGACACCTGTTTGGCATCAACGAGTTGCTGGAGTCCGACAATGTCGCCGCGTTTGCAAAGACGATAGACTTTTGCGTTGAATGGTCGGAGTGTTTCCATGCGAAGAAGCACATTCCAGCCTCCTTGTGAATAGTGGACCGCGACATCGACTACAGTCGCAGTAAACCAAGCCTTGAATCGGATGCGCCACCACGGTTTTCCACGAGTATCTCTCAAGGCCAAGGGTCTGCGTGTGACAACAATATCACTGTCCTTATTATTCTGCTCGGAGGACTCAAGGGCTCTAGCTTGAATCAAGAGTTTCGGTATATCATTGCGCAGGTTGTAAATTTGTCTGAGACCAAGTCTTTGGATCGCAAGCTGCAGTTGTCCATTGGCACGCTCAATCTTGCACCAAAGTTTATCCACATCTCGCTCTTTCATAGCCCAGGAGATCCGCCCAGTTTTCGTCGATCGTCGCATGTGAGATTCAATTTGAGCCGCGGTATGTTGTAGCTCTCCGGCAGACCTGTAACATTGTGCAATGAACCGCTGAGCGAGCTCATCGTCTGTGTCTGTCAATCTGATGTCGTTTTCAAGCTCCTTGAGCTGCAGTGTCGTCGATTCGAGTTCGTATATGAGATCTTTGAGTCTTTCGTCGGCATGCTTGATGCTTCGGTAGAAGCTCTTGATCTTGCCCACATTCTCCTGCAGCTGGATTGCAAGCGAAGCTAGACCAGCGCCACCAGCGACGACTCCCAGGATGACTTCGGCCCCAGACATGGCTTTGTGTAGAAGAGAGAAAGAGAAGATGAAGCTTTCCAGCTGTCGTTGATCTTTAGGCTGCATCACCTTGGCAAGGCTGAGCAAGCCACTTGACGACATGCTACAGCTCTCTGCATATGTATTGTAGAGAGGCGAAGCAACATGCCCTAAATGCCTGAGGTTCAATAATCGCAGTAGGGCAGCACTGAGGCGTCCCCACAGCATGGCTTGTCTGGAGTCCTCGCCTGTTGCTTTGACTTGGCGGTGCTATCCTGCTGCGAGTCACGATGCAGTGTAATAGGTAGTATTGATTAAGCTTTCACTTGGACCCGCAATTGTGCTTAAGCGAGCTCATAATTGGTGATCGGCTTGCAGAGCGATTTGCACTGCGAGCACCACTCACTCGGCCTCATACTCAAGTCTTCGATTTAGGTGCGCCTGCAGAGCACTGCCTCTGATCTAGTCACCAAGACCAAAACTCTTAACTCTGCTCCAATAGAAGGCGCGATCATTTCTCAACGTGAACACGCCCCAATCGTCAGTCAGCTTGTTGTGACTCCAGAAGCCCTTCCAAGCTAGCTTATTATTTCTTGCTCCTTTGCCAGCGGTCGCCAAAGCCAACTGCATCTTGTAGGTGTACTTTGGCACAGCGCCTTCAGTCTCGACGTAGACATCGCCCTCGGCTTCGTCTTCGCCAGTGGCTGCATCTGGGACAGATGAATGTGGTCCAGACAGTCTCCAGCGGCCGCGAAGAGCATCGCGCATAACAGCTTGCGGAAGCATTGAACCTGCTGGATGGCGATGACGATCGTGGAGATGCTCCCGTGTCAGGTAATGGACGACATCTGCTGGTTCGGATGTGGTGAGGAGCGAGATACACGATCCATCGCGAAAGAATCGGAGATACCGGAAATAGGTCACCACATGGACAGGTGCGCCCCAGGTAAGAGTGTTAGTGCTGTTAGCTCCGGCGCGAGTGTAGTTCACAGTGCTGATGTAGCAACCGTTGAAGCGTATTCGAGGGCGAGAGCGGAACATTTGGCGCCAAGAGGACTGGTATTGGCTGTGTAGGAGCTCCTCTGTGAGTGCAGAGTATGCGAGAGCCTTCTCTTCCGGCGTCAGCGGCAAGGCTGGTGCGTGGTCAGGATCGTCTTCCTCGCCTTCGCTGAGGTATTGAGCTATCTGGTAGTTGGCTTCCGCCAGATTGCCGTCGACATCAACAGCATAATCATAGTGCATAGCAGGGAAGCCATAAGGCGAGTCCATTGCTACGCGCTTCCAGATGGACTGCTCGGTTACGACAAGGTAAGCAAGACGTCGGCAGACCAGGGCAAGCTTGGCGAATTGGGCGACGTCTGTGACGGCCAACTCAGAAAGGACGTGTGTTAAAATCTCCTCTGGAAGTTCAGCAACAGGGCATTTCTCAGGTGGCGAAAGGTCAGTAGCTGGCTCCGGTGGTTGAATTCTCAGGAGCGAGAAGTCGTCAACAAGCTGCTTCAGCGTTGCTGGTAATGCTTCCCCCGAGCGTAGGGAGTGATGGTCCGTCCGAGGCACTGTTGCAGACGCATTTGATGGGTTTGGGTTGGTCGCTTTCTTCTTAAACGCAGAAGGAGGAAAGTGCTTGCGCTTGTAGGACTCATGAACGCCATCATCGAGCTGTAACTTACCTCAGCATGATTCACACAGGAGGTAAGGGAACGAGACGCACTTTAAATGCTTTTCGATAATGCTTTAAGCTTTCACCAAGCTGACCTTGTGTCTCCTTCTCGACCGCCTTTTCATAATGCTCGAGAGCTGAACTTGGTTCACGGTACGCATCTCTGTCATGATCCTGCCCTTCTATGCCCAGCTTCAACTGCTCCTCTTTGTCTGGCAGATCGTGATATGCCTTGGGCGCTACTTCCTCGTTGAAATCATCTTTCCGACGCGCAGTCGAAGGCCCCGCCATGCTCGGTACGGATTGTGGCGATTTGTGATCGTGGGTTACATCTTCTTCACGCGGCTTCTTGGACGATTCTCCTGGTCTGTTACTTCGCGTTGAGACCTCTTCTCGCCACTTCTGTCGAAAGGCCTCCAGCTCGGCCTCGTTTTCAGGCGCGGCGTCCATGCTGGGAGTTCTGTCGTTCACATTCATCTTGAACGAAATCGAAATCTATAGGGCTATCAGGCGTTGGTGGTGAAAATAAAACAAAGGCTGTTGTGGTATGAATGACGGTATCTGTTTCTAAGCAACCTCGGCGTTAATCCCCGAGCCCTGCCTAAGTTCTAACCAAATGTGGACCCCGATCGCGGCGTTCGGCAAGTGAATGCGATCTCGAACATAGATACTTTGATGGAACCATCATCGAATCATCATTTCCATACCACTATCGAAGATAACGGCCTTGTCAGACGTTCTCTCCTTCCTACACCCACGACTTTGACAACGACCTGGAACCGGAAAGGACAATATCGAGATTGACTCGGCGAGAAGAAGTGGTCTGACGGGTGGCAAGAAAGACGAGCTCCACGCGCTGCTCGGCGCGATAGAAACAGAGCGCGGAAAGTCCTTGGAAATATGGCGTCGCTACACACACAAGGCCAGCGACACGATAGAATACTGTCCGGCAACGATGCAGAAACGACACAGTCCTCCACACCGCCACCGCCTGGGAGAACGGCAGCAGACCCAGAAACATCGGTCGTGGAGAAGATGCTGAGTGCTGTCGGCGGCAGCATTCTAACTTCGTTTCTCAGTACGTCAGACGGTATAACCATATCTTGCTTCATTGCTAACTATTCTCAGTCACTCCTCTAGATGTCGTCCGAGTACGACTACAAGCGCAGCAAAGTCCGTCTCCCTCCGCCAGACTGCCCTCCTTCGTGCAACTCCCTCCCAACCTCGGCGTTACTGCCTGCTGCCGAGAAGTTTTTTGGGTGCAGAATCAATCCCAGTTTTGCGTTGCTGCGCCATCCGATGCCGCGATTATGAATTTGGACAAGGTCGCCTCTGACTGTGCCGCAGAAGAGACACAACGTCGGACCATCAACTCCACTCTCGATGGCTTCAGAAAGATTGCGAAGAACGAAGGCGTTTGGACACTTTGGCGTGGCCTGAGTCCGACTCTACTCATGGCAATCCCCGCCAATGTCATATACTTTGCTGGTTACGACTGGTTACGATGGAGTCCGAAAAGTCCGATGATTGGCAAAGTGAGCGATCCCTACGCTCCACTGGTTGCTGGCACCGTCGCTCGTATACTTGCAGGCCTCGTAGTAAGCCCCATCGAAATGCTACGAACTCGAATGCAGGCCTCATCTGGAAACGACAAAGGACGAGGAATTATGCGATCCACGATAAGCGGGATGCAAGAGATGGTCGCACAGCAAGGATATCATTCATTGTGGCGTGGACTGAGCTTGACCATGTGGAGAGACGTGCCCTTTTCAGCCATGTACTGGTGGGGATATGAGTATGGCCGGCAGCGACTAGACCAGATGCGACTACGCAATGGAGACATCGTGGGCAAGCCTCAAAACGAGCAATTGAATCATTGGCAGCTACTCACGGACTCCTTCATCGCGGGAGCCGCCTCTGGAGCCATTGCTGCATTTGTCACAACACCATTCGACGTTGGCAAAACACGACAGCAGACCGTTATCAACTCGAATATGTCGCCCGAGAGACGGAGAGCATTATCGGAAGGCAAAATCATGCCGCGTTTCTTGTGGCACATTTATACCCACGAAGGCTGGAATGGCCTCATGAAGGGGTGGGCAGCGCGGACGCTCAAGGTGGCGCCAGCTTGCGCTATCATGATCTCAAGTTATGAAGTCGGAAAGAAGATGTCCTTGAGGATGAAGGAGAAGCGTGATCATCAAAAAGTGGATTTGGCATAATGAGAGCCTCAACTTGTGACGAGCGTTCAAGCATTATCGGCGTTTTGCATGGAGTCGATCGCGAAAAGGCATTCGACTCAATTGATACCCGATGTATAGTAACAAAGCATTATGGAGGTGCATGATCCAGATTATGGAGACATTGCAGTCGAAACAACATATCTCAATATTCTCGATCCACCTTCTCTTGAATCTCTTCCATGTCCGGTGCACAACGATAATGTAGAGCCTAGGCCGCTTTGGTGAGATTGGCAGGTCTGTCACATACAATGGCCCCAAGCAGGTTGTTTGCAAGGCGCTGAGTGAACCTCCTCACGAAAGCACCTTAACACTCCGTCAATGGAAAATACGACAAACAGCTCAACCAACGCAATGCAATCCGATTGTCTACAAGTCTACAGTCAAATAATCGTTCTAAAACACCAGCGCCATCTACTGCGTTTTCTTCTCCACTGGCTTCAAAGGCTTCCTGGCAACCATCAAATGCATTGGTGTGAAGATGCCCAGCTTGCCACCGTCCCTGCAGCCGAAGACGCACATGCCAACACTATCAAGCGCCTCCATCTGCGAAGGATGAGTGAGCCCAATCTTGTACATCACCTTGATGATGCCGTGGAGGAAGTTGTACAACTTCTCGTTCAACTTGAACGCCATCCACTTGTCGCTAAGAGTCGGAGCGTGGAGGCCAGCGAGAGAGTGCCTGTCACCACAACGTTAGTAAAATCTATGTCACTCCCGTACCAACGTCGTTTCACTCACCACCAAGGCACCGGATTCCCCTTCGCAATCGCCCTATCCTCATCAAACACAATCTCAAACCCCGCCTCCTTCAAAGCCTCCATATGCTGCTTCGCCGTCTTCAAATGCGGCACACTCCCCCCTCTCTCAATCCAATACCTAATCTTCCTATGTTCCTCATTCCCATCATCATACTCGGGCGTAATAACCCACTCCAAATTCCCCAGCACCCCACCCGGCTTCAGCACCCTATACGCTTCCTGATAAGTCTTCAACATATCCGGCCCACAACAAATCGCCTCAATCCCATACGCCCCTTCAAAACTCTCGTCTGGAAATGGTAGGTCCATGTAATTTCCTTGGATCATGGAGATTTGATCATGGACGCCGATGGATTTGTTGATGGCTGTACCGCGATCGACGTGGAGGGAATTGACTGTGACGCCTGTGACATGGCATCCCGTAAAGATTGCGATTTCTCGGGCTGGACCACCGACTCCGCAGCCCATGTCTAGGACTTTCCAATCTGACTTGATGCCCATTGATAAGGCGAGATGGTGGTCGTGGCGGGCTTGGGCTGCTTCCCAGGATTCGTTGGGTTGGTAGCCGCAGAAGTGGAATTTGTTGCCCCAGCCGCGTTGGTAGAGGTCGGTTATCATGTCGTAGTAGCTGGGAGATATGGGGTTAGTATTTGGGACTGAGATTGGGATGATTGATCTTACGCCTCATTGAGTTGATCGGCTTCGAGATGGCGTTGGCGACGCTCTTCTTCGGTTACGATTTTGTAGTCTTCGGACTTGTCTTCTTTGCCCCAGACTTTGCGGTAGATGGCACCGCTGTCGTGTTCTTTGGTCGCCATGGTGCTAGAGTTGGGTTAGCAGAACCTGTGCGATGGAGATCAAGAGAGGTCGAGATCTGCTGTTCGATGGTTGAGAAGTATAGCTTCATGTTAGCTCTTTTGTCTTTGTGTGAAGTTGAGCTTTGTGCACGGGTCTTGGTATTGTTCTTGTGTGGGATTGTTCCTCTGAATTCGGATGAGCGGCTACGGGACGAGAGGATGCATTCTGAACAATATCATGCTGATTCGGGTACCGAGTTCTGTCCTGTGAGCACTACAAAGGTAAATACTTGTCAACATGTGTTGAGCATAGCTCATCCGTGATGGGTAGGTTTTGGTGGAATGAGACTGCCTTCTCTCTGCTGGCAATCACGGCGCAGTCCATTTTAGTCACTCGCACTCTACCCAGTAGAGCGCAGGGCGTCTCAGAAAGGCTGCGCAATCATCTTGACTGTGTGCGAATGCAGTAGATGTATGACCGTGAAGATGAAGATGAAGGCTCATGCTGTCACTTTGCAAGGCAAGCGCAATGTTGTGACCATGCCTAATCGGGACTAGGCAAAAGTTTCCCAAGTCGCGTCAACATCAGGAGTGGAGGTGACTTTCTTCTTCATTGCAATTCCCAAGAGACCACACTGCTAGGACACAAGCAACATGTCTGGGAGTCACTCAGGACTCCTAGACCTCCCGGTCGAACTGGTCGAATGGATTGCCCGTAGCCTGTGGGATCCTCAGGACTTGCTGAACCTAAGAAAAACCTGCCGTCAGATGGACGCAATTACAGTGCATATCGTTGCAGAGAAGTGCTTTCGGTATCTCAGTTTCTACTTCACGGACAAGAAGAGCATGATGGCATTAGCCGACATCGCCAGCCACCCAGTTTTCAGCAGATATGTGCTCTCGGTCGGGCTTGCATTCGCACAATTACAATCTCCCGAAAAAGACCAAAGTCTCCGTCTCGAGGCCATGCCTGGCTCTAAAGCCAAATGCGTGGCCCAAAGAGCCCGATATCGTCAGGCATACCACAGACTTGCCGAGAAACACGCCTATTTTCGAGACTCGACACATCCACGATTACTGCTCCAAGACGCCTTACTCAGCTTCAAGACATTCACACAACCAGTCGATATACAGACCGACAGCTTGACAACCTTCTGCAGGGCCAAGCCTGTAGGCTTTCGAAGTGTGGCCCGCGCTCTTGGCTACGACGAATGCTTTCGAGACTGCCCTGACGGCGGAGAGCTCTTCGGGTCAGAGTCCGCGAGCTACTATGCCATCTTGGAGGCTATCAGACGGACAAGCTATCCTGTCAAGAATTTGAGCCTTGGAAGTGCCTTCGGGTGTATTGAGCTCAAGGTGTTCCACCCGCATTTGATGAATACCTCTTTCTTCCATAATCTCACCGAGCTCAGCTTGCGATTCAGGGACGAGGTTGGGGACTGGGAACAACGAGATATGAACCGATTCTGGCAGAGCCTTTGTTGTCTCAGCAGTCTTATGTTTCAAGCCGTTGGACTCAGGGATCTAAAGCTGATGTGTGATCCTGGCACACCAATTGTTTCCGACGATGGATTGATATCCCTCGACCGTTATCTTTTCAATTACATTGCGGTGTGGGCTCGGGATAAAGCACTTATGAAGCTTTCGAGATTTTACCTGTATGGCTTCATGGTAGACTTTGAGAGCCTGATGCGTTTTCTGCGAATCCGCAGAAATACCTTGGAAGATATCACCATGTTTTTTATCCGCGACGGGATCCGTACCGAAAGCGAAGTCCAGCAGCGGGTCATCGACCAACTGAGTGTGCAAGCCAAGGTCTCCGTGGCCTCCTGCTATGATGGCTGGCAATGGCTACAGAGAAGCTTTGATCCTTCGCTCGATCAGGCGACCGCTACTGAACTGCTTGGGCCAGATACTCCGACAGGTCGCCACTGTTCTGCAGCTGTCTCGCACTATCTTGCGCAGGATCCTTTGGAGAATTGGTCGATTCGCTGAGAGTAGGCCTTGTTCTCACGAATCCTATATCGAATCCCGAACGCCGGCTTATTGATTGAGCTGGCGTTCCAGTGACTAAAGCCAGGTGTCATCTCTACTGAAGATCCACGGACAATCACCGAGAACACATTCCGACTACAAATCACGACAAAAAGTATCATGGGAGGCCGGCACAGAAACGCCAGAAAACGTTGGTATTCGCACTTCATTCGGAGGCTACCTCCAGTCCCATAGCAGTTCACTCCGGGACTTCTGCTATCGTCTCCTCAATGTTGTCACCAAAGTGACACTCCATCTAGAGCTGCACTTTGCTGACGCCTTTGCGCTTGCTTGCACTCTTGATGTACATTGCAGGATATTCGTTGCTGTCAATTTTGTGCATTGGCGCTATGTATCCTCGCTCTGGCATGATCCACCACGAAGATCCACTCGCATCAGGTCTGCTCTCACTGTATTGAAGCTCCGTTCGACTGGCCTTGAACAATCTCCGCTCCACGGCGATGACCGACTCACCTTTGGACAACTGGACGTACCTGCTCGTCGGATAGAACTCGGATGGCGCGGCCGCTGCGTTGTCAAAGACAACATTTATGGCGATGTGACAATCGGCGTCTGTCTCCTGCGTTGTGCTAGAATTGCCGATGGACGTCGGGTCGAACCTGTTGAAAGTCATTGGTGGGACGCTTGGTGCGGTCAGGTATGCCTTGCTTTTGCCTGGACGATCCTCTTTCAGGACCTTTTGAATTTCGGTCGCCAATGAAGAAACATCATGCGAATACGGGTGCAGATTGTCCCACAGCTTCGTCTTCTTCTCTCGTAGTTGGGCCAGATTTATTGTTGCGCCTACCTCTGGATCGCCGATATGAAGGATGAGCCCTTTGTGGACGGCCTTCATCTCCCAGCATGGAGTGAGTCGGAAATCGCTCTCCATCTCAAATCCATTGATTTCTGGATATCTCGCCACAATAGCATTCTTACGCAGAATCACTTTTGGGTCTTTCTTCGACGATTTGGTTTCGACCAGGTCAAAACGCCTAGCTTGGTCGCTTTGCACGTTTCCGATGTGGACGAATTCAACCTTCTGTCGGACTGAGAAGATGAAGTCCTCTGTCTTGTCGTCTTCTGAAATCCAGGAATTGCCCTCGATCTCCTTAGGCCAGAGACACACCTCAAGGGAAGGTGTGCTTTGCGTGTTGTTGATTCTCAACTCGTCCCACATATCTGACATGTGCATGAGTCGTCTGCCGCTGCCAGAATCTAGGTCGAGCGACCAGGTCGTGGAGTCAGAGGAACTCACTGCCATCCTGATCCTGGTAGTGAATCGTATCATCCATGCCTTTTTCTTGTCCCTGATCGACAACTTCGACAGAGTGTCTAGCAGGTTATTTGCATCGTCACCATGGCTTCGGTGGAGCAGTGCTGCCGTCTCTTGTTTCTTACGGGCTTTCGTGATACCCTTCATCATGCCTTGAAGGCCATCCATCTCGAAATCGTCGGATGCTTCGAGACGCTTCTGACTCTCTATTTTGATCTTCCCGAGCAGATCGCTGATATCCTCATCGTAGCTGATCTCGATGGCTGACGAAGCCCACTCATTTGGCGATTCCTGGATGTCACCAATGGTATTAATGAGCTCTTGTGGTGGCTGCCAAACTACAGAAAAGGTCCTGGACTGCGATGCGTTCGAGAAAGATGGAACAACTGCTGGAGACATGGCAGATGAGTTGAGCGAGATCTGCTCCAACGGAAACATTGCTGGTCGAATGCGATACTAATATTCAGCTTGACGAGCAGCAATCACTGCTCATAGTGCCCGCGACATTGTCTCGGGCACTAAAGATCACTTGTTGCAACAACAACAACAACAACAACAACAAAAGTTGTTTTCTCGAACGTTGGATGGGTTGTTGCGACCAACTTGAGCAGAGATCACAGAAGTTATGCGAAGAAGCAAGAAAGACTGCGAATCACAAGCCGAAAACTTCTCCACTTAAGCCTTGCGATCCCAAATTTCCTACAAGTGGTTCTACATTATGCGACAGTTGGAGACGATATTCAGCAGAGAAGAAATGAGCATAATCGATCACTTGTGACGACTCCTATCCTGGAACTTGCAAGGCATGCTCAAGCCAGTTCGGAAGAGCTCAAGAGGAACGGAGCTGGACACTGGACGACAAACCAAAAACATCAAACATGAAATACGTGAGACTGGAAACACATGTCAAGCATTTTCTGTCATTGGCCCAGGACTAGCAACAATCTCTCCAGTATCTAGTCCCTCCGAGCACTCGCTCGATCTCTTGCATTCCAGATTGACTCGTCAAGGTCTTGATCGACTTCAAGTGCCCTGCTGAGTGTAGGTATTTGGAGGAGCACCGTTCTCACGGATGTGACACTCCATGTACAATAGCACCTCCCCTCCGCCAGTCCGCGCCGGGTCGATGAATCTGACCGGCCTGTGGTTCTGATCAATTTGGTGCATTGTCTTCATGCTGTTGCCGCCTGGCATAATCCACCACTTGCACCGGGTGTTCGCCAAGTTTCTTCCGTTAGCGATTTGATTGAGTGGTTCTGTGCTGCTTCGACTGGAAGCGTACATCAGTGTTTCGACGTTCGCCACCGTGGTGGTATTGTTGATACTGATCGACATGTTCTGTGGGCAACGCCGCTCCAAGGCGTTCAGTTGCAGTCCGTTGGGCAAGATGTAAACGACGCGGATGATGACCTTACAGAGCTCACCTGGATTCAGCTGGGTGTTGTTGTTTTGGTTGAACGAATGCATTGTCAAGAACGGCAACTTTGGAGCTGTCTTTCGCTCTTCGTTCGTGTCAGCGAAGACCCGACGCTTCAGTTCTTGCAAACCCGGATTTTTGCCATTTCCGAGCTGGTATGTCTTGGTCACTTTGATATTCGAAGCGATGAAGGAGGCCCAATCCATTCTTCTTCGATCGCCGCAATTGCCGATTAGAAAATACGCTCCAGTGGTGCCAAAACGCCACGCATTCACGAGTCGAATTTCGTCCTCGAAGTCTTGGGCGTCTTTCACATTCTTCTTCGTTTGATTGAATCTGAACACGATCACGTTCTTCCGCTCGGGCACTTCACCCTGCGGAGTTTTCAATAGGTTGACCTTTTTGACATCATCTGGCTGAACAGTGCCAATTTTGACGTATTCAAATGGTGCCCCATTAGGTCGTATGAATCGGTTCAGACGATCATTTGGTTGCAGCGTAGTACCGCGATAACAGGTCTCGATTCCGAGCTGAACATCGACTCTCAATTGCATCTGCTTGAGCTCATCTGGGCTCGCCGTGAGATCACAAATCTTTTCGAATCTCTTCCACATGCCAACATCAAGTTCAAACGTGATGCCAGGGCCATTGCTAGAACCGCCGCTTGCTGTCAAGGAAATAAAGTACCGTATCATCCGGCAAGGCTCAGGGGAATTTGGGTCGTGGATCTGGGCTAGGTACTGCATGAACGACGGCAGGTTACTGAGAGGGTATTGATCATGCAGGCAAAGCTGATCGTCTATCAAATCTTCGATCTGCTTGCGAAGGTCGTTGATCGAGGCGGTGTGTGGGAGATTGATGACTTCATCGGGCCAAAGTTTTAGTTCAGCACCGTCTGGGTTCTTAAGAGAATCTGGAACATTCCATTTGACTGTGAAGGCGAAGTCGTCCTGTGGTGCGGCAGCTGTAGACGCGTTGGTAGAAGCCATTGCAACTGTTGCAGATCTGTAATGTCTGAATGTGCAGGCTAGAAACAGGCGATATATCCCCTCATCTTCGCGAAGCAAACATTTCCACTTGCTTCGCGACTTGTTCTGTCTCTAACCAAAAAAGAAAGCCTTCCACCGTGGCAAACATTAAAGATGGTTCACAACGAGAAACAAAGGTCACTCTTCTCGAGCATTGGAATGTTTGCGATCAGTTTTGGTCTGAGCTCTGGACTGGAACTCACGCGAAGACGCAAGAACAATCGCAAATCATGGAACGACCAGTTCTTCCTACCAATACTTGCGATACCGAATGTCACGAAAATGGTTCTACGTCAGACCTGGATACCTGGGGAGAGATTGAAGGGCAAATTTAATCACTGGATGGCATGAAAGACTACTCATTAGGTGTAAATCTGCCACGCAAGCTCAAGTCAGCTAGAAAAGGGCTCGAAAGCAGTGAAGCTGGGTTCTGTATGTCCGAAACTAACAAAGCAAATATGAGGATGGAAACATGTGTCAAGCAATTTCTGTCATTGATCAAGACCAACAGCGGTCTCTACAAGCTATGGATTCCACCGAGTGCTCGCTAGCACTCTTGCTTTCCCAATGGTGTAACATACTCACAGAACTTCAAATGCCCGCACTGGTGTACTGGGTCGAACTAGTTGGATCCCGCATGTGACACTCCATGTACAATGCGAAATTGGACCCTTTTCCACCTGGAGTTCGTGTCTTGTCGACATACTTGAGAGGATGATCTGTCAAATCGACCTTGTGCATCTTTTTCATGCTCTCACCATCTGGCATGATCCACCATGTGCGCTTCGTTGCCGATCTCGTATCCAAGACACCACCGTTGGCGATCTTGTTCAACTTGTCCTTCTGGTCCTTGCTGTCGTTGAAGATTGCCTGATCCAGCTGCGCAAAAGTCGTATGATTATCGATGTCGAACCATAGATCTTGGGGGCAAAGCTTTTCCAAAGGGGTTAGTTCCGAATCGGACAGGAGATAGACGATTCGGATGACGGCTTCACACTCCCACTTTTGATTTTTCCACGAGGTGTCGTTGGCCTGAGGGAAAGGATTCATGGTCAATCGTGGCAAATAGGGCGGTGTCTTCTTCTCCGCAGAGCACTTGTCCTCGATGCGTGATTTCAACTCGCTGAAAGTCGGAGGTATATCATCTTTCCAAAATTCTTTGGACACATTGATTCCCTTGTCATTGAGCTCTGACAATGAAAACTCACCTCCCCCATCGCAATCGCCAATGTGCCATGGTAGTGCCTTTCGAGCTTTGTTGAAGAAGCGCCAAGTATTCAAGACACGAAGCTCGTCCTCGATATCTGTCTTGTCTGTCACAGTCTCCTTGTAACGGGCCAAGATCACATTCTTTCGCTCCAGAAATCTGTCCTTCTTGTTGACGATCTTCAATAGGGAGACATTTGACGCTTGCTTATCCTGAATAGTGCCGATTTTGACGTAATCCGTCAGTGTAGGTGGTTGAGCAGAGTGGATGAATCGGTCAAGAGTATCGCCCGGTTGCATTGCCGTACCACTGTAGCATTCCATGATGGCAAGTATAACCTTGAGTTCCACTTTCTTCTTTTTGAAAGCTTCCGGATCATTGGTGAAATCAAGGATGTACTCGAATCGCGAGAACACGCCGCACTCCATTTCGACCGTCTCGCTCTTCGCATCAGCAGGGCCACCGACAGATGTCATGTCAATCCAAAAGCGCACCAACCGGCAATTCTTCTCGTTGTCCTTTGACTTGTCTTTGTCAATGTCGACCAGATATTTCATGAATCGACAAAGTCCACCATGATCAGCAGTGTACTTTTCATGCTGCACAAGACGTTGGTGGATCTGCGCTTTGATCCTTTCGCGGAGTTGATTGTTGGTGTCACAGTGCGGGATTGAGATAGTTGTACCATCCCAAAGGTTCGGGTGATTGTTTGACTTCAAGCCATCTGGAACGGCCCATTTGACGTCGAAGTTGAAGTTAGTCTCTGATGAATCGGACGATGAAGAGCTGGCATTGTTCATTGCTACGTCGGATGATGAAGGGCTGGTATTGGCCATACGCGTGTTGGATGTTGTGGGACTGGTATTGGCCATAGGCGTGTTGGGTGATGTAGGGCTGGTATTGGCCATACGTGTGTTGGATGATGAAGAACTGGTATTGGCCACTGGGGCGTCGGATGATGAATTGCTGCTAGAAGCCATTGCAACTGTTGCAGTTCTGTGGATCACTGAATTTGCAGGCTGAGAAGAGATAATATACCTCGCCTTCGCGAAGCAAACATTTCTTCTAGTTTCGCGACTTGTCTTGGACAACCAAGGCAGCATTCCACGGTGACAAACACCACCTCTTTTTCGAGACACGTCGAACCTGAAAGCCGGTCCAACAGCTTCCTTGTCAGTCTTTACCGGTCTATCGAAGTCAATGGGCTAAATAGAACGTACGCGAAAGAGGCAGATTGACAGCAAGCCGCCAAATTGATCGGAAAGGACAAAGATGGCGACATTCTGGTACTCTCTCCAAGGCTGGCATTTGGATTTGGAACGTTGTTCTGCTTTTCGAATGAGTCGAGACAACGCCAAACGTTCAGAAATACATGGAAAGGAAATGAGTAATGCGCCAGATTCGCATATTGAATTGCAGTGAGACGCTCAAGGCCGTCAAGCACCCGCGAGAGACATTGACGGAAATTGTAGAGAGAGTTGAGGGAGGGATACTTCTCTTCATGCGATCCTGTGACGTCCAACTTATCCAGACACGCAATCCTGATCCAGTACAATCGAGAGGATCTATCTTCCAACACGATCACTCCCTCACTGTGGGGAATTCTCCCTGAAAGGAACGAGTGGAGGTCTCGCTGGCAACCATGCCTCCGTTTCCACAGGCCAGTTGAGCTGAAATATGTCCCGGATCGCATCGTTGGCTCGTTCACCAAATCCATGCGTCAACAGACCCGAGCACGTTTCGCACTGACTGACCTCACCCTTGTTTCCCGTTAGATCACCAGCGCATTTTGAACACCTCGAGTCTTCTCCCGTCCTCCGATTGGCCTCGTCTTGATCACGGAGCAGCGCCTCGACGGCTCCTGGCAGACAAACTGTACACAGATTGTGGTACATGGCGTGACACTCGCAATGGAAGGCGAGTTCTGGGTTTGAGATGAAGATGTTGCAGCAGTCGTAGCAGAGGATGAAGAACACGCCTTCTCTCATGAGTTCGGCGTGTTCCGGCGGGAGAGTGGCGAGGATGGGCTCCTGACACTCGTGGCATGAGGTGCGCTCGTTGCATGATCTACAGACTTGACGCCGGGCGTGTGGGCAGTTGGTGGGTGGAGTTTCGCTCATGACTACGTCTTCCACGTCGTTTGCGATTTCGTTGAGCGGCTTTGGCAGAGTCTTCTTGAATTCGGTCATGGGCGGGAAATTCTTGATCTTCTTGAGAACATCCATTCTGATGCCCTCCTCGTTCAAGTTGATTTCCTCGTTGAGGCTCATAGTAGGCTCATTTCCAGGCGAGGTTGACTTCAAGGTTTTCTTGCAGACTGGCAACTCGAGCTCGGTATCGCCGCCCTTCGCGTAGTGTGACACTTGCGACACGCGCTTCATTCTGGCGCTGTGAGTGTCGAGGCTCCGCTGATGCTTCCCGATTCAGTATGCAATGGAAGCTCAAGGCGGCCCCGAGGATGATTCAAGACATGTGTACAAGTTGAAGTGTTGAAGTTGGAGTTGACATCCGACACAAACGTTGAAACTAGGCATCAGCTAGTGACAGGGTTTTATGCACGGACGCAAGTGAAGTTCTAACGAGGATCCCAATTAATGCTCTGTTCACCTTGGCATTATGTTAGCGCTAAGGGCAAGATGATTCACCTTTTCAGAGGGGAGGATGGTGCCAACGCACTCCGCGCGCATTTCAGCGCAGACTACGGGTGGAAATTGCATTGCGGATACGCATAGCCGAGCTGAGAGTGGTGGTTTGACAGGAAGAACCATATACTGATGTATCACCTCATGAGGTCCATCATAGTTGACATCTGGACTGAAAGCAGAATCAGACATGTCTTCTTCTCGCCCACTTGCTCAGATACTCCCTCCCTGCCAGCCTGTATGTATCATGTTCGACATAGCTCCCGCCTTGCTTCTTCGTCTGCAAGACAAGATTGAGTCCATCCGCGCTCTCGTTGTACTTCGGCCAACGCGGTACTGCATCGCCATTTGGATTGCCATAGTAGACGAAGTTGATCCACTGCTCACTCATTTGGTTACTCAATGCTCTGTACTCGGGCCAAGGTCCTACAGTAGCAGGATTGTTGAACACGAATGCCACTTCGCTGAAATGCTCGACGCCTTTGTACGCCGGAGCTAAGCTGCCAGTGTAGTCCGTGTAGGTAGCATTGGTATTATTCTCAAATGGTCGTGTATTGAAGCGATAGATATAAGTCTCAGAGTACTTGGCGTAATGCTGAGCGTCCGTCCTGCGAGTGGCGTGGTAAAAGATGTCGCCAACGATGGCTGCGATTCGCTTGTATTGCCAGCCTCTGTCAGCGAAGCGTTCATTGCCTGTATTTATCGGCACCCCTTCGGAGGGTATATCTGGATACAGCTCCATAATCCGGTCGACAGTAGACTCCGGATATCCAAACCCGACCTGGGTCAATACGTAATTCTTAACGTCCGCGTCAGTATTGATGATGCCCACAGGTGCATTGTCGGTGCCTTCGTCGGAGTTTGAGCCGTACAGATGAGGAACATGGGCGAAGTTGCCTTTCTCCAGCTGAACTGTGGGAAAGTCTGGGATGATGTCGCCGTCAACTGTCGGATACCAGCCCGGTCCACGGATCGTAGAACCATTCAGGAATGGGAAGATAGCTTCGTAAGACACAGTCCTCAGGCAGGCCAAAGTATCGATGGCATCGGTACAGTTGACACCATCTACAATGCCTTGGTAGATAGGCTGGTACCAGTCTGTACCATTGTACCACGCAGTCGCAGCCGAACCAGATTCTTGGATCGAGCGATGGAAAAGACCGTCGGTTCTACCTCCGTAGCTCATGAGAAGCTGTCCGACCGCGAAGCTCCCAGCACTCTCACCCCAGATCGTAACACAGTCTTTGTCGCCCCCAAATGCTCCGATGTTCTCCGAAATCCAGGCGAGTGATTTGCGCATGTCACGAACAGCCAGATTTGCGTTTCCAGACCCTTGAATCTCAATGCTGTACATGTTGCCCCATCCACCTTTGCGGTAGTTGATTGATGCAGCTACAATAGGCTTTCCGATGTCGATAGACCTCTGGACGATGTATGTCAAGTTGTAATTTGACAACGCACTCGTGCCGACCTGGTAGCTTCCTCCGTGAATCCATAGCAAGACGGGTAGCTTCGAGGTGCCATTCATCCCAGCCGGACGGACGACATTGATACTCAGGCAGTTTTCACTCATACCATACACAGTATCGCTGGCAGAGATATCTGGGCAGGCATTGCTGTAGTTTGTGGCTGGTCGTACGTCTTCCCAGCTCTCATTCAGGGCTTGTGGTATCCGGAATCTGTTCAGACCTCCAGTATCCTGAGCATACGGTATGCCGAGAAAGAGATCTTGCTGGAACTGAGGCAGATGGATGCCAGAGTAAGAGCCGTTCAGTACCTTGACAACAGGCTCGCTTGCGGACGAGCCCGCCGCCAACAGCAATGAGAGTAGGACGCAAAGCATTGCTATGACCTGGGCATATTGCTTTGTGGTACAACGTGAGAAGGTATTGGTACTTAGCATAGCTGCCTATCACTGGACCTTGCCGCCTCGTGCGACCATCTTGGCCGTGATCGGCCGCGAGGATGCGAAATGACGATCACTTCGCCTATCGGGGACTTGGCTTCATGGCAAGATGTACTCGTGTTCGCAGAAGGAGTCGTGAATAGTGGTATTGGAAAAGAGCTGACAAAGCCTCAGGTGCAGGAGAGATGGAAGGAGGAGTGCAAGACGTTCTCGCGAATCGAGGTTTCCGCTGGAAAGAATGGGTCATTTACCAAAGGAGTTAGCGGCAGAAATGCCAAGGACGCTATCAGTCGTTCCTGTCCGATAAAGTCGCTGACGTGCTGTCAATCTGGCCGAGGACAGGATGGGATTGAAAAGATGTTCTTGAGACCGAAGCTTCTTTTAGACTGCACCTTTGGAGGTCGAAGCCTTCTATGTGTCCGAAGATCTCGTCCTACACGAGTTCCTTCACATTTTGTATGCTGTCTCGCGATCTCCATCGGCTTCAAACGTTCCTATGCTGGTATTTGAAGTAGTGCCTCCCAGTTGTCGAGGCTGCGACGAGCTATCCATATCTGGCTTTGCAGTGAAATGTGCTTTTCCAAGGATTACTGTCTCCAGTCGCTCAGCCTTCCATCTACCTTTCCAGGCTGAGGTCGCCAAGTCGTTGATAGCCTGTGACCCGATGATAACATTGACTGTTTCCAAAGATGAGCTAAAAGCAGGCACTACCGGCCATTGAGCAAGCATCTCGACTTCTTTGCATTTACCGACCACCAACTCCATCCTCTTTAGCCCAGACAGCCTAGCGACAGACTCTTCGTTGAGTCCAGCAAACGGTGACATCCAATGACTGTTACTTGTCTCGATCCTCACGTATTGGATCATTGCGGCACATTGCGGTGTGATGGCCAAGTTGATGAAAGAATTCATGCACGCCGGAGTCTGGAATATGAGATTGACTTCGGAATAGAACACTGACACAGCTTCGCGGTAGACAGAGCGACAAGTTCTCAGCAATTCGAATGCCGAGGGGATGCGAGTGGTGCTCCATTGTCCGGCAGAGAAGCTGAGAATACACGATTTATGCTCATCGGCATACGGTAGCACGCTTCCTTCGGTCTTGGAAGAAGCTTGAGTCCTCTTATATGCTCGCTGAAAACCTTGCGGTATCCTGCAAACATGAGAGACAAAGCTTTTGTACGGTTGGTCGATACCATTGACGTTCATCGCAGTAAAGTTCGGGCACGGGTACCGAGTGTCGCGATATGGTATCATGCCGCGGAGTAAGCAGTCCTCTTCGCTTGACGATGGTTTCCAGCAGATGTGAATTTCGTTTGATGCCAATGCTTCATAGATCCGGACACGAAGTTCCGCTGGCAATCGAAAGAGCATTGAGCGCAGCTCGTTGTGTTCACTTCTACGCGGCATTAGCTGGGACAGTCACGAGTAAGTACGAGTAGGCCCTGCCTTGCTCGTTGCTGAGCAGGACTTCTGCTTGGATCCGTTATTCGAGCACGTTTCCATCGCTGTCGAAGCACTTCTTGTACGGATGCCGGCCGTTCGAAGGTCGCCATAGCAGCGACACGGAGAGGCTACACTGAGCTCACGCTGGGCAGCGACAGTGTAGCAGCGCACTCAAGTTTTAGAGCACTCTGTATGATGAATGATTGATTCATCGGATCGGATCATCTTGATGTCAACATGAGCGTGCAGTGAAGGAGCCACCCCTGTCAAGGTTTCTGCTCCGATATCGGCATCCCTGCAAGTTCTATTTTCGGCACATCAACTTCGCGTCTTCGTCTTCGACTGGTGCATCACGACAATAGTAGACAATCAGCAGCACTCAACGCGGGCTGCACCAATCTCGTGCCACACATTGTCTCCTCGGACTCAGAGTCGGTCATCCAAACGTTACTTTGATCTGACCCGCGCGTTGCGCACCCGGCCGAGCCTCAAGCTGCGACGCGATACAACGGCTGATAGCTCGTGACAGATCAGGAAAAGAATACATGGCATGGAGGTATCAAACTCCACTGCATGACCATTGATAGTTCGTCTGGGTAAATTACCAGCTGCGTAGAAAGGTGAGGCCCGAAGGGAATCTTCGTGGCGGAAGCGGTACGCAATTGCGACATTGATCGCAACTTAAAGTCGAATGCAGGAGAAGCTGAAATTCAGCACAGAACTCGTCGGCAGAAGTCTTTCATGGTCTCTGGCGACCTTTTGGCCTCAATAGCTGCACCTGTGCGGGTTTTGGAGAGCCGGACGACGACCCGCCCTGGAAACCTAGCCTTTTCCAACGACATAGACCTTCCACTGCTTACGGTTCTGGAGCGCTCGAGTCATTGAAATCATATTCAACGAACGCACTGGGGTTTTCACATATCACGGGGGCAGCATGGAGTGCAGCGACATCCGTAGCACTTCGCTTTTTCCAACTTCCGCTTCACATGCAACCTGAAACACGTCCGTGCACTTCACAATAGCACTGTGCAGGCACTGACTATCGAACAACAATAGCGTTCACTTGTCACAATCAGAACAATAACTCCGTTTCACTTGTACAATAGTGAAGTTGCAACAATAGCACATGCTGGTGAACAGTAGATAAATATCTTCTCATCTCAGCTCATCTCGTCCTTTCTCTTCCTTACATCTACCACAACCGCGACCAACATCTTGAACACTCGACATCAATCTCGAAGAACATCAGATCATCTCACTCAACTCAAACACCTTATTGTATCAGACATACCAACACCAGCAACCATGTCTTCCATCTCTCCAGACGTTATCACCGTCCAGATGCAGCAGTTCTTCGTTCAGAACGGCATTCCAGTCAATATTGCCCAGCAAGTCACCATTCAAGATGTCATGACCAGCGTTTGGGACATGGTTCCACCAGACCAGCGCGCACAGGTCGCACCACCAATTACGGCAGACAACTCCGACTCCCATCAAGAGACTCTAGCAGCCGACGCAGCTCCGACGACCCTCGACTCTGCTTTGTCTGAGAAGCAATCCTCTCCAGCTCGTGATAGCGTGTTCGGTGATCACGCCGACGTCTCCAAAACAGCACAAGATGCCAAGCCGCCGCCATCAACTCCCGCATCACAAGATGCTCTCGACTCGATCGAGCCAGTCTCGCCGTCAGGTGACGGCCTGTTCGACCTCCCAGAGAACGACTCCACAGCCAAATTTTCGGTTGAACCCTCCCAGCAAACTCCAGCAGCTCAGAGCACAGAGCCAGAACCGGAGATGAATGCAATTCCAGGTAAGTTTCCCGCGGTTCACTACGCCAACAACTCTCCTTCCTATTCAAAATCCCATGATACTGACGTTCCTCCTACAGCCTCACCAACCCAGCAACACCAGAAGCTGAATGCTCCAGAAGAGATCCCAGAGATCCTCACCCCGGAGCTTGCCGTCCTCGTCCCTTCCGCGACCGCTCTCTCCACCAATGCGACCAGGTTCGCCTCCAAATACGAGGCTTTGCAGAGAACCGTCGAGTACCTCGCCTCCAGGTTAGGTGCCGTCTGCATCACCTTGGTTCGCTGCGGCCTCTCGGAGAAAGCCGTCCCGATCGGCCAGTTCACTCTCGATCTGTTGGGTTCTCACATCTTCTCCTCGATCATTCACATGTACGAGACCGCTCCCAGAGCGGGTGACGACCTCGAGGCCTGCAAGGCGTGTCTGGCAGAGTGCATCACACTCCTCCAAAAGGAGTTCAAGGACCAGAAGAGAATGGCCACGAAGCTCACCGACATCGCTGTCGCTCAGCAATTGTACGTCGACCCTGCTACTTTCTTCGCTCCCGTCGTCTCCACGGCCAATGCTTCCTCCGGAGTCAGCCGCAAGAAAATCGACAAGAGAAGTCGATACGGCGCTCACGTGAAGGGTGTGGCTCGTAAGATCTCTCGAGTCGTTCGCGCAGGACCAGACTCTTCAGACGAATGGCAGTAGATTGAGTGAAGCATGGCGATCGAGAAGGTAGTTTACATACCAAAATCAAGTGAAGCTTGACACTCGGCACATTTACTGCCTCAATGAACCATTCCCATCGAGATATGCTTCCTAATCAATTCCCAATACTCCACTCTCTTCTTTTCTCTAAGCTCCTTACCTTTCCAAATTATCAACAAGAAGACCGAACTCGCAGCCAAACCAACAAACGCAGCAGAAATAAAGCAGTTCTGGTACCCAAGATTCGTCAACCAAGGCGTAATCCCATACCCAATCGCAAAACTCATAGTATTCCGCACAATAATCACCGTCGTCATGCCATCGCCTCCGATATCTTGATAGCTGTCAACAAGATAATTGACACTCAACGTGATACCACAGCAGTTGCAGAAGGCGGTTCCGCACATTGCCACAATCAGTCCAAACCAATGTACCCCATGCGCTGCACCAACTCCCCAGAGAATCAGCGCTGCAGGGAGAACGATGAGACATATCAAGAATCCCCAAAGTCTTTGTTCCGGTTCGAAGACACCTTTATTACGTCTTGCAAGTTTCAGCGTCATCCAGTCGGATAATGGACCTGTGTAGAAACTTGCTGCTATGACTCCGACCATGCAAGCTAGGTATGAGAGTCCGACCATTGAGGATGAGAAGTTATATGGCGCGCCGCCGAGGATAATGGAGGCGGTGGCGTTTAGAACGTTGAACCAGATTAGGTAGCTGCCGTAGCTGAAGCCTGCGTAGAAGATTACGGGCCAGGTGAGGAATTTCAGGGACAGCAAGGCGCGGTATGGCATGCGTTGGGGTCGGGGTTTGTCCCAGAGCGCGAGCTTTTGGAGGTAGGTTTTGGGTTGATAGTGGGTTGTGCCTGAGCCTGTTGATGGAGGGGCGGGAGGGGTGTCGGAATCTGTCTTTGTGGGTTTCTCTGAGATGACGGCTTCTTGATCTACTGGTGTGATTGGTGTCCCGGTACCTGAGGTGTCCTTCTCGACTACACCGACGGTCTTGCGATCATAGTTTGTCTCTTCCATGAAGAAGAATAAGAATAGAAAGGCTGCGCCGCAGAAAATCGAGGGAGCATAGAAAACCCATTTGTATCCGGCATACTCGTTGATGAAACCGCATACCACTGGAGCAACTGTTGATGAAGGGTATAATCCGTCAGCAATGTGCCTCAGACGAAAAGGGATTATAACCTTGGGAATGCTTACAGAAATTACTACCTGCTAGAACAAAAGCATATACGCCCATGTAAGTTCCTCGTTCGTGGCTGAAGAAAACATCGCTGACACTGATTTCTGGCAGAGCCTCGATGGGCGATGCGAAGAAGCCCCCAAGGATGTTCTTTGCGATCCATTGGCCGTTGCCCCTGGCATATGGACCCCAGAGTGTTATCGCTATGGTGGCAGCAGTCGAGATGAGGTAGGCTGGACGTTTGCCGTATTGTAGAGCGAACGGTTGCCAGAAGAGAAGGCCCCAGCCACACAGTAAGAAGAGATACCCTGTACCTGCATTCAGATCTCCAACTGTAAGATCAAGCGCTTCGGAGAGTGGAACGAGGACAGAGTAGACCACACTATTGCAGACGCCGTTGAACCAGACGTATACGCACATGCAGACGAGCGACAATATTTTCCGGCGAGGAGTCCAGTTCAAAGGATCGTCTGCACTACAGATTAGTCGCGTGGTTGCGATTTCACAGAAGTATTATTGTATACCTGGATCTTCGCTCGGCGACGGTACAAGCACAACATCTTGGTGAGATTTCGAATGTTTCGCTCGCATGCTATGGTCAAGATCGACGAGGTGTACAGTTCCCGGCGTGACACTGTCGTCGATGCTGCCATGTTGATGGTCTCTCTCTACTTCGATCGCTGCCATTGTAGTCGATGATCTTGATCAATGCGGCAGATACTACTGAGAGTGAGATGAGTAGGGTGACGACCATCACGAAGGAAGTAGTAAACGCCAAGCGTGGATATAGTTGAGCTTGAGCTTATCTCCATCCTTCAACGGTAGAAGGTGTGGGAGTTGGGAGCTGTGGGCCTATCTCAACCCCGGCCGAGCATCGCCAATAGATAGGCGCTAGCTAAAGCTGCGAACGTAGAGCTTCGCCTAAAGGGAGCCACGTCACCGGTAGCACTGTTAAAGCCATTGTGAATGCTTCATGTCTTCTCGTGTGACCACTATTCAGAGGAGAGCTGTGGTCGAAGTGAGCAACAGGATGGTAGGTAGAGCTGAATCTGGCTAATGCTGCGTTCGAGATTACTTGGTCAGGCTGACCGCGATAAAGAATTCTCAAGAAGTGGTGATCCTTCGGCCTGCAGGCCGGGCAGCAGATAAGCCTCCGCTAAAAAGCTTGTGTTTCTTGAAGAGTTGCCTTGAAGAGGAATTTCCGGGTAATTGGAGATGTCAGTCGGAGCTTTTCGCAAATCTCGCTTTGAGAAAAAGCTGAAAGAAATGCCAAATTCTCATTTTGAACACATTTCTGATGGAAGCAGTGGATCCCGGTGTCGCAAGAACAGGAGCGCTTTGCCAGCCATCAATTGCCCACAGCGAGGCGCGACGTCATCGTTCCAAACACCAGATACAAGACCGCGTAGTCGCAAGCTGGTGTTAACGCCTTTATCGGCTCGTATTTTACGACCCGGCATCGAATTGTTGAGTCCAGCGAGCGCAGCCAGATGTACTATGGACCATTCGAATTGTTGACAGATGCGATCTGTTGTTTCCTCAATCCTGGACTTCATACTTTCCATTTCTCCCTTGAACGGGTAGGGCAAGCGTAGCGTGGAAAACCGAGGTCTCACGAAATGCTCATGACTCTGAAGATACTCTCGCCAGGCAATGTTGCGTGAATGTGCATTCGCTGTCCACAGCGAAAAGCATTCGAGGAAGAATGGAAAAGGAGAAGACAAGGCAAGGCAAGCGCATCCAAAAATAGACTGCCAAGCTTCCGAACTCCAGATGTCTATCGAGCAACTTCATCTCAAGAGACATCATCGTCCAGGTCCGCAGAGGGCAAGACTTGGAACGACGTCTGCATGGCATCGTGATCAAGTCGCAATATTGCCGGTTCAATGTTCAATGTCCCGATAACCAGGCCGTGTCGAACAATCAGCATCGGTCATGACGCGACAACCACATCCACGCCAACCGCCAACCGCCAACCGCATCGGAGGCTTCTGGGTGAATGAGCAGCGAAACTCGTACTGCATGCATCTGTATCTTGCACTGCCTGGGAAACAGATGAATCAAGGCACAAGTTGATGCACTCGTCGAGCATGTGCCCACGAAAGGCCCGATGGATAATGGCTCATCGCACCATACTCTTAAGATCACAGCGTGCTGTGTGCTGCTCGCCTCCTGCCGGACTGAGCTGGCACATCGCGGTAATACAGCACACATACTCTTTTCAGTCCACTAATGATGACCATAGAGTGTATCTATGGTATATACAAGTCTTGGCACTTGTGGCTGTTTTGCACGGTCCTGATTGAGAATTAAGCTTCACACCTAGATCCAACGGTCCAAGGTCGTTGAAACATGACATCAGTAAAACACGCTACACGCTACAGCTTCACCGTTCTGTGCACGGTAAAGAATTATACTGGCGACTCTGCATAAGACGGGAGAGAAATAGCGAATGATGGGCCGAGAATAAGCCTTTGGCTCATGCACCGCACTCAGCAAGGATGAGTGCAGTATTCTTCGTTCAGTATTCAACGTATGAGCCATGATATCTGGATTGGTCCAACGACGCCTCATCGCTTATGCCAAGCCGAATACTACAATGATCATCGCAGAATTCGACTGTCAAGCAATCAAGCATTGACAAGCATTGCATATGAGATTGCGCTTTCACTTCTTGGGCAAACACAGACAGATCCTCGGGTTCTCCGAAAACCACATGGTAACAATCCTTGGACTTCAACACGTTTCCGGAGACATTGATGATTCGACAGCACGCGTCGATAGATCGTCCTTCATGACACGCGGTTCGCATGCTCCGAACTGAGACAGTAAGAGAATGCATCGCCCACATCTTACATTCTTATGCTCCACCTCTCTTCACTCTTCACCTCTCCACACTTCTTGCAGTTGACTGAAAATCCCTCTACATCAAAAGCATCATTCAAGCCGTTCTGTCAAGATGGCACCCGCATTGATCAATGAAGCGATCCCGGACGTCAGCCTTGCTGTCCAAAATCCACTACTGAACCAGAAGGAAAAGCCAGGTTGTCATATTGATGGGCAGACCATCATGGTAAACCACGCGGAGTCGAGAAATCTTATCAGCAACGAACTCAATGAACCCCAGCTAGAACCAGAAGCACACTTGCCAGCCTCAACCCGCCTCCGTCAAATGCTTCTAGACACCGACAAACTGATCGTCTGCCCGGGCGTTTACGATGGCCTTTCAGCACGCATAGCACTCGACATCGGCTTCGACGCAATGTACATGGTATGACCATATAACCCTACACCGCCGCACCTCATGGTCCTAGCTAAACATAGATCCCAGACCGGAGCAGGAACAACAGCCTCCCGCCTCGGCCAACCCGATCTCGGAATCGCCCAACTAGCAGACATGAAAGCCAACGCCGAAATGATTTGCAATCTGAACCCTTCCATCCCCTTAATCGCCGACATGGACACAGGTTTCGGCGGACCCGTCATGGTCGATAGAGCCGTATCCGAATACTCCCGCGCCGGCGTAGCAGCATTCCACATCGAAGACCAAATTTTCCAAAAACGTTGTGGTCACTTGGAAGGCAAACAAGTCGTTTCAATCGAAGAATATATAAATCGAATCAAAACAGCGAAAGCCGCCAAGGAGAAAGCTCGTAGTGATATTGTGATTATCGGAAGAACGGATGCATTGCAGAAATGTGGGTATGAAGAGAGCGTGAAGCGATTACGAGCTGCGAGGGATGCAGGGGCGGATGTTGGGCAGTTGGAGGGTGTTACTAGTAAAGATATGGCGAGACAAGCAGTAAAAGATTTAGCGCCTATGCCGTTGTTGCTGAATATGGTGGAGAATGGGGCTACGCCGACGATCACTACGGAAGAAGCGAGGGAGATGGGGTATAGGATCATGATATTTTCATTTGCGTGTTTAGGACCGGCGTTTTTGGCTATGAGGGAGACGTTATTGAGGTTGAAGAACGACGGTGTTACGGGTTTGCCCGAGGATTTGAGTCCGAAGAAGATTTTTGAGGTTTGTGGGTTGGAAGAGAAGATGGAGATTGATCAGGATATGGAGAAAGCTTGAGTTCTCTCTTGTTATTGGTATGTGTAGACCATGATCTGTGGGACTAGGAGACGTTGTTGTTGTTGCTAGATACTACCTCGCTATCGACCCAAGAACAGGAATCCGAGTTGAACTTAGTTAATTTATGTAGCTTGCAGCTCAACTAATAGTCGCATATAGCTGCGTGTTGTAGTTGTTATGCAGTATTAGAAAATAAGGTCCAAAAAATGGGCTAGTAATCAACTTTTATTTGTCATACTAGGGGTCTACCAAGCTTGTCTTCAGACGCTCCGCTGGAGCATTGGCAAGCCAAGTTACGTGGAGCGGTGTTCTCGGCCTTGCCGTATGCGATATCCTTGCCCTGCAAGAGCACGCGAAGGGCTTCGAGGATGGTAACAGTTCCTAATCCATCGTCATCCGCGCCGGGTGCAGCGAGAATTGAGGGTATCGTTGCCCTAATTCGATGTAGAAGGCTTTGTCGTTTTGATTCTAGAGGCGATAGTCCTCTCTACGCTGGAAGCGAGTCTTTATAATCTTACTTCTCCCGGTCAACTTCATCGGTTGCAAATTTCGAGGAGCGTCTACATGCGACGTAGATGTCAAACGAATAGCCGAAGGATATAACGCCGTAGCACTTCCGCTTTGATCATCGCCCTCTGCATTGTCTCTACATCATGAACAATGTGAAGTATCGACACAATTTGCGGCCGACTCAGGAATATAAGCTGCCCGTGTTTGTCGGCGCGAATGACGGTGTCTAGCAATGTCGTCTCAAAATAAGGCCGGCTCGATTTCAACGCAGTGCTTCATCGCGTTAAAGCGCGTGCCCACCATGAAAGACACAGAGGCAGCTCGCCTTAGCCCACATACCAGGGTAAATGGCCAGAAATGAGGTGTAGTTTGTCGAGATGCGTCCATTAGTCCTTCACATGAAACGAACACGTCGCTTTTTCCGCTCCTGCTCTTCCTGCGAGAGCTCCCGAAGTAAAGCGTCATATTCCATTTCTCGTCTTCGTACATTGACTGGATCTATTTGTCGTGCGAGATGCAGCAGGTCAATTGATCCATCAAGGCTTTCGACATCCAGGGAGTTATTGTCCGCATCCAGGTATTCGTTGAAATTCACGTCCGTTGTTTGAGTTCCTCCAGGCAGTTGGTGGGCACTTGTAGAGGTCTGAGACGCTTGGCCAGATCCTCCGCCATACACCCATCTTAAGGTCATGCTGTTGCGAATTCTCTGGTGCTCAACATTCTCTGTGTATTGAGGACTGCTTGATGATAATCTCGCTGTCGACATTTCGCCAGTAATCACTGTGGCCGAGTCGACTGGGCTGTTGATGTTGGCGTGTCGGCCGGTTTGTGGTGCATAAGATTGTTTCCGGTCTTGTGAAGTCGGTGGAGGCTCAAGGTTGGAGACAAAGGGCTGTAGAGTCTTCTCCAAGCTTATCAACTCTTTTGTGGATAGCGCATGAGCTGTGATATCGAAGTACCCGTCATAAACAAGACGTCTGTCTTTCAGATTATGGTTTTGTCGAGGTTGCGAGGTCCGGTGCAACTTCTGATACTGATCTGCTAGAATATGCGTGGCCGGATCAGCCAATCCGGTACGCATTGCTGAGCCATGTGAGCCATGTGGCCATCCTGAATCTGTGTAAGCCATAGAAGTGCGGCGATGGGAGATAGATCCTTAGGCATTTAGAAGCGTAGTAGTGTGCCTATATCTAAAGCAAAGCCTGCCACGCCAGTCAAAGCTCGGCTGCGCCGAACCATGCGCAACGCAGGCTTATTCGGTGTTCTGAACATCTGCTGAGGTTTCGGCGTCAATTCCGGTTCCAGACCATTGCGCTGCAGCTTGTGTGTGCTCGGTTGAGTAACTGCCAAGCTTTGATTCCTCACGTCACCCAGCAAGTATATAAGATTCGCTATAAGCTTGAGTTGGGCATATGCTGGGCGTCCGCTGGCGTATAGCATTTCCGCCACAGCTCCACACGTAGGGATGACCTGCATAGCGCCCGCGAGGCAGAGAATTAGTAGAACAAGTTAGCTGGATGCAGCTCCGTAGATGCAGATCTTCGGCGACGGCGTCAATTACCGGAGATGTTCTTTCACAGTTCAAGGCGCCTCGCTGGTTCGTCTCGCGTGTGTCTCCGTCAGAGGCTGATACGTGCATAACAAGTTTCGAGCTTCCCAGTATTTTGCCACCTCATCAACCGCGCGGAGAAGATCCCCTTCTCTTAGCCCACGTGGAGGCGTTGGAAGGCGTGCCATTGCGACGCGGCTTGCAGGACATGACGAGGGTAAGGGAGTCTAGAACCAGCTGTGCCCTTCTGAGGCCCTATCGCATATTGTCACTACTGTCTGTGCCGTGTGCGAGTGCGAGAGCCGTAAGAAGCCATGATGTGGAACAGCGGGAGATTTCAGCTGAATCCAGGCGTTTGGAATAGCAATGCGGAGTATGCAAAGCTGTAGTGGTCCGCACAAGACAAGACAAGACAGGTCTGATTGCATGTTTGTCGGGTGTGGTTGCAGCAGGAAATGCAGGGCAAGGGCGAGGGCAACGCAGGGTCCGAAGACGGAGGCAAGTCCGATCCTTGCTCAGAATTGACTCCAGTCCACTCTCCCTCCATTGCGGCAACACGGCTAAACTGTTATTTGACCTCCCTTTCGTCAACAGGAAGCAGAAATACAACAACCAGGACCACACATCCCGAACGGCTCAATACTCGAATTTGACCGGGTATGTGTGGCAGGTAGTGGCATGGCAATGATGACATGTGTCCAGGCCGCTCGCCTGTTACAGTGAACTTCGGCGCCAGCCTCTCAGTCAGCACACTCGGGATCATCACAGACCAGCAACGGCTCGCATATGCTTCTCATGTGCCAACTTGCCCAATCTTGGCTCCCTCGCGCAGCTCTGCATGGCACGCAATTGGACAAGCTTCGGAAGAATCGTCTCTCCCTATGGCATTAGACCACCAGCTCTCGCTAGCATTCAGGCACAGCTTCCTACTTTCTCGCGGAAGACTTGGCTATCCAAAGGCCCGAATGGTCATGTCCTCCCTATGTACACATGCTTGGTAACGATTTATCAAGCTTGGATTATAGATAAGGCTCTTCTACGAGGTTGTTCCTGTGATCGCCCCGAGCACCCCGAGAGACAGCCTCCCTCGTGCTAGTGGATCAATCATGCTCGATGAGGTTCTGCCTCGTCTGGGGTCTCGAGATCGCGCAAAACACGAGCCTCTCCACCGTGACACGCTCCTGAAGTGTCCCAAGAAGTGTCCTACCTGACCTTTGCTAGGCAGTCCAAGCAATAGCTCTGAGCTGACCCGCAGCAGCAAATTGCAACGAAACCCGCAGGCGGTACTAATCAGCTGAGGCAGTTGGTGGTTATTGAAATTGATCGCAGCCTGACGGCATGGTGCATCGTCACATGGCAGAACAGACACCATCGTGTGGACTGTTTGGAAGGTCCAACGCTTAGTACTCTCTGAGAGCTGGGACGACAATCACCATAAACATGCACGTATCAATCCAAGAGATCTTGCCCACTGATGCTCATCGGTATCTTCCTCCCGGCTGCACCGGACCAAGATCACGAACGCGACGGACAGAAAACCGACATGAACGGTGAGAACATTCACCTCTGTTCACATACACTGGCCTTCGGCTCCGTCTTCCTTTGGCCGGGTAGCTCGCGCTCTTCGCCGTGGGTCGCCTCACGCTGCCTGGGATGATGGCTGGACCTCAGAATCGGGTGACAATGAGGGTATATGAGCACACAGATTCCACCTTCAAGTACATACGGCCACAGGTAGCTGAGAACAAGGGATCCCGTTCGCTCTCCCCTATTTAAGCAGCTAACCGCGAGACTAGTACTCAGGTGGGTGACCACTGGGGAATCCCTCGTGCTGTATGTTTTGCTTTTTCTTTTGGTCAGACGGCGTCGGCAGGGTAGCCTAGCGTGGTCAAACAGCAATCGGCATCTCGTAAAACATCCTTCATATGCGCAGCGTGTTCTTCGCAGGCCATCCGATGGTCATGATCCGAATATGGCCACTTCTCCGGCTGTAGGTACCAGAGAAACGTCGGAAGTGCAGAGCTTGCCTGGCTTCATAACTCTAACTTGCCTCTGAGTAAAGAGAAGGCCCAGGTAACTACTTCCAGGTAAGTTATAGAAACGGCAAGCACCAGTTCAGCCGTATGATTGGGCCATGCAGCCTGATCAAGTATTAATGCCACACCACATCATGGAACCAAAGGTCTGCGCTGGACCCTCCTAGAATTCAAGGCCGATCCTGTTTTGTCGGACTCCTCGGTTGAGGATTTCACGGCATTGTCACATGATAAAGGGTGTATTCAGTCACCAAAAGGTTAAGGTGCAAATCCAGGATTGGTTACGTGGGAAAGCATTCACGAGAATGTTTAGCCGCTGCTCAGAGATATTTCGAACTTTTCACGCGATGTATGTGCGGCTTGCATTGATATGCTACGGCATGAGGAAGAGGCCTTTCCGTCTCCGTCTTGACCCTCCTCAATCCCACTGCACCAACTTATGCAGCAATAGTAACCTCAACCTCAACACCAGCTTCAATGTTGATGATGATCTGCTTGACAACCTCAGTTGGAGCGTTGAGGTCGATCAGACGCTTGTGGATGCTAGTCACAAAATATCAGTATAACATCCCCACCATCCCGCATAATAGATAGGTCTTTCACATACCGCATTTCGTACATATCCCAAGTCTTAGAACCCTCACCGCAAGGAGTCTTACGGGTAGAGATCTTGAGGTTCTTGGTTGGCATGCGGACTGGACCCTTGACACGCAGCTCCTTGCTCTTGGCACGCTCGATGAGCTCGGTGCAGACCTTCTCGAGGGCCTGGACTTTGCGCGAGGTGAGGGTGATGCGGATCTTGTGGATCTTTGGGGCGTCGAGCGCAGAGGTCTTCTTTGGGTCTTGGAAAGACATCTTGGCGGTGGGTTTTTTCGTGAATGGGGTTTGTGGTTGGGTTGGGTGCGATGTTCGATCACGACTGTGGTATTGTTAGAGTCGCGGGAATCTGGAGAGTAGGATGCGAGTGTTCTTACCTCGGTGCTGTACACTCGGCAAAGTGATGATCGATGAGGAAAAGAATTGGTGGTGGTGTTCGCGCTGTTCGAAATTGATGTGGGCTGTGACGCTAGGGTAGATCCGAGATCCGAGACCGAAAGCCTATTTTGGACACAAACGGAAAGCGCGGTGTCCGTCAACCTCTTCTCGTCATCGTGAGCCATCAATTTTCGATGTACGAGGCTGATCTTGGTTCGAGTTGAACTTCACGTCTTTCATTTTGTGTTACTTCCTACACTCGATTGTATCAGATATGTCGACGCCACCATTTGCTCCGTTTCCGCCGGCAAGTGTTCGACTCAGCTTGGCACCTGAAGAATGGGAAGCCTGTTTGGTTGCTTGGCTCACACTCTCTGAACTGCAACTGAGGCTTCCCTTCAACGAATTTGCCCTGAGCGCTGGCGAGGATGGCTCTTTGCCGACTTTCCTGGCTTCTTTCTACCACGAGCTCAGCCTGGTACAACCGGATGACGGCACGCTGAGCACTCCAAACGTCGTGTCTCTGCGAAAGTCCTGCTTCAAGCTTGTGTCACGAATATACTCCGGAGACGCGCCTTTACCCGTGTCCCTTCTTGCTTGGACTTTCCTTTCGGACTTCTGTCATGCTCACATGAAGTCTGCTGCGTTGCAGCAACTGATTGCAAGACTGTGGAAAAAGAAATCTGATTCTGTGGCGCCAAGACTACAGAAGCAGAAGGATGCTTTAATAGCTGCGCTCGATTCAAAGAATCTGGAACCCACTGTTTCTCTTCTCACCCAGCTGGCTCCTCTAATTTATGGATCGGCAGACATTGGTGCCTTCCTCCTCACAGGCTCCGAACTTTTGGACTCATTGATGACAGCCTACAGCCACGCTGCTACAGATTCACAAAAGAAGGCTATAGCGACAGTGGTCTTCCTTGGATTGGTATCTTTGGTAAGGACGGATTCGCCTACTGTCTCTATGCTCTCCGACCATCTCTACACTTTGAAAAGTCAGGGCGACAAGTCGCCGCCGAACCAGTCGGTACTCGCAGACATTGTCACCAACACCCCTCTCCTATTAAAAGTTCGTCATGCCGTTGGCACCAAAGCTCCTGAAAGACTGTCCAAGCTTCTCGATACGCTTGAAACATATCGTGCACCGAGCTTGGCAAGACCGAAGAGACGCAGCCATCGCAGTCGCAGCAGGGCCAAGGGCAAGCAGCCAGCCTCCAATTCCGACATGCATGTGCATCAAATGAGCCTGGTAACTCAAGTGCAAGACTTGTTCCCGGACCTGGGGTCTGGCTTTGTGCTGAAGCTTCTTGACGAGTATAATGACGATGTTGAGCAAGTCACGGCGCACTTGCTCGACGACTCTCTACCTCCACACTTGGCCTCACTCGACCGCTCCGAGCAAGCTGCTATATATGATCACAGTGCGGATGCAGATATCGATAAGCTCGTTCCAAGATCAACGCCACCGCCAGCTCCAGTGTCCTTCATGCCGGAACGACGAAACGTATTCGACGATGACGAGCTCGATCGCCTGGATTTCGACACAAGCCGACTGCACATCGGCAAGCGTAGCAAGAGTACCGCAATTTCGGACCAGCCAAACAAGACCGCCATCTTGTCCGCTTTGGCCGCTTTCGACAGCGATGATGACGAGCGCGACGATACTTACGATGGCGAGGATGTTGGCGGTACCATCGATTCAGCTAATCCAGATGGCGAACCTGGTCCCGCAGCTAAGGTGACCAACGAGGAGAACGATATGGCGCTTTTCACGGCCTACAAGTCTGCGCCTGAAATGTTTGGACGGACCTTCGATGTGCGAAGAAGCCAAGCACGAATGGCGTTGAAATCAGAAACTGGCATGTCAGACGAGCAGATAGAAGGCTGGGCGGTTATGTTACAACGAGATCCTAAACGTCTGAAGCGGCTGGAAGCACAAGCTGGCAACAGCTTCGCTGGGCAGCAAACAGAGTTGGCACGCACTGCATATCGCGAGAGTCCTGGTGGAACGGAGACTGAAGACTCCGATGCCGCGCAGGGTGGTAGAGGAGGCTTTCGTGGTCGAGGTCGCGGACGCGGAAGAGGTCGCGGCGGTCGTGGAGGCGCAAGCGTGGCTGGGCCTTCGAGTGACCCGAACACAGCTCAAGCACAGCGGAGGAAAGAAGCAAGCAAGAGCAGCAGAGCAAACCACAATCGACGAGACCAACGAGCGAAGAAGATGGCCAGGGGTGGGTTTCCGGGTTGATGCACGATTTGCAGTCTTGAAGGCGATTTTTCACATCCGAGAGAGCCTGATAGCAATGGATGATGGTGCATCGCATTGAACTCTCGCGAGTATCAAGCGCTTCCCGTAGGGACGAGCCAAAGATTCCTCAGTGAGCTCAGCCTAGTCCAAGTGGACGTCCAATATGCCCTTGATGGCGTTCAATACCAACGAAAGTTCTCTATCGTTGATAATTCTATGTACGGCAATCCCCACCCGGTCTCGCTCTGTGACCGCCAAGGGATATTGCTGTGCCGTATGCAAGGGAAACTAGCTTGTAGTAAAGCGCTTAATCAACGTTTCGAGTGGGTCTGCAAGCTGGGTGTTTGACCAATCACTGCTCCAGATTTATTGACCTGCATGCAACGCAAGCTTGGTTATAACACCTAGAATCGCCGGTAGTCGAATCGCTCGACTTCATACACTCACGCAACATCATCGGACTCCACGGCAGTGAGTGTACTATTGCCGCCCAAGATGAACAAGTACATGCGTGGATTCCTGAAAGTACTGCTTTGCCCTATCTGGTGGCCACTAATCCGTTGTTTCCCAAGACCGCGGTGTGGGAATCGTCGTATGCGCCCGTATGATCCGTGGACCTACGAGCCTTCTCTGCGCCCTCTCTCTGTGGACGGCAGACAAAGCCCGCGACTTGGAGCACATGAGCAAAAGCAATCAGCACTCTTTGCTTCGATCCCTGCAGAGATTCGTCTTCTCATTTGGGAATGCGTGCTCGGTCGAGATGGCGAGAACGATATATTGCACCTTGATGCGGCGGATGGCATCGTACGGTATTTCCCATGCTTTGAAAGCGACCTGTCCAAGCTTGGATTCTGTCACAGATGTTGGCAAGGCCCCCAAAATCAAGCAGGAGATTCGAGAAATGGTGGTCGCAAACTACTTTCCGTACTCCTCACTTGCAAGCTGATGTAAGAATCAAGCCCTCTGTACCTTTCGGGCAGCCTGTAGCTAATGTCTTCCGACAGCTATGGAGAGGCTGTCGAGTTTCTTTATTCCTCCAATATCTTCGATATGCGACGAGCGTTCAGCATTGTGAGACTCCCCAGAGTCATATTACCACAACGATTCCAGCAGATCCGAAGTATACGCTTCAGCACAGGACTTCCGACGACTACCGACATTCTATTTTGCTCAAGACATATCGAAAGGGAAGTCGTGACTCGTGAGTGGGTGCCTGCGGATCAGATATCTTACTGGCTTGACGCTTGCAAAGTTCTTGCGTCTTTGAACCACCTGCAGGATCTCCACGTCACTTTGATGCTCTTCCTCGCATACCAGTATTCCTTTGAAGAGAACAAGGAGATAAACCACACCTCAATGGTGACGATACTTGAACCTCTCAAAGCTGTAAAGGCTAAACGATTCACCGTGGCCTTGACGAATAGCCTTCCCACGACCGTTCGGGAGCACTTGGGAGAGTTGCCTTTTCACGTCATTAATCGCGGTAGGGCAGGAGTAGAGCATATGTTACGTGGGCCGGACGAGGATGTCTGACACTGTTCAAAAACGTTAAGACTCACAACGTGAGGCCGTGGAGTATTTATCTCCTCAGATAGGCGCCGGCGAATAGACGAACATTCACAACTAAAAGTGGCGCCGGAACGTGGCAAGTCGTCCACGTGTGGTACCGCGTGATTCCAGTTGTTAACCTGGCGAACACTCATTGACTGCGCCTGATGGTCTAGTGAATATCACTTCTGCTTGCGCGACCTTAAGTAGCCGGCCAGCGGTCTATAACTACATTGGCTCTTGTCGTCTCCAACCGGTATCAACTTCCTTGCAACTATGTGCCGCACCCAAATCATCACCCGCCACTGCGCGTCCCCAGACTGTACCACTCGCGACGAGCCCTACGTGGAGACAATCAGATACGAAATCTGTATCCCCACTCACTACGACCACGAAGACTACCACGTCGACCGAATGGAACAAGACATCTCCAAGATCACAAACGCAGAAAGAATTACCGAATCCAAAGGCCTGTGCTCAGCCTGCGAAGAAAAACAACGCAGAGATCCCGCTCAATACCTCGCCTGGATCCGCAACCCAGCGTCAAAAGATACTAGCGAAGACGACAACCTCACCAACGCAGTCCACTTCAACGACACCAACCCCTCACAAAGCACCAACCTCCCAACAAAACTCATCCAAATCATCCCTCCCCTCCCAGCCTCAGCTTGTCCCTGGCTCTGTACTCGCCTCGAACTCTCCTCCGAGACATGTTCTCTCGCCACACAGATCTTACAAGCCGTGGAGCGAGAGCATTTAGACGGAAGACATCAGGATCCTGCTTTATCAGGAGCTGCGATCTATATGGCTTCGTATCTGTTGGGTGAGAAGAAGTTGAAAGTGAAGGATATCAAGAATTGTATGAAAGGTGGAAGGAGGGATCAGATTGAGGCTGCGTATGCGTTGTTGTATGGGAAGTGGTAGAGTGTTTTGAAGGGTCAGGTGGGTGCTGGAGTGAGGTATAGGATTGATGAGGGGAGGTTGAAGAAGCCGGTGAGGGGCGATGGGGCGCCGAGGGAGCATTGGATGATGTGAAATCTGAGAAAGACTATGATATGCTAGGTGCTTTGAATTGTGTTCTGTGAGGTTGATCGACCCTCAATGTGATGATCTGTGTGCTACACAGCTCTCTCGAAGCTGATGCAAGCAGTTGCCCTGAATCGCAGGTAGCTAGAATTTAATACTAGCCACAGCGTTCTCCTTCTTGCCGTATGCCAATGCATCACCGTGAATGCAGGTGTTTGGACCAGCATCATCAACGCATGCCCTCGCCTCTACACTCTTGATGTTGATACCCTCTCTCTCCCTAAGGCACACTATCAGCTCTCACTCCATAGAATAATCGAGACCGACTCACCAAGTCTTGCTGCTGCTTTTAGTCGTGGTTCCAGCGCCAAGCGAGTTCCTCAGCTGATTGTAGTCTTGACATTTGCCGTCAGCCCAGCACACACGGTAGTAGCCATAGACGTCATTCTTGTCGACCTTGCTGTCACGGACGCTCAAGACAGCCGAGATCTTGGTCTTGCTGGTCCATTTGATGTCGACACAGGCTAGGACGGCGTAGGGAGTGCCGTCATAGTCGCCAGTGCAGGTGTGGCCAGTCTTGATAGCACGGGAGACGAGGTCGGTGGACGCTTCAGCATCAGGAACGGGTGAGGCAAAGGCCAATGAAGAGGCTAGAAGTGCCAGGGCGGAGGATGAAAAGCGCATTTTGGAAATCAGTGGGTTGAGATCTGTTGAGTCGCTGGATTGTCGAGGTATGCTGAGCGGACTGATATCTCGTTGCGACCTCGTTCTACTTATGCTCGAGTGATTTGCAAGAGAACAATTTGTCCTTGATCATGGCAACGCCGAAATTGGTCACCAACAGACTGTGTCCTTGGCGAGAGCAAGGCTGTGCAATATCGAAGGACCTGAAAAGCGCCATTTTTGAAGATTGAGGGTGGTAGGCCTGGTGATCATACCGAATCTGGTTGTACGGAGCAAGATTTGGCGAACGGTGAACCTGATTTAATGGCTTCAAGAGCATTGTAGTGATGTCGCGAGAACGACCTTCATCCGATATCGACAGCTTCATCCAGTCGCGCCGTCATGTCGACATGCTTTCATGCAATTCCGGACCAATAGACCGCCAGCGGTTGTAGAAGACAGTCCAGCATCCACCTCGCGAGTGCGAGCTGAGTTGCACAAGAGGACCAGTAACTTCGCTGTTTGGTCGATTGATGCCTGAGTTGTACTGAAGACGGCAGTATAGCGTGGTTGGTGGCACTCTAGAAGTGTCAAGACAGGGGCCATGTGGTTACGGTATGCTTGAGGCTGCCATTGCCCGTTTGTCGCAGTTTCGAATAACGAGCGTACGCTTGTAGAACGCTAGTGAAGAACATGATAGCGCGAAGTTGTCATAATGGTAACACAGCAATGACCGTAGGAAAATTTCTGTCCAATCAACAGCAGTATCGCATGGCAGTGGCTTCGGTCACGCCACCATTATGCTATTTCGAGTTTTCAGCCAATGCCAAGCACTTTGAGCGCACTCGACCGTAAAATGCGCTTTGCAGCTTGTATGGGGCCCATGACCATGGATATCATACAAGCCTATTGAGCTGTTGCAAATATAAGCGACGTGCCAAGCAATATGAGCGGCGCTGATTGAAGACTGCAATTTAAGGTCCTAGAGCTCAGCGTCATGGCTAAATGGTTGAAGGCAGCTGGCCGACTACCGCAGATCGAAGTTCAGGACGTCCGCAGTCTTCAGATGGTATTCACTCTTCTGCTCGTCTGGCCGCTACTCTCTGCTCGAGTTCCGCCAGCGCATTGAGATCTGCCATCATTTTGACGTCTTTCGGTTGGCCAACTAGATACCGTCTAGATCCAAGAACACCTTGCACCTTGGCCACGAGCTTTCGCATGGACTGCAGATCCGTCCATTCAGCCAGGTCTCGACAACTATGGTCCACTGCATGGTCAAGCTGATTTTGGACGAGTGGCTTCAATCGCTCCAGCTCACTCAAAGCATCGAAGCGGCATAGTTCCAATTTCGAGCGCATACTTGTGATAGTACTGACAGTACTCTCGTCGAAGCCAACCAGTTGAAGATCGATGTTGAGTGGAATCTTTGTGATTGGATAAAAGGTCGGCTCGACAAGCTGGCGTGGAAAGAGCGTCCAAGTTTCCGGGTAAAGCTCAATCCGCAGCTCGCGCATCTTGTTCGGCGATCTTTGTAGTGCACAACCTAGGATGTAGAGCATGTGGTTGACAGGAGGGTAGGCGGCTAATCCATGATTAGGATGGCCACCTCGGTCGACAAGATTGATCCTGATGGTAAGCCTGCCAACCTGCAGGAGATGAGGACGTCGGGACCAATGCTGTACGAATTCCTGGACCGACACCTCTTTCATGAGGCTTTCGTCACCTCTGATACAATATGTGGTGTATTGAGTCGAGGTTGAAAAAGTAGCCCAGTGCGTGAAGAATGCTCTTACAGTGAAACAGCTTTGCGAATACAGGATGTCCCTCGCCTCTGCATACACCTGCTTGCAAGTACGAAGCAAGGCAGGATGGGCGACAGAAAACTGAACAGGGTTAGGCACTATCGTAGCAAGCTTTCGAGAGGCCGGTACTGCATCGCACTGGAAAGCGGAATGTTCTGAGGTGATTTTTTGCGTGCTTCCATTGCTGTGGCCATCGTCACGGCACAAAAGCAGCTCATAGATGACCAGTCTCAGCTCTGGCGCGATTGAGAGTAGACGCGAAGGTTGATCGTACGCTGTAGATAGCGTGGAGTCCTCAAATTCTCTCCCCTCTGCCATCGAAACGAACATGCCTCCAGAGAAATGTGTCGAAGAGGGCACATTTGCTCGTTTCCGTCCATCATGGGCTTTTTGAAGGCTCCCTCCGGCGCCTGGAGGATTTCATCGTTCATCTGGGGGCGCACGAGTCAGGAGCGCGGGTTGATGCTGGTGCCTGGGATTTGTTGTCTAGGGCAATAGGGCACGGAAAAGACGGTTCAACGAAATGACTCTCATTGTGAGTGCAATAATTTGTCATTGAAAGCCCATAACGACCCGAATCAGAGACCGGCAATTGATGTGCAAGGCTTCTGAGAGGTTTACTGAACGATGTGGAAGTGTGGTCAGGAAACAAGTCATGGAGCCTGCCAAGACGAGGGCCCGGAGTCCGGATGTTCGGAACTTCGGACGACCGGCTGATGCCGGATGTCATAGCAACGGCCCATCAACAAACTTCCCTTTTCGAACTTTCGAATCGAGAGCTTCGAGAGAAGAACAACGCACAGTCGTACCGATCAAGCATATCCAGTAGACACAATGGCCCGGCTTCGGCGAGAGGTGGTGGGGAAGAGCGATGAGGAGCAAATTTTATCACGAAGCAGGAAACGACTAGAATCGGCCAAGGCAGCAATGCCTTCGCGAACGAACCCAAAGGCAACATTGAGGCACGCGAAATCTGATGAATCAAGTGCTGAGGATTCAGATACTGCATCAAAAGCGAAGACCAGACCCAGTGAGAAGAAAATTCCCACTTCCAGGCCGCAAATTCGTCTGGCGCCTCTCAAAGCCCTGCCACAGCAGACCACATTGACGATCCAAGAAGACACGCCGAAAAGGTCTCGGAAGAGGACGCCACTCGGCTCGACGATTTCGAAACCGAGGCAACCTGAGCTCAAGAAGAAACCCACACGGATAGCGACCCCTGAGCCTGAGATTCCATCTAGCATTCCGTCCGACGCAGAAGCCGAGAAATTATACCTGCCCGAGCCGTCAGCAGATGAACACCCAGAGGCAGAAGAAGTCAATTTCGAGGAAAGCATATGGTGTGGCTCCGATGGAGATTCCGACAACGACCTTCCTAGCCCTAGCACATTCTTTCCAGCTCGCCGCAAGGACCACAATCAGCCTGATATATCGAGGCAAATGAAAGCTCTACAGATCTTTGACGATGATGTAACGATACCATTACCGCCTCCAATCATTAATCCGGTACGACAAGTGTCGAAGTCAGCCAGCTCTTCTGATAAAGAGAACAACAATGGCGTTAATCCCCTTTCTCCTCCGCAGCCAAGGAAGACGTCAAGGAAGATATCTCTTGAGCGGTCTGCTACTCCACCACCGGCACCAGAGTCACCCGGGAAGCTTAGATCACCCTCGAAGCTGCAGTCTCCCTCAAAACGAATACCACGGGTACCAACTCCACCTTTACGACCAAGTCTTGATGCATTCTGGACAGCCGAAGCAGTGAATGATTGGAATGATCAATACTCGCCTCAAAAGCCCTTGAAATCACCTCGGAAGCTCTTTCCCACAGGATCAAACGCATTCGACGAGGATGATTCTGTGCCAAAAGTGTCACCATGCAAGCTCGCTCAATCCCCATCCAAGCGCACCAAGGCCGAGATCCAAGCTCGAAAAGACTGGGACATCCGGAAGCACGATCTTGCCTCCATGTTCTTAGCCGAGCTAGACCAAACAATCACCGGCGGCAGAGTCTCAGAACTGAGTCAAAGTACTGGTGGTATCAAGCTCATATGGTCCAAAACTCTGAACTCAACCGCCGGAAGAGCCAACTGGCGCCGCGAGACTTCCCGAACGCACTCAAAAGACGATCTCAAAAAAGTTATGACAACGCACAAACACTTTGCCTCAATCGAACTCGCTGAGAAAGTCCTAACCTACTCTGAAGAAGCCGAGACCAAACTCATCAACGTAATCGCGCACGAATTCTGCCACCTATGCAATTTTATGATCTCAGGCATCAAAGACCAGCCACACGGTGCAAGTTTCAAGCAATGGGGAGCGAAATGCTCGAGAGCTTTTGCAGATCGTGGGATCATAGTCACGACAAAACATAGCTATGAGATCGAATACAAATACATCTGGCAATGCGAAGACGAAGATTGTGGGATGGAGTTCAAGCGGCATTCGAAGAGTATTGATCCGAAGAGACATCGATGTGGGCAGTGCAAGGCGAATCTGTTGCAGATCAAGCCTGTGCCTAGAGGTGGAGCGAAAGGCTCCGGTAAAGTGACGCCAGTGGGTGCACCGGTTAATGGTTACGCTGCGTATGTGAAGGAACATTTCGCGAATCTGAAGAAAGGAATGCCGGGAGCTAGTCATAAGGAAGTGATGGAAGCGCTGGGCAAGCAGTATCGAGCTGAGAAAGCTGCTAAAGCCCTGGATATCGATGATGTGGCGAAGAAGCTTGGGGATGTACAATTGTCATAAGCTGGATTGGACTCCTCGCATTCTTTGCACCTGCGCAACATTCGTACTTCTGTACTCATACCCAGTAATCAATATGAGTGGACTCTTCCACTTCCATCAATCCTCCTGCACAAACAACCCCCAATCCTTAATCTCAAAACTCTCAAACACCTTCTCCCTAACCACCTTCGCCGCCTCCATCAAATCAGAAGAACTCCCATCTTGACTCTTCTCATAACTCCCCGGCAAATGCGGCACATTAATCGCAACCACAATATCAGTTTTCTGCTCCTCTAACCTCACAAGTACAAGCAGAATCCCAACGAATTCCGGCTCGTTAGGTCTGCCTCGCATTTTCTCTCCTGGGGGTGAAGTCGCAAGTAATGTCAGAGCTGTGGTATTTGGCATTTTGGACAGGTGGGCTGAGGATGTGTTGTGGAGTGTGGTTTTTCCTGCGTCTTCGTCGACGATATCGGAGAGGTGGTATCTAAAGTGAACGAGTCAATAAGAAATTATCGAGTAAGTGATGGTGATGTTACTTACTTGAGTGCCTCAATGTCGTTATCTTTTTCGACTCGTTCGAGGATGTCGAAGACTACACTCGAGAAGCCGTCTTTGTCGAGGTAAACTTCTTGGTTGTCGGGGACTTGACGAATTTGTCTGGATGGAAAATCAGTCTTTGGAGAAGGTTTGCGGGAGCTTTTGGACTTACGATACGTCTTCGAACGTTGAAGGGATGTTGGCTACGATTGCGCCGCCGAAAAGCTCGACCCGTTTGAATTGATTTGTAGCCATTTCGATGGACTGATGTGGGCTTCTGAGGTAGTGACAGTCTGTGAAGTGAGTTGATGATGGCGTTGTTCAGAAATAGGGTGTTCTGATGACTTTTGAGCGAAGTCCGTAGGCAACGCTAGGCTCACAAACAGGCAGGAGTGAGAGGTGGTTGCCTGGTGAGTGAACTGCGTTCTGTCTCCACTATTTTTACACGAATTGGCCAAGGTAAAGATTCAGATAGTCTTGAGGCTTTGCCGCAACTCTTTCGTCTGATTGTTTGTACGCTCGATGCTGTGCTTGACTATGAGAGATGCGTCAGAATTTGGCTGTGGTTGGCCTCAGGCATCAATTTTGCCTCTATAGGTACACATTTCCAAGCATCGTTAGGAAAGAATGCATGGATACTACATCCAGTCCAGCCTTACGCATACATAGCAACGCCATTGGAAGGATGATTTACGTCGATTCTGTACAATCCAAAACTTGATTCGTCAAAACACTACCATTATATACAACCACACAAGCACGCCGCCCACCCGCTCTATCATAAATGTCGTAAGCATTGCGTACTCCACGCCGTGTCCAATTCCCTGGTCTAGTGTCTACTCTAGCCAGTATCGCAATGAACAGAGAAAAGATCGTCTCCACCGCACCGTCCACCTAATGTGCTCTTAAAACCCCCATAATGCTCCTCCTCACACGTCGAATCCTACTCCCACTACTCTTCATACTCATACTCCTCTCCTTCACACTACGCTCTTCAAGACTAACAGCATCCTCCCTAATGACCGGCGGCGGCAACAAACCCGCTTTGATGAAGGGCGTCTCTCTCGACTGATCCCTAAAAGGTTCTTCCGAGACTTTAAATACAGCCGCAGTGACATCTCTTCCCCGACTCTTAGGTGGCTCGGCGACAACTCCGACTTCAGTGATCGGTCCACCGCGCGAGTATACTCGGTCAATGTACGTTTCTCGAATAAAACGGACAAAGTTCTCCAGGTCGCTTTCATTCGACATGGCACCCAGGCTAGCTCTTACGACACCGAGCGCTTTGCCTTTGAACTCTGGCTCAGGTTCTGAGCATTTGTGTCCCCACTCGCGAGCTTCGTAGAGCTCTTTGGGAGACCAGTTGAGGTATGTTGCAAAGCCGCCTGGGTTGCAGAGACTACCGCTTCGCACGTAGATGTCTTTCTCGTTGGCTTCCTTTTCGACTTCCATGTAGCTCACGAGACCGCCGATGGACTTCTGGATGTTGAAAGCGATAGTTGCGCCTTGCAGATGCGACTCGCCGAAAATGGAAGATGTATCTTTGTATACCTTTACTACCGGAACGCCGTTGCTATGTCGTAACGAAGTGAGGTCGTCGTACAGCTTTTTGATCAATCGCGATGTGTGCATGGAAATATATTTCATCGGTGCTGGGCCGTAGAGCTTTTTATGGATGTCGATTGCAACATCTAGTGCGAAAATGCTGCTGAAAGGTAAGGTGCCGTCCTCTAACCTGCTGTGTAGTGTTTCCTTTCGATCGACCCAGGAATCATTGACGGCAATGACCATATCGACAGTACCTCCGCCGAAGAATTTCCGCCTCTTCATGATGTCGAATACAGGAGATGCTTTTCGCACGATGAGCGCGCCGAGGTTGGGGAATCCAAATATTTTGTAAAACGAAAGTGCGATGAGATCTGGTGCCCGTGCAGAGTCAGAGAGATCGATTTGTGAGGTCGACGCGAGCGCTGCAGCGTCCAGGAGTGTGTATACTTCTGCTTTTACACGGTTGCGGATGCGAACAGGCCAGTCTAATGGAAGTCTTCGTCCAGTCATGTTTGATTGCCCTGGATATGCAAACAAGCCGACTTCGTGCGGCGCAGCTCCACCCAAACCACGAGCCTCGATCCATAGATCGACTTCACGATCGTTGCGATAGCATCTGTGGGTTCGCGTACCCTCTCGGACGCCTACTACAGAAGTATGTGAGTCTTTGTGATACCCATACCACCAGTTTCTGCCGTTTGCGTCTGCGGCATAGTCTCGAAAGCAGTCGTGGACAAGCTTTATAGCCCCTGTCGCATTGGGCGTGAAGATCAGTTCGAAATCCTCCGGATCAGCGTTGAAGAACTCCAGCGCTTTCCTCCGGGTTCTCTCGACTCGTGAGTCTGCTTCACGAGATGGTTTGTGCTCCGAGTGGGGGTTGCCGTAGAGGGTATCCATCATGCTGACGGCGAAGGTATTCATAAGACTCTTCGCCCATGGCTGAAGCAAACGTTAGCAACTCTGCCACATATTGGTTTGTACTACGCACTGTAGTTCCCGCATGATCCAGATATGTCTTGCCGAGCATCTGCGGATACTCCAGCAATCGGAGTAGATCCATACTGTCTTCGATTGGGCTCCTCGAATCGCGTTCAGCCATCAAACGTTCTATTGGTGTGCCACCAAAGGCAGTAATGTTCCGATTGTCGTTCGCCATGACGCCTTGCCAACCCTGAGATTTTAGAAGTGATGGCGCAATGGGAGAACACAGGGTCAAAGCAGGATGTAGCAAAGTTTAAAGTATGCTTGTCAAAGATGCAAACCACATACCTTTGTTTTCGCTACTGTCGGGGCCGCCCTCACCTCGCAGCCTTCTATCCTGGGCGACAGCTTGTTGACAGCGGTGTACAGCAATGCGGCGGTCTCGTGGCCCATGCAGCCGTTGCGACAACATCCATGTGCGAGCTCTCCATATTCACACCGGCGAGCCTTAGTGAATGTGCCGTCGAGGGCGCGTCACGGATGATACCCGGTCCGGCAATAGAGGGCACAGCAAGCGCTCGTGCACAACTGGGGAGCTACGGATTAATGTTCCTTTTCGTGGAGTGCCGCCGATCAAGTCTGGAAGCTATAGGCTGTGCGTGCAACGATGATGACAAGCAATCATGCCTATAGGTGAGCAGTGCAAAATAATCCAGGGTCTTTGTCTCGATATAGCACAGTGCGTTACTCGAGGCGAGAACATACCTCCAATTGGCGGCCCAAGCTGACTCCAGATTTTCTGATGGCTGCCAAAGACTGTACTCGGACAAAGCCAAAGGTAAGCCACCATGCTACATCATCCTGCATTTACAAATCTCCCACCCTGAGCAACACTTATCGGTGCCGACATCAACACGGTAGTATAGCCTCCACATCCAAGGTCGAGAGTATCCACTTCTGCATGTAGGGTGAATGATATCGGTCCAAAGAGGAGGCCGTCCCCGTGAAGTTCAATCTGTGCCGCATGTTGAAGGGTCCCGGCTCCCATACTACGAGATGTTAGTCTGCAGTAGACTAGCTGCTGATCATTTGCAGGAAGGCTCCGGGTGTGCACGCGCGGCGTACGGATGAAGATGAGTGCGTATGTTTCAGAGCTCGCCGCGTATCGAGCCGCCGAGAACTCGCCACCCTGCTTAGCGGACGAGGCTCCGGGAAGCTGTTATAGCTGGTCGATGCGGCCAAGTCACAGATGAACCGGCTGCAAGATAGCCGGAGGTGTTGCTCTTTGTGTGCAAGGTTGCAGCAGCTATCGCAGCTACGACTGTAATCAGCGGCCGAAACTTTTGATTTTCACCAGAGACAGGAAGAAATTGTTGCCATGAAGATGCCCAGGTCTGAGATCAAGGAGAAGGTGTAGTCAACATCAAATTTCGGCAAGAGACCAGGGTCAATCGAGATCCACTTTTAGAGTCACGTGACAATCGTTTATCGCGACAGCACCAACCTATTCACGGGTACAATTGTACAGAGTACGATGAAAGCGAACAATGCGAAGCTTACCATGGCTTGCCACAGAAACTCGCCTTGCCTGGTAACTTTTCGCCCTCAAAGTAAAGCTATTCCACGTTGCATATCAGCCGACAATAATGCATTATGCATCATGCTCATGCAGACAATAAATCTCGGGACGATCTGTTTGCGAACGATAGCTGCAGCATGTTTGTCGTTGAGCTCTTCCCGATTCCTGCAAGCCAACAGCCTTACCAGTCTTTTACACCCACCACAGCCTACTATTCGGAAGGCTATGCACGGCTTTGGTCGCCCAAATCCTCAGCCTGTTCATCACACCCAAAACTCTGCTCACCGGTGTTCAGAGTACGATCACACCTTCTTTTCGATCCATCTCATACTTCGCCTCCAAAATCCTGCCTCGATGCATCTCAGCTGCCTTGTACCAAGAGCTTCAGTGGCAGTCATCTGTCTACCCCAAAATCAGCACAATTTGAGGCTGGATCAGTAATCGCGCGTGGAAGCTTCATGTTCACCGACATTCCGCTCATGAGCCTATTCCCAGCTCCATAGTCAAGAATCAGGTGGCAGTGCATGTAACATCTGCTGTCATTCAACATTCAACTCACTGAAAAGAGGCCGGGTATCATCTATCAATAGCGCCACCCGTCTACCCAACGCCTTTGCCATGCTCTTTTCTCTATCCTCTGACTACAAAAGCAGAGTCCTGTCGAAATTGTATCACGATCCAACATACCACACCTCCACACCCATTACATCAAACTTGGATCCTTCCTCGCTCAGTGCCTCGTTCCCGAATGTGGGGCAAGTATCGCTCACACCATCTCCCAAGCCTTGTCCTAGCCATAATCCGTAGTGGCCATCACCGCCACCCACGCTGAGGTAGTCATGCGCACAGTATATCGTGAAGTCGTTCTCCCCAGTGTATGGGAAAGCCTTAAAGCGTATCCGTTCGGGTGTTGCAGCGCCGTTCGCGTGGCCATTGGCGTTTGGAACGTTGAGCGATGCCAATGAAGCTGAGGAGTTATTCCCGGCAACTCCAATTGTGGTCATGCGTTGAGCATGCGTGGTGTCGGCGCTGGGTGGTGGGGGAAGATCGAGCAGGTCTGGAAGTCCAGGTAATACGAAGGCCCGCCATAGAAAGCATTCTCCGTTTCCGAAGTAATGTGGTTGAGGTTTGGGAGGGTCGGAGAGGTATGCGCCGAAAACACCTCCATTTGCGTCACGCACTACAACAACGAAGCCGCCACGCTTCCCTCGATACTGGTCGCAAAGTGCGTAGAGTGTTGATAGGGTGCTGCCGTTTTGCTCTACCGAGTAGACTAGCTTCCAATTATCCATGAGCTGAAGCCTCGGTGGTATTAGAAGCCTGATCTCCTCTGCGACAGCCTTTTTGAGCAGTTTCGCTTTGCTAGCTGTGCCAGCCTTGTATCCTGTGAGCGTCAAAGGTGTGAGTGGCGGCGGCTGGAATGGTGAGCGTTTTCGTAGCACTGGCTGCGGAGGGTGATAGACACCCAACGTTGGGTCGGTCATGGAGCCGTTGTAGTTTGCGCTGAGAGCTTTGGCTAGGGGAGTCGGGGCTTCGTCTTCGGAGAGTCGGCGTATGAGGGCGGAGGTGGTGTATCGCACAGGTTCGGTGAAGTAGGAGAGGGTCGACATCAAGCCATACGAATGGTGTTGTTGAGGTGGTTGAAGGGGAGGTCTGGGTCGGGGCGCATCGTGTCCAGGTCCCTCATGCTGATCGGTGCTGGTCGCCATGTGGTCTGTTCTCACAGTGAAGAAAATCGCTGCAGCATTATTTGCATGCCCTTCCTTGGACTCTTGACTCAGCGTGTTTGATCCAGCAAACACTCATCGTCGCGGAAGGAGATGCCAAGGGATTCCGCTGCCCTTTCCGCTCACAAGCTTTCGCTTCGGGGCGGGATGTGCCTGGCATGAGGTGGCATGGGCACGTGGCAGGCCGACCTCACTTCGTTCGAGTACAAGCAAGACCATCGAAACATGCATACTACTGATGAGACGCCGTAATGAATCAACAGTGGCACTCGGTAGATGGCAACAGGCATGTCTGGGATCGCGAGAACATGACAGCGCAAGACCTTGTCGAGGCCAGGGAGATATCAGATCATCTTGAGCAAACGATCAGGAACGCGATCAATGCTATAAATGCACGCGACTTCAGTATGGATGGTCAGGCCTGGCGTCCAGTGAGTGAAGACTACGAGAGGGTGAACAAGAACATCACCGGAGGCACACGCAGCAAGCGGGAATTTCTTGAGCAGTTCCAGCGTCTAACAACTTCCAACCCGGACTTCACAATTGAGATCACCAGGATGACTACCAATGTGTACAAGAAGTTCAGAAGAGCAGAGGTCATTGCAGAGTCGAGGTCAAGCGGTGTCGTGAATATGCCGCTTGGCATAGCCAGATCATCCATGTCCATCTACCACTTCGAGCTACGGGACGATGGAGGGTGGTGGTGTACCAGAGAGGTGACACTCCCCGGGCCAGGTACAGAATGAGGTGCCATTTTACCTTGACCCCCAAATGCCTGCCCTTTGGCAACATACTGGAGCTTGACCCGGAGTGGCGTCAGGCATCCACGTCTGTCGACATATCGTCATATTTGTGGTCGCCGATTAAGTGTGTCCTATTCCCTCGCTGGACTGCTATTCTTGGCGACCGTGTTTTGGCTAGAGTCAATCAGGTCTTCGCCTCCATGGCCTTTCCACGCCACACTGCCAGGCATACCCTTGACAGATCTTTAGACAGTAGCCTTGTAATTGCTGTACGATACCTGCGAAGCGCGTATGAGAGCACTGGCCTGGAGCAAGGAAGCTCAAGTCGAGCTGTCGAATTCATATCTTGCATTTGCTACATCAGTCTCGCAACCAACACCGGTCCAGGGGGAAGAAATTATGCTGGATCTGCACATGCTGAATGCTCCAGGAGGGACACATTTGTCACAACATCCAGAGCATTACGCATGACTTTTCCCGCAATACGGTCAATCATGCGTGTATCAAAGCAGCTCGCACCTCTACTGGGATCGAGGCTTGGTGACAATGATGGGTTGCCCGATTGTGATCTGGACAGCTTCATGCTGGGCGTCTCGCAGAGCGGCTGAAATAGAAGTAAGCCGCTCCTCATCAGAGCTCTTGGTCTCGCTCACCAGCCGTAGAGCCATGATACCCTCCACGGCGAAAAGAACTGGCAAACCGACAGTCTGTCAGTTTGTGAAAATCTGAGCTAGCGCCGGTCGTACCCAAACCAGTGAGATCTTCGACGTGGACAGCTTGGTACTCGCAAGTACCTCGAGGGGCAAGTAATGGAAAAGGGCAACGATCAGCTTGCTCGGGCTTCGGGTCTACAAAGATCAACTACTCGACAAGAAGGCGTAGAGCCCTCAGATCCCCGAACATACAAAAGTCGAACAGAAGACGGAAATTCACAAGAGACATCGAATAACCCAAATTGCAACTTTTGATTATTCAGGTATCAACAAAATGCTTTATCATTATTCAGAGCGTTTTGGCCATCCATTAAAAATGCAGTCTGGGTCCAGAGATCCCCAACCTCAAGATTAGGATTAGAAAGAGTAGATAGTCATGACATGAACAACGCGGGTCGAAGAACGCCAGGCCATCTAGTAACCCTTTGGTGCCTCATAGCCAGCTGGCTTCTTTGGGTCAGCCTGCTTCTTGGTGCAGGTGTCCCACTCAATCTTCTTGGCCTTGCAGACGAGAACTTGCTTCTTGTACTCAGCTTCCTTCTTGCCGGCTTCGGTCTTGGCGGCTGTGAAATGCGTTAGTGTGTATTCAGGAAGTGCAAGGGATTGTTTGGGACGTACCTTGGTATTGCTTCCACTCGCCCTTGCAGAGCTCGATCTGGGCCTCGAACTTCTTGTGCTTCTCCTCGCACTTGAATGCCTTCCAGGCAGCGTAAGCCTTGGCTGAGGCGGCCTTTGCGTCATCGTAGCTCTTCTTGTACTCAGGCTTTTGCTCGCTTGGGCAAGAGTTGTACTTCTTGGCCTTCTCCTCCTCGTCCTTCTAGATGGGTGTTAGCATGTATGATAGATCAGGAGGTGGTGAGTGTTGGTGCGTACCTTGCAGTCATCGTACTTCTTCTTTCCATCACCCTCGTACTTGGTGCATGACTTGTAGTCGGCCTCAAACTTGAACTGGATCTTGATGCACATGTCGTACTCCTTCTTCTGCTTGTCCGCATCTTGTATGCTGTTAGTAAATGGACGCATGGTATGACGTTTGTGTTACACTTACTGGCCTTGCACTTTTGCCACTCGGCGTAGTCCTTGTCCTCATACTTCTTGCACTCAATGTATGCAACCTTTACGGCATCGCACTTCTTGGGGTCGTATGAAGAGAGGGCGAGTGGCTCGGCAGCTGGTGCGGCCATGGCGCCAGCCATGAAGGCGGCAGCGGTGAGGAGAGTGAACTTCATTTTGAAAAGAGTGTGGTTGGATTAACGAATGTGGGAAATGGAAATGAGTGTATTAGTTGGTTGTAGGAAAGAAGATTGACGAAGACGATGATCGAGTTGAGGTGTAGCAGGAAGCCATACTTATATAGAACACTCTTCTGTGTCCTGGACCGTTTATTGTTGATGCTCCTCCGCAAGCCTTGCTCCCCTAGCGGACAACGGATGGCTCTACCTTGATGTCGCTTTGCATCGTGGCGTCTCTATGCCATAACGGCAATGCAAGACTTTGTTCGTGGCGTGTAGAAGCGACATCCAGTCAAGGCCTCCGAAGCTTGCTAGCCGCGGTGTCTCAGTATTGTTGGCCTGTTCGCCGGTATGGCCAGACTCCTGACTGGTCTCTCCCAAGGACGGAAAGAAAGGAAATGCCCTTCCGTTGGTTGCTTGGCTGCATCGTGAACACGAGCAACTATTCGAGGTCAGACCACGAGCCGGAGAATGGACCAATCCGGCGAGGCTGAACCACAAATCGAGCGGTTTCGGTAGTCAGGAGGCACTAGGATCCTTTCTCTTGTAGGCCGCACGTGGTGGCTCATCTGGCGGAATTAGGAACATGAGGAGAAAGTATGATCAAATTAGGGAATTAGCCAAGGCTGTCTGACTCTACTATAGCATCTCGACTGGGGCCTTACAGCAGAAGGTCAGCACTATACTCCATGGCAGTGTTCAACTTCTAGTTCTGTGTCAGCCCACTGCTTGCTGTCGGTGGCTCAAGGCACCTGCCTGGCACGTGTGGAAGATGTGTTCCGTTGAGGAGAGCTGCGAACTTCGCTACCAGTGACTCTGATCGACATCGCCGTCTGTTCTAGAAGATGCCAAGATGCTGTCTTGCAACGTGGAGATGATCACCGTGTCACCTGCATCCAAGTATGGGGTACCAAGAGCTGCTAAACAGAACAAGAGGTGAATCCCAGAGATGAGCGACTCGGTCGTGCCCGAAGCTAGACTTCCTCGGAGCTGTCGAGATATTTTGATTGGCAAAGAAGGAGTGTGGAGATGCTGGCGTCTGTCTTTCAGCTGTGGCTTGCACAGAAGGGGAGATGCGCGTAGCCGCGTGACGCGACCGCTCGGAAGTCGGCAGTGACCCTAATAAGCTTAGCATAACTCATTAGTTGCCGGCGCGACTGTACTAAGTAACGCGCGACCTCTTCGACTTAAACATCTCTATAACAATATTATAACTTATACGCTATATTTAACTATCTACTACTCTATTACTTAGCTAAACTATTAAAATATTACTATAATATCGCTAGAATAGTTAATAACTACCTTACTAACGCGCTAGGATATAAGTAGTACCTTAAGCTATATAATACCGCTTTTAAGAAACTTCTAGTAATTAAAAGTATAAGTAAGCTCTATTATATATATTTTATAATATATTAATATCTCTATAAATAATATATAAGATCGATAAGAAAATCTATAAGACTACTACGTACCTACTTATATACTTAGGCGAGAAAGTATATTACTTTAAAAGAGATAGTAAGAAGTATATCTATAGTATAAGTTTAAATTTTAGAATATATTATAATAAAGATACTAATAGATATAGTATAAGCTATAAAATATAAAGAAGTATATTAAGAGTAACTATAGCTTAGAGGTAATAGTTCTAAAGTAGTTAAAAATATATTATAGGTAGGCTAACTTATAATAGTACTTTAGTATTAATAGTAGTAACTTAAAGGTTAAAATAATTAATAAAGAGATTAGTAAGACTAAATATAGTCTTAAGCTTTTTAGAATATACTAACAAAACTAAAGCTTTCTATAATATACTAGATTATAAGAAGTAGACTTATACTTCCTAGGCTAATAACCTAATAGCTAATTAAGTATAATAGACTTCGCGCCTCTTATTAATATATCTATAAGCTAACTATATCCTAGCGCTAAGCGTAGTACCTCTAAGTTAAGCTACTTATATACTTTATCGACCTCCTCTAAGTACTTTATTATTATAGTACCTAAGCTAGCTATTAAAGGACCTTAGAAAACTACTACTAAAGAGTAAAAAATATAGAAATATTCTAGATATATTTAGTTAATACTAATATTAGTATAGTAAGAAAAAAAGAATAATAGCTAACTAGAAACTTATAAAAGAGGTATAGTAGAAAGTACTAGAGAAAGTATACTAAGATAGATAGAAGGAGTTAGATTACTACTACTAGAGAATAGTAGGTAAAGATAATAAAGATAAGCTATTTAAAGATACTCTAACTCTTCTATAAGGTAGTATATAAGGTAGTAGTACTTAGCTAGAAGCTAGTAGTAGTAAGACCTAAGTAAGAGCTAGGTATAAAAGAGCTAAGTATTAATAGGTTTAGGATAACTTATAGATATAATCTTAAGTAGTTAGAAGGTAGTAAGCTTCCTATAAAGGCTACTATACTAATAGGTAGAGTTCTTATAAGTAGATAAAAGAAAGTAGCTAAAAAAAGCTAGTAAGTATAAGTTTTATTTCTATTCTATAATATAATACTTTCTATAAAGTTATTATAACCTAAATAGTACTATTCCTAGCTTACGGAATACTAACTTTATAGCCTAATTATTATTATATCCTCTAATATAGAATCTATAAGCAACTATAGTAGAAGGTACTTATATTTAAGAAGTTATAGTAATATTAAAAAGGCTATTATAAAGATATTATAAGTACGTAATATAGAGCTACTCTTTAGAGCTAAGAATATAATAGTAGAAAAGAGACGTTAAGTAAGAGATATTAACTATATATAATTATATTATAGAAGAGTTTTCTTAATCTAACTTTTCTAAAATTTTCTCTAGAGTATAGATAGAAGAAGTATTATAGCCTAAGTATACTAAGGTCTTAGTAAGTTTACTACTTATATTATAGAAGTATTATTAATATATTACTAGTAGAGTAATAATTAAGGAAAAAAGCTAAGAGTTAGACTAGATATTACTCGAAGACAAAAGCTAGGTAGAAGATTAGAGTTAAGAGTATACTTAATAAAGATATTCTAGAGATGTTTCTAATATATTATAAGAACTACCTCTAAGGAGAATATAAAAGAGTAACTTCTAGAATAGTATAAATATAAATTAGAGAATCTATTTCTATAGGTAATTAGCTATGTTATAGAGAGATTACTAACGTATTCTTAGAGAAGCTAAAGCTACTATATAAGGTCTAAAGATACCTAAGAGACTAATCTTGCTAGAGTAAGTATACTACCTTTATAATAATATATTACTAATAACTTAGGTCTAATATAATACTACGCTCTAAAAAGCTACGTATTCTCTATTTAGCTACGTATATTATTAATTTTCTATTAGCTATATAAACCTTATAGAAATATAGCTATAAAAGTATTTACGTAGTATATATAAAAAATAGTTATAGAAATAATCTATATAAAAGCTATCTATATTAGAAAGTATTTAAGAGGCTAGCTAAAGAAGATTTAAAGAAGTAGACCTAATCTAAATATATTTAGATTAGCTTAAGAAACTATTAGAAAATATACTTAGAATTTAGATTATAACTAACCGACTACTTTATTTATATAATATAAATATATTAAGAATATAGATAGAATAGTTCGATACTATTAAGCTACCTACTTAATATATATTAAGAGTAAATATAAATAGAAAGTAAAGTCTACTAAATCCTAGAGTAAGAGGTCTAAAGTAAAGTAGCTTATATACTATTTATAATACCTTTTTATTATTAATAGTAACTAGTAAGCCTTTCTAAAAGGTAAAGAAGTAGAGCTTAGTTTATATTAGTAAGAAGTTATTATAATTTAAGGCGCCTAGTAGAAAGTATATCTATTATATAATTCTAGTTTTTAAAATATATTCTAGATAGATTAAGTTAGAGTATAGTATAAGCTAAGAAGTAGAAAGTAGTATATTTAGAGTAACTAGAAGATAGAGGTAATAGTTCTAGAGTAGTTAAGAATATATTTCTAAGAGTAGACTTTACGTAAGGTTACTAAGAGTATAGTAAATCTAAAAATAATAAGTAGAAGAGAAAGATCTTAATAATATATCTAGAAGCTTTTTAAAGTATTTTTAGAAAACTTAGGCTTTTTTTTTAACGCTAGATTAGAAGAGTAGAAAATAGGATATTTAGAAGTAAAGACTTATATAGATTTATTATTTTAAGATAGTAGATCTCTCTCTAATATATTTAGAATATAATAGCTTCCTAGTAAGAAGATATCTATTTCTAAAGTAAGCTACTTAGTCTCTCTAAGGTTTTACTCTTCTATTATATTCTCCTAATTTTAGAGCTACTATTTAAGTACTTAGAGACTTTTAAAGAGAATATCTCGATAATATATAAATGTTTATAATATACTACTATTATATTCTTACTAGGTTAGGTAGAAATTCTTTTAAAGGTAGGTAGAAATTCTTTTAAAAGTAGAGTAGAGTACTATAGGTAATTATATAAGAATCTAGGACAAAATTCTACCTAAGCTAATAGGTTATAGTAGTAGTTAGTAAGATAATAAAGATAAGGCTAGCTTTCCTATACCTAAAAGGTTATATATATATTAAGTATAAAGTATAAACTAAGGTAGTAATAGTAGTAGTATTAGAGATAGGTTTTAGAAAGAAAAAAGTAGTATAGCTAATTAGTATAAGATACTTTATAGAAACGTTCTCGAGATATTAGAAAGCTAAGAGCTTCTACTTAGTATATAGTTTTTACTAAAAGAGAAGTTAGAGAGAAAAGAAAAAAAGTTTATAAAAAGTATTAATATTAAAGAATTTCTATATTCTAAAAGTAGTAATAATATATTTATAAAGTAGAGCAAAATCTTCCTAGTAGAAGGAATTCTAATCTTATATTTATATTATAGATCTATTCTAATTAAGTTCTTAATATTCTTTTTCTAGTTAAAGTCGCTTTTCTTTAATATCTATTACTTTTACTTTATTTTCGAGATTTAGCCTCTAGTTTTCCTTCTACTAGCGTTCTATTTATAATTGCGTTTTAACTATAGTATTCTAGCTTTATAAATAGGTTAACGATATATTAGTAATAGATAGTAAACTAGTTATGTTTGCTAAGCTAACTAGAGTCTCTAGAATAAAAAGTAGTAGTACTATACTATAATCTACTAGTTTAAGACCCGATACTATAGTATTATAGCTACGTTTAGTTAGGGTTTTTACTACTTTTTATTAGTAAATAAAAAAGGGTATAGTAGATATATTCTAGATATATTATATACGTATTAATCTACTTAGCGTCTTTGCCTTCTATATAGACTCTTCTATATTCCTATTTCTAGCCTTTATACTATATTTATTATAGGCTTTCTAGGTAGCTAGTATTTCTCGATTAATATTACGCGAACTAAATATATTAGTAATAGGTTATAATTATAGTTTAAAAACTAATACTTCTCGATTATAACTAAAATATCTTTTTTAATACTAGAACTATTACTTTAATACTTAGATAACTCGATAGAATTTATATAGTTATAGATCTCTTAGAAGGTATTAGTATCTATATCTAACTATATTATATTAATACTATATCGAATATTTAGCTATAGTTTATAGAGGGCCTACTTTTTAACTTTTTTAGAATAGTTTCCTTCTATTTAAGTATTAGCTTTAGTTAGAGTTATAGATATATTAACTACTTATAAATAATAAGATAAGCTTAATATATTACTATCGAGTAAGAACCTTAATAAGGTAAGCTATTCTTAAGTAAATAGGTCTCTAGACTTTACTAGCTACTCTAGTAATAGACCTCTAAAGATAGATTTAATAGTAAAGAATTACATTATAGATATATTTAGAAGAGTTACGCTTCTATAGATCGATACTCTAGAGATATTTACTAAAACCTAATATATTAGAGATATATTATAGATAGCTTATATAAATATATATACTAGTCGCCTACTTATTACTTATATCTATAATAACTATATAGATCCTATTACTATAAATATATTACTAATATAATAACTTACTAGTTACCTTCTTAATATATTTATTAAAGTATATAAATACTAGATAGTATACCTTTATTATCTTACGCTATATAAATATATAAGTAAAGATAATATCTAATCTAATTAGTCTCTTAATATATTCTAGATATATTAATATACTATATTTCTATACCTTATTATACTTAGTAAAAATAATCTTATTTAACTCTTTTTAATAGACTCTTTTCTATAATATATTAACCTTAAAGTAACTAGTTACTACTAGCTTCTAGGTAAGTTTATTTAAGAAGCAAATAATTATAAGATCGCCTTTCTTATAATATACTCTCTAGATATATTACTAAGATATTATTAGCCTATTATTAGTATATCTAGTAGCTACTATATATTTATAGAGTACTTATCTTCTTTCTACTTCTTAAAGATAATACTTATAATTTAAGTATCTTCTAGATAGATTAGTATCTTTATTAAACAATTTTAGTACTAATTCTATTCTTATTTATAAGGCTAATATAAAGCTCTATAAGTATCGATACGCTATACCTTTCTAAATATTATTTTAGAACCTTACTCTATTAGAAATTTACTTTAACTAGTTAGTAACGTATATAGAATATAAATATATAAACTTACTATATATTAGGTTCTAAACTTCTATTATTAGAATTAAGTTTATAATATTGTCTATAACTCCTTATAGAGTCTTTATTATTAGTAGTAGTAGATAGTTATATTATCTTTTTAAGACCTAGATAATATAAAGATAAGATATAAGGTTAACTAGTATAATCTTAAATATAGTTACTAAATATATTACTAATACTATATAGCTAGGTCTAGTAGAGTAGTTAAATACTATAAGGTATTAGCGTTAAAAAATATATCTATAATATATTAATATATAGCAAAATTTAACTCTAGTACCTAATTATTTAACCTACTAGTAAGTTATACCTACTAAAGGATTTACTTTTAAGAATAAGTTCTTAAGATATTTAAAATTAATTTAATTACTATACAAATATAGCTTAAAAAGGTAATTATCTTTATCTATAGACCTTAGATACTAGTTTAAGTATTAGATATAGTAGTCTTTTTATCTTATAAGCTAGAAGAGTTAGAAATACTTTATAAATACGTTCTAGATAGCTTATATTAAAGTTCCTAAACTAGCCGAATACTAGCTTATATATCTCTTGCTACCTCTTATATACTATATTTTATTTAAAACGCTTTTATACTCTAATATACTTTCTATTTAAAATTAGTATATAGTATTAACGTATCTAAAATATATTATATACTTACTAAACTACTCTCCGCTTAAGAGTATTAGGCTCTATAATATTAGTATAGTAGATACGTTATTCTAATAAGCGTTACTAGTACTTTTCTAGAACCTCCTAATAAGTAAAGTTCTTATACTTATTATTAAAGTATTAATAATATTTTATACTAGTATACCTATAGCTAGACTTAATCGCTAGTACTCCTTTTGCTTCTATAGAGCTATTAAGTATAATTGCTTTATAAAGTATCTTTCTCTTCTACTAGTAGATACTATATTATAGCTTGTTTATCTTAGTAGTTATAGATACCTTATAAATATATAGCTAACTTACTTTAATATTCTTAGCCTACTTTTTAAGCTCCTCTATTATTAATCTCTTAAGCTTTATAATATAGCTAACTCTATATAGAGATATTCTTAGGTAGGATAGTAAGGTACTTATATATTCTATCTTATATACTAAGATTATTTCTAAAGTAGCTTTTATAATATAAATAGTAGAGTTAGAGACCTTCTCTACTTTAGGTTCTAAATATATTTCTAATACTTACTCTTTCTACTTATTATTATAAAGATCCTCTAGTATCTTTAGTAAAAGTATATTTAATTAATTTATAGTATACTAGATACTATTAATATTATACGTCTCTTTAAAGTATCTCTAATATATTAGGTTCTAGTTAAAATCTATATTACTTATAAAATTAATCTTTTTAATTATATAAAGAGTTAAGTTATAAAGATTAGTTAATAATATATTTTAGATAAGTTCTAGCTAGGTACTTAGTAGAGTACTAGAGATAGTAAAGAGATTAGTAAAGTTAAGTTCCTCGATATTTATAAAATCTATTTATATTCTAATTAAACTTTAGGACGATCTAATACGTTATATAGATATTATATAAGCGTTAAAGACCTTATATAATTTACTTAGATTAAGAGAGAGACGAGAAAATACGTTAGAGTAAAGGGACCTATTTATAACTACTTAATACTTAGTATTACTTCTATTTCTTAGCTTTAATCTATTATGTATATAGACATTCTATAACATATAGGGAACGCGGTTAAAGCCGACTCTCGAGCGGTCACGCTAGCTGTATACTCGGGAGATGCGAGGCAAGAATTTGTAGGAGAGGAAGCGAGAAGCCGTGGAGGAGCAGGAGCGAGAGCAGGGGTCTTAGTATGCTTGGCATCAACCTTATTTAAATTGGTGGAACAACGTGCACACAACGGCACGCGAGACGACAACTGCTGAGCGTTTCTGTCACAGTAGTCGCTACCCTCCATCATCGACAAAAGGCGTCTGGTACGGTGCTGACGTGTGGACAACCAAACCAGCATCCCGCTGAGGAAGGCTACGAAGAATTGGTCATCTCATGTTTTCGAAGGCTGAATAATGTCATCGCCGCGGATGAACAACCACGAGATGCTTCCGCTTCCGCCTGCTCGGATACACGATCCTGTTCCTAGATCTGGACATCTTCTCTTGGCGCCGAGACACTTGTCTGCCTTGTTTCGAGCTTTGGCTGCGCTGAGCAGACACGGTTCAGCGCTTCAATTTCCTCCTGGCTTGACAGGAGTTGTAAAGCGAGAATACTGCCTCGCTTCCTCTTTCTCCTACCAGACAGTCTTCATCTCTTCAAGAATGCCATAAGTCAGTGGCTGATATGGTTGCTGATATTGAAACAAGCAGAAGCAGTCTGGATGTCGAGAACAGTCCCCACTACTCAGAGACTGCAGAAGCATGGCAGCCATGTTCTAATTATGATATCTGCAGGTCATTGGTCCAAGAAGGAGCGCAATCGACTCATCCTAGGGGATCCCATTCACCGTAGGGCTGTACTGCACTAGTGCTGGGTTCCCTGCTCGCAACACCACTGTCCGGATGCAGCTTTTCGACAGCCAGATATGGTCCTGGAATCGCCTTGTGTCCTCCGCTTCACCTCACATCGCCGCAGGAGCTGGAATCCGAGGCCTCTGGGCTATTCTATCTACTCCGTGATGCACCAGTAGTCGAATATGGAGGCTATCGTTGAAAGTGCTATCGAATGGCGCAGTATTGCCACGCTTCTCGAGCAGCCCTTCCTTCTCCGAAAGAGCACAAAGAGCCCAGGTAGTCAGCAAAAGATTACGACTGGAACTCAAAACGACTGTCTGCAGATGAAATGCGATTCTAGATTCGCACAGTGTGAGCTGATAGCAGCATTGGAGGACACCTCAAAAATGCTGCAATCGTTCGCGAAACGACTTCGTTGACTGGTGGCAGATTCATCAATCCGTAGCCGCTGTTCCATCTATGGCTTGGTCCGGCTGTTCACCCACAACCAGTTGTGGGTGAACAAAGGGCCAATCTGGACGCGAGTGAATGCTGAGGTGTGCCTGCGTACAATTCACTTGTCACTCGACACGTTCCCCTGAGTTAAGTAGCTTGATTCTTCTCTCTCTCTCCCGCACATTGCTTTGACCTCAGGGAAACCGACTCGAGCCGGCAATAGAGTCCACTTCCATCAAGAATACGCTCAATCTAACCGCCACACAACCACAAGACTCGCAGCAATACAAAGAGAAAGAACACCCTGTCTTTGTTCGAAACGATCGACCGTCCAACATGAACTCCTCGTGCACAAAGCCGACGTCAAAGACTCCGCAGACCAAGATGCCTCAGCCAGTCGACAGCAGCAAGACTACCTTCCTCGATCTTCCTCCAGAGCTTCGCAACTCAATCTACGATTTCGCACTTGTTGCCGCTGAGCCTCTGCGCGTATTCGAGCCGGAAAACGCCAACTTGTCTCCAAATCTCCTGGCAACTTGCAAGACTATCAACGCCGAAGCTACTCCTGTGCTCTATGGATGCAATCGCTTCCATGACAGTCGCTATGAAGTGACACGTTGGCTAAGACGACATAGTCGCAGATTCGGTGCCAAGAACGAATCGATCAAGTACGTTCGCCATATCGCTGTCCACACCGCGATGGAGCCGTCAGACATCGCATTCCTTGCGGGACAGCTCAAGTATGCTGTCTCGCTACAGTCGCTGGATATCAGCTCCTGGCCACATTACTACGGCAATCAGTCGTTCAGATGGAAGCCAAGCGAAGAAGACATGGTGGAGGACCTGCATAATCTCCAAAAGGATCTTGCAGAGTACAAGGCAAAGAAACATGGATTGGGAGGCGATGCAAAGCCTTTGTGTGAATCTATCACCTTCAGTGTGGATTCCCGCTACGATGATCCTCATATCTGTAAGATGATGATGCCGAAGGCCGAGGCGTACACTCAGAAGATTAGGGCACAACTCAAGGGCCTGATGGAAGGAACTCAATCTTGATCACTCGTCACGAGACGGGACAAGTGCGTCAAATGTCTTCTGTTCCTTCCAGCTGGAAGTCAGGACTCGAATTGGCGAAGCACGTCGAGGTCGCCTAGTGCGATGATTTCCTTTGTACTAGTTCGGCGACAGGAATAGCAAAGGATCGGGGTGCATTGAACAAGGCTGCACATGATACACCACCATGTCGCGCAGCAACAGCGGCGGCCGAAGCACTACTATGCTTTTGAGATGGCTTGATTGTCCTTCTGGCATGCACTATGGACGAACGCGCGGAGAATATGAGCGACCCAACGATACGGAAAGCTCTCCTACATCGGCATGGATGCGAGAGATAGATACCACTGGCTTCACGGGATGGGAAATGTAAGCTACCTAGGTCACATGAGCTCTTGATCCCACACGTTATGTACGTCTTCGACTTCCCTTGATTCTCCAAGCTCACGTGTAGAACAAGAGCATCTGTGCTCCTTGCTTCGAGAAAGGATATATCAAGGGTCTGCTTTCCCCGATGTTCCACAGCACGACGGTGTTATGGTGAAGCGGGCAGCACATCAACCAAAAACAGGGCTCCGCGAAATTGAGGATGGCATTTTGAGAGTTCCGGTTGTGGCCTATAAAAAGGCGCCGCGAATTGCGTTGTACGTGTGTGGAAGAGCTTCGTTCGATTCGGAGTGAGAATGTTCACTTGATTTTTTTTTTTAGAAAGTTCTTCTTTCATTTATTATTCTTCTTTAATAGATGTCATGAGCATCAATACCGTGTCTCTCTCATCCCAGCCTACTCTCTACAAGAGAAGCACAGCAACCACACCACCCAACACAGCAACACCTCCCGCCACAACCTTTCCAGCAGCACCAGTATATGGAGTAACCGAGACGCTTGGGGAAGAATATCCGGTCGCAGTGGCAGACCCCATCATACTGCTGACTGGAGCTTGTGGTTGGCCATCGCCTGCCAATTCATGTTAGAGAACATACATATCTCTTCGACCAAGGAGGTTAACTTACTAATCTGGCTTACAATAGCACCAGTAGCAGAAGCAGAGCTCATCATGCTGGCAGAACCGCTGACTGGAGCTTGTGGTTGGCCATCACCTGGACATTTATGTTAGAGAAGATGGAAATCTCTTGCATCGTTTCGTTCACGAACCAATCTGGCTCACGACAGCACCAGTAGCTGCGGCAGAAGCTGAACCGTAAGTGGCAGGAGCAGCACCACCAGATGCAGCTGGGCCGGTGGTCATGATTAGGGTGAGGGATCCGTTCATTTCGGTGCCTGGAAGGTTAGTGTATGTTCTTGTGGTCGTTCTTGTGGTCATTAGGGTTGCTTCGAATCTGCTTACAGACTTGGCCCTCCGGATACTGGTGAGCTGGGTTGCATGCGTAGCTAGTAGCTGCTGATGACATGGCTGATGTGGCTGCTTGGACCTGGCCATCGGCTGCGTTGGAGTTAGTACTGATGTTGTACGTTTGAGGCCGAGGCGAGAATACATATTTGTGTGACTTGCTGGGCGGCAGCGGCGGCAGCGAAGGCGAAGATGGCGGATGTAGTCTTCATTTTGATGATGGGAAATGTTGAACGAGTGTCGTTGATGTTGGCAGGATGAGATCGTTTTTGCTTGAGCGAGGACATCAGCAGGGAGCAGCTCTTTAAACAACATGGTTCACCGCGAAGCTTTCGTTCATGTCAGGTACTCTCTCCACATGTCGGGACATCATATTTTGTTTCAGACTGGTCATACTTTAGTATAATCAAGCTTTCGATTTGGTGTGAGAGGTACAGAGTTCAAAGTTTCCACTACTTTGCGAGTCTCCTCCCGAACTTTCCTCCTCTCCACGTTTCTAGTCGCCTGTTTGGGGTTTGCTGTTTCGTAATGTAGGACTGCCGATCGGATCTTGCTTGCTGTTTTTCCGCAGAGCCACATCACCAGGAACCTAACCTTGATCTAACTCTAGGTCAAGCTCTCCATTCGAAGGATGTATGCTGATGTCGCCTGCGTCGATGATGGTAAGGTATGGAGTGCACACTATGGTGCGCGTGTTCTCACAGTGATCAAGACGTCCGCCAGTCCGAGTCTATTTGCAAGATGCTGTCATTGTGTTGTTAGATATCATTCGACGAGAATAGCTCCGCGTACGTGGAGATACTGACCCGTGTCGCCAAAGCCTTGAGTCCCCCGACATTCTTCTCTACATCCACCTTTGACTCTCGTTTCTCTCGTCATTTCATGTGTATTGATTGCTTCTCTTCCGCTTCTTGGCATCTGGGTGGTCGTTCACTGCGCGGTTGAACAATCCATCAAAGCGATCCTGCCACTGGGCACTCATATTGCGAGGGCCGTAAGAGGGCTGGCCTGTCCCTCCGCCAGGAGCTGGCAATTTGGTAGGTGCCCGGCTCGCAGGCTTGCTCGCAGTATCAGCTGCACCGTTGACGGGAGCTGGGGCTCTCGTAAGCCGTGTCTTGCTCGCAATATCAAATGCACCTTGAACAGGCATTTCTGGGGTTTGAGCTGCTAGTTGCGCGATCGCGTTCCACTTGGCTTGCGCCATATCCTTTTGATTGGAGAGGACTTTCTGCTTCATGTTGGCCTGATTGTTCGCTTGCTTTACCGCAGCCTCCTTGGCTTGCTCTGCAGCCTCAAGCTTCTGATTGAGGTCGGCGATCTCTGCTTTGCGACCCTTGTCTTTTTCCTTCGCTTGCATAGCGAAGGCATTCCTCCGAACCTCGAAGTTTGCCTTCGCATCTTCAAATTGGGCATTAGTACTATCAAGATGAGACTTGGCTGCTTCAAACTCAGCTGTGAGCTTCTTGATTTCCCCATCTTTGGCTGCAATCTGCTCCTTCAATGGATTTAGCTGCTTGTCGATGACGTTCTTCGCATTCTTGCCAATGATGGCTTTGAACGTATCATTCGTATTGAGCAGCACTCTGATCTGCGCCTCAGACAACTGCATCGCAGCCACGACATCATCAGTAATAGTAAGATCAGAAGCAGGATCACTTCCTGTGTTCACACCACCGCTAGCCTGAGGTCCATTATGCACCTCCTTCGCCTCATTCTCAGTGATCCTCTTCAGCAACATGTCTTGCAGAAACTCAGCAGGGTAATTCTTGATATCATCTTTCACCCATGTCACCCAGTATGGCCAACCATGGTGATAGAAGAGATCGATGAGAAACTCTCGCACTGGTGAAGGAGTGGTTGTACAATCATAGATGACTTGAACTCCTTCCGCGCACGGATTGACCTTCACGGCCACCACAAGACGACGAGTCTCGTCGATGACAGCAGTGGCGAAATTCTTGTCGCGACGGTTGGCTGCATACACGCAAAGTCTTGCAAGAGTCGTGAAGCGGCTTTCATCACCAACCGTCAGGAGGTCTGGAAGCTCGTCTGTGACCAGGAAGTGGAGATAGACACGTAGCAAGAGCGGGTGGTCATCCGGGAGCTCGAGCTTGTAGGTGTCGCTGGTCTTGAGTAGATCACTGAAGTGAGTCGACTTCTCGAGTGACTTGGCATCGATGACCCAGACCAGGCGCTCTTTGCCCACGGTCAAGGTCACTTGCTCTGGGCGGCGAGGTGTGAAGCTAGGCGGATGTCAGTTGTTGATGAGGTGTGTTCTGCTTGATCATGCATACTCAATCATGGACTTCCGCTGGTTGGGATCGCCCATGGTCGCTTGTCGTTGTTTCGCGCGAGGCGTACCGGCGTTGCTGGTTGTTGGTACAATGCAGATACAAGATTGAAAGACGCGACCTTTGAAATGATGGTTTATGACCGCGACGGCTGCTGCCGAAGTGAGCTCACATGCACGCCCGTTACAGCTTCTGAGGAAAGAGCTACTTACTTGCCTGTGGAAGAAACTCCTGCATCGCGCATCGTGCATTGTCACTCTGGCACTGAATCACAACAACATCTTCTCACAAATCCTCCCTCCTAACAGCATACCGATCATTCTCATCCAGAAACACCCAACCCTCCCCCTTCCTCATCTCCCAATCCACAATCAACCTCGCAACATTCTTCCCCATCAACGCATTCGTCTCCATCGTACTAATAAAGCTATCCATCCCTCCCGTATACCAGATCCCATCATCCAACTTCATCTCTTCAAACGTGACCCGAGGATACTCGTAAGGATACGAGTTCCAAATCATGCGATATATCCATGTCACATCCCTTTTGCTGATCTTATTCTCATCATTGCCGGGGAGATGGTCCACGCCAAGTAGCTTCGCTAACCATCCCGCACTGATTGGTGAGGCGGAGAAGATTTTGTAGAGGTATTCGTCGCTGCCGGTGTTGGGGTTTATGATTGGTCGGAGAAGAGATATTGAGAAGAAGCCGGGGCTTCCTACAGTGGCTTTGCCTTCGCCGGGGAGTTCCGAGTCTGGGAGGGTGGTGAGGATGACCTGAGGCGGAGATTTGTCCGAGGCGAGGTTGAAGAAAGCTGGGGAGAGGAGGTGTGGAGATGTGAAGAGCGTGACGTGGAGAGACACGTAGGGGATGGTGTCCGGTTCGTAGGCGGAGGATGGGAGTGTGATGTTGCTGTATTGGTATGGTCCGGCCAGGATGACGAGATCGAAGTCCTTGTCTGCAGATGTGGTCTCCGAGCTCGAGACCGTCAAAGAGTATCCTCTCTTGTCCTCTCTTCCGCGTATCTCCTTCACACTCGTCCCAAGATATACCGCCGCACCACTAGCCTCCAGCATCTTGTCAAAAATCCTCCAATTCCCTCCTTGAACAGCCACGGCGCCTTCTGTGGCCATACACACCATGGCCTCCAGTCCATGGATATACTTCATATTCTGAGCATAGTTGACCCTCGTACTAGCCTGCACGATATCTTTTCCAAAGCTTCCCGTAATGCCATTTTCCCTCATATACTGCTCTCCCGTCGCAGCCGTCACAGCGAGTAATCCCACATCCTGCGCCGCTTGGGTCAAGCTCTTGAATGGGAAAACGTCCTCCGCATCATACATGCGAAGAAACTTCCCGACAACGCTCTTCATCAGCCTCTGCGTTTTCACTGGCGCCAGACCATATCTCCAGAGAAGTTTAGCAGTATCCCACCAGCCGCCATTGATCTCTACGACGAATTTCTCTCCGTCCCAGACGCCAAGTTCGCTTCCTGGAATGCCTTTGGGGTTGTCGTTGAAATCTGTGGTGCTGAGATTGAACTCTTTGACTGCGGAGGTGAGGATGTGGTTGACTTCGACGAAGATGCTGGCTCCTAGCTCGACGGGGAGAGTGGGATCATCGTAGACGGGAACGGTGGTGGATCGACCACCAATGTATAGGTTTCGTTCGAAGACGGTGAGATTGAGAGGGATGCTGTGGTTGATGCCGTATTGGCGGAGGTGGTATGCGGCGGAGGAGCCAGCGGCGCCGGCGCCTGTGAGGTTGAGAGTTAGACAGGCCAATGCATGGGAGTGGACAGATCAGTATACCTATGATTGCAATGTTGACAGGCTTTATCGCATCATCATGGCTGTTGCCTTGCAGGGCAATCTGTTCCGCCGAAAGTAGCGTTGGCAGCAGCGATAGTATCGCCGTAAGCTTCATAATTTCGTAGGTATTTGGTGCCTATAGCAAGGCCAATGTGGGTGTGTGCTACATGTTCAGCTTGCTATTGTTCATGCAGCGTGAGACCGCGTTCCAGTGCGATGTGGAGTGTTGTGCGACATGTTGCTGACTGCTCTTGCGCCATCACATGCATGACGATCGTAGATCTGCAAGGCCCCTGCCCTGCCCGATGCCGCTGGACAAGGGACGGAACAGGGCGGATCAGCAGAGCCGCAAGAAATTGCAGGCCTGATTGATAAACAATGACGACAGGTGGTATGGATGCACGGATGGGAGGATTGAGTTATTTTCTTGGTAGACATCGGTACACCGAGTTGACGGTACTTGTCCCAACTGTTGAGTTTTCAATACACTCTGTACCAGTAGCTATGATAGGTAGGTATCCATAATGCAAATATTTGACCATCTCGAACCATACAAACTTGCTGCCAGTATCCATCTGCCACTACCCAAATACACTGTCCGCCAAAGCTCCAATGCTGAAAAAATGATCGCATGCTCGACAGTCAAAGCTGGAGCGGGGAATTATCGTTGTCTCGTCGCGTTCTCGCGGTACATGTAGTATTGCTGTAGGTCATATGTCGTCCGAATCGCTGCTGGGTACTCAAGAGGCGATCTCGCAAGTCACAGCCAGTCTCTTGGATCGTCTCTCCATTGGCGTTCTCCTGCCCTTTGGCGTCTTTCCATGCGTTGCTCATGAAAGCTGTTGTATCCTGCCACCCATCCATGAACCGTCAAGTGTTCATCCAACAAGGCTGCCAGTCGCATTGAGCACTCGCACGCCTTGGTCGCTTAGACTGGACACAGCGTCACTCGTGGTTTGGAGAAGATCGTGCGCGATGCTGGGCACTGGACCTGCTATACTAGCCGCAAGTTTGTGAGTGCCAGTCAGGTAGTATGCCAGTCTGTGTAGTCCAAAGATTGTCGCCCTCGGAAGGTAGTAATAGACTCCGGAGGCCAGCAGGATGATCAAGCTCAACAGAGTGATGTTGAACGCTGTCTTCTCACCCGGAGACATGACATAGAGTGCTGTGCTGATCTCATATCGATAGTAGGCGAGGTGAAACTGATACTTGGCTTCTGTAAAGACATTGCTGTTCTTCGGCCGACGTGGGAAGGACGGAGGACTGTATGTGGCCATGCTGTCGCTTCTGTCGTTCTGTACAAGCTTGCTGTATAGGACTGGTAGCTGTACGTGCTGATGGACGGCTGCTGCTTTAAAGCTGTTCTCGGTAAACAATCGGGATATGAGAGCAGAAAAAGGTGATGCTGGACTGATGCTCTCCTGCTGACTATATTGTAACTGGGATGTCTTATCTCGCGAGTAATGGCAGGCGCAGAACGCTTGAAACAATAGACATGCCAAAGGAAGGACCGAACAACGATCGCACCCAGGACGACACTATACGTCAAAAACGGTATGAGAACCTGGTTGTTAGCTTGCGAGAACAGAAACATGAGGCCGGCGACAGCGGAATCCTGGATATATCGGCAGCGCCAGCTCTTCATCTCCGGGATGGCCGAACTTCGCGTTTGCATGTGAGGTAAATTCTTAAGCTTCCAACGTCACCGCTGCGGAGGGTGCTGTGGTGTGAGCGACCGCTGAGTCAGTTGGACTTGGAATGTGTCAGGCTCTTACAACTGGCTCTGTTTCAGAGGATGTGCCTGAGGACTGCGTAGGGTGAGGCGGTATATGCATACTGCTGATGGTACGACGACCTATTACCAAAGCAGAAATAGGCATGCTGTTGACAGATGTTGAAGGGGAAAAGTTGGTCGTGGAGGAGAAGACGTGGGCTCTGTCGATCACAACCGGCATTAACGGCAGCAAGAATCATGTGCCGAGAAAAAGACGTCGGGCACCAAGGCCAACATCGCGCCAAGAAAGTCTATCCTAATCAGCGACGCGCTAAACTCGCGATGTTTTGATGAAGTAAACAGAGCAACCACCACTTGCAACTAACCACCACAGGCACCATTTCCGACCAACAACATGGCCGACTCCCCAGTACGACCGTCGCGGCGAGCGGCAGGACGGAGGAAAGTAGTGGTCGACGACGAGGACGGATCCGATGTGGAAAATAGCATTGTCAGCCGGCAGCAGGACGAAGACGACGAGGAAGAGTTTACGCCCGCACCGAAGAGCTCACGAGCGTCGCCAAGGAGGAAGACAATGGGAGAAACGACAAATCGAAGGAGAACCGTGGCGAGTAGGCGGAAGACGCAGGTCGGCGATGCGACTGAGGCATCCATCGAACCGTCGCAAGTCTTCAGTCCACCCCCAGAAGAGAGCATTTTAGACACCACCGAACCGCCGTCGCCCTCCAAGAAGTCGCCACCAAAGAGAAGGACAGTCCGTGCGCGCCAGAGCAGAGCATCACGCGTGTCGATTGCGCCCGATGCGCCCGAACTACAGCCTCCTCTTCCAACACCATTGCCTACTGTGTCGCCTGAACCTAGGCACGATGCAGCTTCCCGGTCAGGAACACCGCTCACCGATATCACCGAATCAGCCATCAATGAGCAGACGCCGAGGCAGACTTCGCGACACACCCCACCCGAGGAAGATGTTGACATGACGGATGTCACCACAGAGGAAAATCCGGCCACGCCAAAAGCTGCGCGTCCAGCTCCCCCGACTCCTCCAGAGGAAGAGAGCGTGTTGGAATCGACCGAAGTGGCGCAAACACCGCGAGCCGATACGACCAGGATTGAAGTGAAGAAAATCGACCCGAATGTCACAAGACTGGAGAGACCCATGGACATTGTGGTCAAGAAACGAGCCATGGGAATTCAGCCGTCGCAGGAAGCAGCAGCACCAAAAGAGCGAATGACCATTACATACCTCACCTTGACCAATTTCAAATCGTATGCGGGCAAGCAGGTGGTTGGACCATTTCACTCCTCTTTCTCGTCCGTCGTTGGTCCAAATGGTTCGGGCAAGAGCAATGTCATCGACTCGCTTCTCTTCGTCTTTGGTTTCCGCGCGAGCAAGATGCGACAAGGCAAGATCTCGGCCCTTATTCACAACAGCGCGCAGTTTCCGGACCTGGACTACTGCGAAGTGGAGGTGTACTTCCAAATGGTCATGGACCAGCCGGGCGGAGGATCAACTCCAATCCCAGACACCCAAATGATCGTCTCAAGACGAGCATTCAAGAACAACAGCAGCAAATACTACATCGATGGCAAGACTTCTGACTTCACTACTGTGACGACACTTTTGAAGGGCCGTGGCATTGATCTGGATCATAAACGATTCCTCATTCTGCAGGGCGAGGTCGAATCTATCGCTCAGATGAAGCCAAAAGCGTCAGGCGAGCACGACGATGGACTTTTGGAATACCTCGAGGACATTATTGGAACGTCGAAATACAAGACACCTATCGACGAGGCTGCGACCGAGACCGAGACACTCAACGAGGTATGTCTCGAGAAGAGCGGCCGAGTACAGCATGTCGAGAAAGAGAAGAACAGCCTAGAAGATAAGAAGGATAAGGCTCTCGCATACATTCGAGATGAAAACGAGCTTGCCTCCAAGCAATCCGCTCTCTACCAGATCTACATCGCTGAATGCGGCGACAACGTTCAAGTGTCCGAGGAAGCCATCGCTCAGATCCAAGAGCAGCTCAATGAGGAGCTTGAGAGGCACCGAGGTGCTGAAGAGGAAGCCAAAGTCTTGGAAAAGCAACACAAGTCAGAGACCAAGGTCTATGACAAGATGGCGAAGGAAGCTGCTGTCGTCAAGAAGGACGTCGACGATCTTGACAAAGCACATGTCAAGATCGAAGAGAAGAAGAAACACCTGAAGAATAAAGAGAAGAAGCTCGAGAAGACACGTGACACCTCAACCTTCGAAATTAGTAATTCCGAAGCACAGGCGAAGCATGCTCAAGACGATGTCCAACGCTTGTCCGGCCAGATTGAAGATCTGGAGCAGGAGATGCAAGGCGAGGAACAAGAACTGGCAAAGGTTCGGGATGCGCTGAAGGGCAAGACGCAAGGTATCAGCGATGAGATTGCTGTAAAGCAGAAGCAGCTGGAGCCATGGAGCGCCAAGATCAATGAGAAGCAGTCTTCGATTGCAGTCGCCCAGAGTGAATTAGACATTCTCCGAGAACGAGACAATGCTGGTGCCAAAGCTATCGAGGATGTTGAGGCCAAAATTGCTGGACTTGAAGAGCAACGAGACACCAAAGCTGGTGAGATTGAGACTTGCAAGAAGGAGCAAAAGAGCGCCGAGAAAGAAGTCATTGGCATCCAGAAGCAGCTCGATGGGGTCAAGGCCAAAGAGCCCACGCTCAAGGCGAAAATGTCGAATGCTAGACAGAAGGCTGAGGAAGCACGCTCTAGCTTATCCGCTACCAAAGCTCAGGGTAATATGCTTGCTGGACTCAATCGCCTCAAGGAGTCTGGTCGTATCGATGGATTCCATGGACGTCTTGGAAATCTCGGAGCCATTGATGCCAAGTACGATATTGCCATCTCCACGGCTTGTCCTGCCCTCGAGAATATGGTCGTTGACTCCGTCGAGGCCGCTCAGCAATGCATCGAACATCTTCGAAAGAACAACCTTGGCCGGGCCAATTTCATCTGTCTTGACAAACTACCACAGCGTGACCTGTCACCAATCGAAACTCCTGAAAACTGTCCACGCCTATTCGACTTGGTCAAGAGCAAGCACGAGCGCTTCAGGGCGGCCTTCTACAGCGTAATGCAGAACACACTGGTCGCAAAAGACTCCCAGCAAGCAGATCGTGTCGCGTACGGTGCCAAGCGATGGCGAGTTGTCTCGCTTGAGGGCAAGTTGATCGATAAATCTGGTGTCATGAGTGGTGGTGGCAATACAGTCAAGAAAGGTGCTATGTCGTCTAAAGTCGCTTCTGACACTACCCAGGAACAGGTGCAAAAACTTCAGCTCGACAGTGACGCGATTGAGAAGGAGTATTCTGTCATTCAAGAACAGCAACGGGGACTTGAAACCCAATTGAGAGAACTCCAAGGCAAAATTCCGAAACTCGAGACTCAGGCCCAGAAACTGGGCCTCGAACTTGGAAGCATTGAACGTAACATTGAAGACTCTCAGAAGCGGATCGAAGAGCTCAGTGCGGAACAGCAAACTTCGAAGTCCAACAAGAGCAAGACCAGCAGTCTCGAGAAGGCCATCGCGACTATGCAGAAAGAGGTCGAGAAGCTACAAGCAGAGACGGAAGGCATTGAGGCTGAGATCAAGGAGCTCCAAGACAAAATCATGGAGATTGGTGGTGTCAAGCTTCGAAGCCAGAAAGCCAAGGTCGATGGCCTGCGGGAGCAAATTGAAGCCCTCACTGAGCGACTAAATAATGCAGAAGTCGCTCAGACGAAAGCACAGAAGTCACGCCAGAAACACGAGAAGGCGCTGAACGATGCCGAAGTAGAGTTGGAGAAGATCGTAAAGGATCTGGAGAAGGTCGAAGAGAGCGCTCAGACGCAAGACTCTGGCAACTCGGAGCTTCGCCGCCAATACGAAAAAGCCAAAATTGCTCTCGAAGAGAAGAAAGACGAGCTCGAGGAAATGAAGCGCCAGCTGGACGAAATGACAGCCGAGCTCAACAACACCCGTGGTGCTGAGGTCGAGATGCGAAATAAGCTCGAAGGCAACCTGAAACACCTTGCGACGAATCAAAAGCAGATGAAGTACTGGCATGAAAAGCTAGGCAAACTAACTCTCCAGAACGTTGCCGAAGATGGCGAAGAGAAGGAACCGGAGCCTGTTCCTGAGCTCTCCCGCGACGAATTGGAAGATCTCGACAAGGAATCTCTTAAGGGAGCAATCGCATCTCTTGAAGAGAAGACATCTGGTGCACAAGCCGATCTCAGTGTCCTCGCAGAATATCGTAGGCGAGTGCAAGAATACTCCTCCCGCCTCGAAGACCTAAACTCTGCCCTCGCCGCTCGCGATTCGGCCAAGAAACGCACCGACGACCTCCGTCGCATGCGTCTCGAAGGATTCATGGAAGGCTTCTCCCTCATTTCTATGCGCCTGAAAGAGATGTACCAAATGATCACAATGGGCGGGAACGCAGAACTCGAACTCGTCGACTCTCTCGATCCATTCTCAGAAGGAATCTTGTTCTCTGTCATGCCGCCCAAGAAGAGTTGGAAAAACATTGGAAACTTGTCTGGAGGAGAAAAGACCTTGAGTTCTCTGGCTTTGGTTTTTGCGCTCCATCATTACAAGCCCACGCCGCTTTATGTCATGGATGAAATTGATGCGGCGCTGGATTTCAGGAATGTGAGTATTGTGGCGGCTTATATTAAGGAGAGGACGAAGAATGCGCAGTTTATTGTGATTTCTTTGAGGAATAATATGTTTGAGTTGGCGAGTCGGTTGGTGGGTGTTTATAAGGTTAATCATATGGTGAGTGGTCGATGATCAATCTTTGAGGGGTTGGATTATGCTAACTGATTATGATTTTTGCAGACTAAGAGTGTTACGGTTGAGAATCGGGATTATATTGTCCCGCGACAACAGCAGCAGCAGCAGATACAACAAGATGCTACTGCTGTAGCTTGATGATATGAGTTGGGTTGTTGGTACATATTTGATGTTTTTGGAATGGGATTCATGAGGCCTCGGAAGGAACGATTGAGTGCGGGTAGGGCTCGGTGTACTTTCTTCCCTATTGGGTGAGGCGTCAGGGCCTACTGCAGTAGAAGGGCTATTTCGTACTCGTACTACTTGGCATGCGCGAGGCTGAGGAGCTTATGCGCGACCACTACCTATTTGCGCTTTTTTGGTATCAATGCTTGAATGGCTCACGATGAGCCTTGGAGTCTTGTTCGCATGTTTCTTTGGTTCGGACTTCGGGTTTGCCGAACAGCGGTGACTATGTGGACCATTGACGTTACACCTCATCAATCTCGCAGGCTTAATATGGAATTTTACGACGGCACGAGGCGCTTTAAGCTTCTTTGTGAGCGATTCTTCGCTTCTGAGCTTACTTGTCTCGTGGTAGTGATACTAATATCTATTGACTCTTCAGCCGCTGCTGTTGTTCCCTGCCTGCAACTTCTTCCCTCCCTTCCCAGACTCTCACACTAGACTTTACAATGGCTACGCCCAACGACACTCAGACCACAACCCCCCCTCTCCGCGTCACAATCATCGGCGCCGGCATCGCAGGCCTAACCTGCGCCCTCGCCCTCCACCACACCAACCCTTCCGCCAAAATCACCCTCCTCGAAAAATCCGCTTTTGACAAACATAAAGAAACAGGCGCGGCCCTTTACGTAGCACCGAATTGTTCTGATCATTTACTCCGTTTGGGTTGGAAACCTGAGAATTCTGGATCGAATAAATGCGAAGGTTTTATTTCTGTTAATGGTGAGACTGGGGAGGTGGTTAAGCAGATGAGTTTGGGGTTTGCGGATGAGAAGTGGGGGAGGGATAGGCCGTGGATTTTGAGTCATAGGGTTGATTTACATCATGAGTTGAGGAGGTTGGTTGTTGAGGTTGGTGGGGCGGGATTGCATTGTGGTATTATGATTAAGAGGATTGATGTTGAAGGTGGGGGTGTAGAGTTGGAGGATGGGAGAGTTTTTGAGGGAGATGTTGTGGTTGGGGCTGATGGGAATGCTTCTGTTGCACGGAGCTTTGTGGATCAGGAGGCGAGGTTGAAGCCTTATGATAAGAGTTGTTATAGATTTCTTGTTGAGAGGAGGAAATTGTTGGAGGATGAGGAGACGAGGATGTTTGTTGAGCAAAAAGGGTATTTTGCGGATGTTCTTGCGAGGGATAGGAAGTTTGTGATTTATCCTTGTAGGGAGAATGAGGCGGTGAATTTCGCTTGCTTTTCGCCGGATGAGATCGGGGGGACTGGAGATGGTGAGTATTGAGTGAGAGTGTTGGTGAGATGTGCATGCTGATGTTTTGGGTAGATTGGAATCAGATTGGATCTAAGGCGAGACTGGAGAAGTCTTTTGAAGGATTTTGGCCAGCTGCAAAGAAGGCGTTGAGTTATGCTGGTGATGACCTGAAGGTCTGGCAGATGATGGATTTGGATCCGATGAAGAGTTGGGTCAATGGGCGTCTAGCCTTGATCGGTGATGCTGCACACCCATTCTTACCATGTGAGTGCCTCGCCATAAGGTAGATGGTAACATATTCGCTGACTTGCGGTGATGGTAGTCCTTGGCCAAGGTGCGGCTCAAGCTATGGAAGATGGTGTCTCGATCGCGGTCCTACTCCAGCAAGGCACGAAGTCGAGCGAGATCAAGGACTTGACCGAGCTGTATGATAAGATTCGTCGAGAGCGTGTACATTATATCCAAGAGAAGACTCGGATCAACGGTAAAGATGTCGACAAAGGCCGACTGACGCGTAAGTTCATGTCCCCTTCCCGGGATAAAAGCTCAGTCTTTTGCTGACTTCGAATAGCGGAAGAGATGTTCGGTATGTTGGATTTCTGCTATAAGCATGATGAGTGGGCAAATACGAGTGAGCAGTTGCAGGCATGGCGGGAGAAGACACTCAAGGTGAACGGCCATTGAGTAGCTTGAACCAGCAATGTCAAGGGCCTCTGCAGGTGTGCTTGTGGACATGTCGATTCCTCGTAGCCATCGTGAAAGACGTGGTCCTCGTATGATGTCTCCATTCTCGGTGATAGAGAAGGCCCTGCCTATACAGCTCCTCCATCAAGTCCTAAAAAGGAAGTATTTCTGGCAAACCTTAGTACATGGCAGTAGGAATGAGGTCCAGATCAAGGCATCAACCGGCGCAGAAACTGCGCACGATTGCTGTAGGTGTGTATATAAGAGCGACATATGACCACGATGCGGGTAGTGAATATTACCAAAGAGTAAAGAGTCGTGCGGTTGTTGGTGTTTTGTTGACGTTGTCTGGTCCAAACTTGCGCCGAAGAATTTCCTTCTGCGATCTCGGGCAGTGACGGCCACGGCCAAGATCCTTGTCAATCTTATCACCTCATCGCTGTGTCATTTTAGCCTCAACTGTGACATCGCCTGATTCCAAGCACCATCAGAAATACTTCCTCTCTACGCCATATTGAACGAAACGCGATCAAAATGTCGGAACCAAAGGTCACAGAGTCAGTACTTCTAAAATTAGTGCCAAGATCGCCCATCCTCAACGCAGCACACTGCAGAGTTCGGCTAACAAAGTTTCCTCAACAGGAAAACATATCAACTCAACTCTGGTTATGAAATCCCCGCCATCGGCTTGGGAACATGGCAGTCTGGGCCAAATGAGGTGCAGAAGGCTGTGGAAGCGGCGTTGCGAATTGGCTACAGGCACATCGACACAGCCGCCGCATATGGCAATGAAGCCGAAGTCGGGGCTGGAATCAAGGCGTCGGGAGTGCCACGAAATCAGATCTTCTTGACCACAAAGCTCAAGGAGAGCGATTTGCACCGCGCTGCTGAAGCGCTTGATGAATCGCTCGAGAAGCTTGGCACAGCCTATGTCGACCTCTATCTGGTACATTGGCCATGCCCAATCGATCCAAAGGACTCCAAGAAGCCATACGTAGGTTGGGACATTGTGAAGACATGGACTGAGATGCAGAAATTGCCAGAAACTGGCAAGGTCCGGAGCATTGGTGTTTCCAACTTCGGCAAGAACCATCTAGAGCAGCTTTTCAATGCTCCCGATTTCAAGATCACGCCCGCGGTCAACCAAATCGAAATCCATCCATGCTACCCATCGAGGAAAATTCTTGCCTACAACACTTCCAAGAAGATCCATTCGACAGCATACTCGTGCCTTGGCTCGACAGACTCCCCGCTGTATAAGAATGAAGCTCTCATTAAGATCGCGGAGAAGCTTGGCAAGACGGTTCAGCAGGTGCTGCTGAGATGGGGACTGCACAGGGGCTACTCTGTGATTCCCAAGTCTGTCACTCCAGCACGTATTCAGGCCAACTTTGAGCTCGATGGCTGGAGTTTGACGGTGGAGGAGGCCGCGGCGATTGATGCTATCGAGGAGCGCTTCAAAGTTTGTGACGGTACCTTTCTTGGGGAGGCCTTCGAAGGTGCAGCGTTGTTCCAAGATGATGAGTGAGTGCTGAGATTTATGGGTGATGATGAATGATCCAATGCTTATGAACCCAGCTACCTAGGACATGAGCTTGCTGAGCGGCAGATCAAGGCACAGCTGTAAGTGCATCGATGTGGAACTGTTTGCACGAATAGCAAGACATAGATAAAGACTCGCTTGGCTCTAAAGCTCAATGCAATGCAATGTATTGGAATTCGCAAAATTGACCCATCGACTTCTCAACCTTCTCAAGGCAAGGCCACATGAATTCTGTTGCTCTCAATCACGTAGGAAACTCGCTCTCGAGCTCTTAGCCGTCATCTTATTGCTTCGATCATGCTCCGTCCTTCGTGTTTGTTCTTTCCAAGCCGTGTGCCGGCTTCCCTGCCCGTTGTGCTCCTGCCTTCATCCAACGTCTGGAAAGCGCGCTAAGCTTGGCGATAAACAACGCAATTCCGACTTCACCCTCTACCAATACATGCAACATTTGCCACACACTAGAGGAGTAGATCTCGACGCAGCGGGATGCCACCATGACTGACATACAGCAATGGCGGCGGAGGATTCAGCCAACAAGATCGCGAACACCTTACACGCCAGTGGAGGCTGATGAGCAAGACGACTACTTCTCGCCGACCACGACGCCAAAGCGAAAGCTGAAGCCCAAACTATCGTCGTACTTCGGACACAATCAGAAGTCGTCGCTGCACGAGGAAATCGCGCCAATAACAGCGGAGCTGCCATCATGGCCATTGGAGCAGCTGTATCCTGAACCCAAGGCGGAGGAAATGATCGATTCGATCATGTGTCGCTTGATGGCTGATCCGTACGCGCCTCTGGATGTGCAGCACAACAGCTCACTCATGGCCATTATCGAAGACTACCTCCGGTTGAGAGACGACAAACACCAGCTACAACAACACCTGGAAGCCGAGCTGGCGACGGTACAGGACGTCATCTCCAAGTTCAACGTGGCTGAGAATGAATGGGCTGAGGAGCGCCGCGACTACACTGAGGAAGTCAAGCGACTCGAAGTATTGCTTGCAAAGACTAGCAAGCGCGGCGTCGCAGAGGTAACGCTTGCCCGGCAGGATAGCAAGCTTCATAATCGAAAGTCTCGGATAGGTGGCCGGAAGGAAACCATTTTCGAGTTCTTGGAGAAAACCAAACGTTTCGAAGACACGGCGGCGTGGAACGGTCAACGAGGTAAGATTGATGCCTCGCCTGTCTTTCTCAAGTTGACGCCGCAGTAGCTATGATGAAGCCGCCGATATTGCAATCACCGTCAGATAAGGACAAACGCCTCTCGTTACGACTGGTCCAGAAGAAGTCGATGACCAACATACACGCAGACTTGCCGTTTGGGACACCACCACTGGACACTCGATTCTCGTTGACGAACGCGTCCGCTCTCGAGGAACAAGCCAAGCGTCATGGGCGTAGACGTGCAGTCACCTCTTCCACCAACACAACGTCGGACGACACATTTTCAACGTTCAGCTGCGTAGGTGATCTGCTTCCAGACGAAACTATTCCTGCTGGTCACGCTCGGTCTGCAGATATAGACGACTTCTCCTCTATCGAGCAGATCGCCCATGCCATCGCTCGACGTCGCAACGTTGACCCTGATAGTGTCCTTCCCCAGCTCTTAGATCTGTTCGAAGTAGGCACGGAAGGTGGAAGCAGAGCATCTAGCATGCCCATCACATTCGGCATATCGTCACCAAAGCCGGTAGCAACGGGGAAATGGCCAGAACGAACTTCTTCCAAGCACAAGACTGTCATTTCAAAGGCATCTGGTTTCTTCCATCGACTGAAGCCCCAGTTGACTGTTGACGCGGTCGCGGCTTCGTTCCCTGCAACGACTCGAAGATTCTCGTTTGAGCCTGGAGACGATACCAAGAGAGCGCACGATGATCTCGAAGGACCACGACGACATCACGATCTTCCTCAAGCTGTCAAGGACAGGATACTGAAAAAGAGTGCATCGCTAGCCGCACTGAACGAGCAGGCAGCCAAGGTGAACGGCGCAGATCGTTCAGCTTCACCCGGTATGCAAAGACCACTTTCTCCTGTCGCTCAGAGTCCTCCAGTCTCAGCACCAGGCTCAGCTTCCCTACCAGCAACGGACGGGAGACCTCCATCAAGGATTCCAACGCCAGTATTCAACTCGATAGCCAGACCAAGGCAGGAGAGAGAAGACTCTACATCCAGTCTCCTGACGGCGATCAAGTTGTCAGAGAGCTCGAATAGGAGTAATTCTCTGACTAGCTCGACCTACAATTCGCCACCTGGAAGCCACATTGATGTTGTCAGACCTTTGCAATCCGACCCAGCTGCATCACTCGCTGTACTCAGATCGAGCAGCAGCAAGAATCTCTTGGATCATACCAACATTTTTCGTGCAGGTTCCAATACCGCAGCCGCAAGCAGGACTGCAAGCGCGTCCAGTGAAGCGAACCTCAGCCATAAAGTTCATGTACACCATACAAGCGCTCGCAGTCAGACCCAATTGAGTCTGCATTCCGACATTAAAGACCCGCGGCAGGAGAATATACGCCCAATAGAAGACAGCCCCACGGACGGGACGAGTGCATTCTGAGGCAGGATATGGTCTTCAGCTCTTGATCATTGATTAGCCGAGTAATGGCTAGGCGCTCGTCGTCGTCGCTTCCGCGCCCCGGTTCATTGAGAAGTATCAGTCGCAGTCGACACATCTCTTCTCAACACTCTTGACAGGTCTCCGCGTTTCTGTGACGGGATCGTCGCTGTGCATTCGGAGTCTACGGAACGTTTGAGGCTGTGAGAGTTGGCACCATTGGGAGCAGTTTTGCCACTCTGTATGCATGCGAAAGGCAGCAGTCGGTCTACCTCCCATTTTACCGGAACACCAGTTGGGATGCCCAGCATTCTTAGAGCGTTCGCAGGCTTACCGTGACACCTCGGCCAAGACGTGCAGGACGGTGCGTGTCGCAAGAGGTTGTCATGCTGCCTGTTGCCTTACATGAAAGCTAACTAGTCATGCAGACTCCAATGGCGGAAATCACTGATCGGTTCCTCTCGCAGCACTACCGACGGTGTGTGAGTAAGCTGTGCTGGCAGCACGACAGCCGTCAGCGGTGTGGCAAAGTTGGAAGTGGTATTACATGGGTTAGGTCAGTATAGACAGGGATAACGGTTCTCAAGCGCGTTTCATCTGCTTTGATACAGGAACTGACAACGGTACCTGGAGAGTAACAGCAACTGCTTCGCAAGCGCATGATCAGTACGGAATTTTTGCTCAACGTCTTGCAGAAGAAAAGAAGGGCGTAATAGCTCGTCATGCGTTGTCGCTACGAAGTCTTGCCGTGGATACATCGTTTTGAAACATTCGGCTTCAGCTCCGGTGATGACAAGAAGTTTGGGCTTTGGCGTGAAGTTCGTGAGAGCGCCAGCTATTCGCCGGAAGTTCAGCTCCGGTCTCGAACGGCCCGTGGATACTGTTTCTATGGTATGACGCACAAGGTGTGGCTGTTGCAAGCCTCACATGGAGAACGTCGGGCAAGCTCTGGTTAGAAGAGATCTTCGTGACAGTTGCCGTATGTTGCTATGAGATCAGCAAAAGGTCAGAAGACAGTCTGCAGAGACCACGTCAGCTTTGGGTGAGGAGCAACGCCCAGAACCACACAGAGAGAACATCAGTATGCACGAGTGTGGCATCTGCCGGCGCGACACTGTGGCGCAGCAGCTCGATCGTGGAAGACAGAACGTGGTCGCTGTCGATCAGCAGCCTTGTCGGAGAGCCACAATCCATCGGCAAAAATCTCCGGATGCCACAACGTGCGGTGCCACAATGCCACAGGCCGGGACCGAGACCTCTGGAAGCGTCAAGCGCGCGGCCAGATATCGTTTACCGCTCCCTTCACCAGTTCACAAGTCTACGGTATGGCTGGCGGGAGCAATCATGTGTCTACTGCTTTTGGTCTACTCTTGGACGTGGAAGAGATCCTGCGAGAACTCGCTTCCACGTTTGCAGCTGCATGTCTCGCAGAAGCCATCGGCAGCAAGATCTACAACTCCAACACCTCGCATACCGACTTCGCGGGTACGGTTGCGCGCGTGACTGGGCATCTGCATAACGCGATGAAGTCTCGGAGCACATAGGAATCGTCGAGCGACTGTTCCGCACCTATGCAGCCGAAACGAAGCACTAGAAGTTGAAATTATCGCAGTGCCTCGTTCGTCGCAGATGTCATAGGCATCGACGATTCACGGAGCTGAGTGGGTCTCTTCAACAATATGGAGTCGATGCCCGTGCTTTTGACACGCAAAAGCACCGCGAAAGAACCTCCACCATCGTTTCCGCTGCCAGACGGAGCGGGATCACCATGAATGGCTAACATTGCAACTCCCAGCAGAACACTCACACCGCTGTGCAAGCCTCTGAGCTGTGAATAGCACAGCGGAAGGTGGAAGGGTTGAGCCAGTCGCAGGTACTACTACTGATATAGGTCCTATAGGAAGGGTCTTCTGCACCATTTCTGGTGCTCATTTCGGCTAGCTCGCTCACAAGAGGCATGTGGCGCATAGTTATATGGATTCTGTACTGGAGCATTACTGGACCAGAGTTGAGCGTTTCGGATACAGACCTTTTGTGAGTGAGCACAAGCAACTGAAATCACATTTACGATCCGCGCGATCGGTCTGTACGTGCCGGACGACAGTTCGTTGGCGACCACTGGCTGTCCGCCCACGTCGGCACCCGTTTGTCCCACACCGGGCAGGCGGGATGTGTAGCCGGGATGATCCATTTGCAGTGCTTTGCAGGGACAGGAAAATAATTGATTGAAGGACAGCAGTCATAGCACGTCACTGACACGCGCACGTCTCTGGACCGCGATGCCCATTCCGAGCCACTGTGCGAGACGTCTGTGCTAGAGTCGCGATTATGACGGTGAGCGGCAGCAACGGGCTGGGGTCCCACGCTGCCCGACCTTCTCGTTCATTCGCTGGGTGGGTCATCAGTGTCAACAGCGTATGGAGTTCGATACCCAGACGGTAGACCGGCTCGGCCTAAAATGGGCTTATGAAAATACTGTGAAAGGAAGGACATGAAAGGACCACGAAGGATCCAACAACTATTGATCGAATCTACGAGCTCTCATACGCTGAGCTAAAAGATGAAGCACCTATACGACGGTTCGTGAGCTTCGCGCTGGCGTACCGCGACAGAAGCAAGCGGGGACCGGAGCATGATACGAAACGAGCCACAGCGAACACAAGGGCATCGCCTAGCAATACCGCTAGGCGAGGGTCTGCATGAATGCTGTCTGCTCCGCGCGGCATCGAGCCAAAGAGACGCGCCAGGGTGGAGCAGAAATGCCACAGCTTTCTCTTTAGCTCATCACCCTTGGCCTGTGGCTAGAGCCTGTGGGTCTGGGTTATGCTGTGGCGTAGGACCATGGTCGATGTACCTTTGTACACCTGTGGCTGTGCTCGAAGCGATGTTTTCTCTGCCTCGCTAATGCTGTATAGTGCTCATTTGCTGCGTAGAAAGCGAAGACGACCCAGCGTTGGATCTAGAAGGGATCAGAGCGGTGTACGTATGTCATCTGCTGGCACTATAGCAGCGTTCCCTCATCGATCGGGATGTTCTTACAACGAGGCGGAGGAGCTCTGTCGTTCTGCAGGCGCGGGAGTCGAGGCGCTACCACGCTAGCCCAGCGAGACGTGCAAGCCCCTGTAGTCCTGCCGTGGTCTTATTCAAGGAGTGCCCCAAGGCCTTCGCCATCTGCTGTGGCTTGACCATAATCTCTCTCGCAGTTTCACCACGGCGCAGAAGCTCTACTACTTCTCACCACTCCGCCTTGTGCGTGTTTCTTTCATGCTTCTTCAGCACTGCGTGTCCCGGCGCTGCTGCTGCTGACCAGAACCACACCGGACCGGCCATGTTTCGAAATCGGTAAGCAGAATCTCGAGCAAAAGCGAGCCCTCGGAGCCAAAAGAGACGGTCGCTGGACTGCCCGCGCTCAGCCAGCTTCGCCAGCCCAGCAGTGCTGGACAGCCACACGATCGGCTTCCAGGCTCCGCGTTGCGCAACGCTGGAACTTTAACATGCGGCGTGCGTATACTAACAATTATTTGCAATTAGGAGAACATCGCAAAAGCCCAGCGACGAGCTATATCGCAACTTCAAGGCCAATTTCCCAGAACTGTCCGGCGCACAGGATTCTCCGACGACTTCAAGTGCACCGGCTCAGGCACAGCCGACAACCTCTCTCGCTGAAGCCCTCGATATCCCGCTAAACCCGCGGTAGGCCTCTCCCTGTCTGTTCTTACAATATCCCCAGCACAGATCAACACGATTTGCGTGGCAGGCAACTGCGTGTCGAGAACGAGCACTGACATCGCTGCCCAGGTCTCTCGATAATCAGCCGCACGATATCAAGGATGCAGACCCCACTCCAAGAGGTTCCAACGAGCCTTGGAACTTTGGAACTTCAGGCCTAACACCATCACTCATGGATCCAAACAATCACAACTTCAACATGTTCGCTGGCCAGATGTCGGGCTACTATACGCCCACACCTGGTGGCTCCAACACCCTCTATCACAACCAAGCTGGCGACCTACACACACCCACTTTCGGCATGGGATTGGGCACACCTCTATCGATGCCCACTTCGGAAGGTGCCTTGCATGCTGGACAGCAGGGCGCGCCGTTTCATGGTTTCCAGGCACACCTACCGCAACACATTCAACCGCATCAATTCCAGAATGTCAATCCATTCCACATGCACCAACAGCAAGGCTTTCCACCGGCGCATTTCACACATCAACCGTCCTTCGAGTCGATGGAAGGCCCAGTTGGGGAGTCGCCCATCGACGACATGGGTCTGGACATGGGACTGCCACCCCAGCACCAATCGCCGGACTTGCTATTTCGCCCTCCGAACCTTCAAAGTACGATGCAACCACCTCCGCTACATCCGTCCGCCGAGAAGTACGTATCTGTCAAAGCCACTGTTTACGAACCAGCTGTGCTAATCCTTAGCAGATTTCGATACCATGTCACACTCAACGCCCCGACGGCGATGATCAAGCATGCGGACGAAATTCCGGTGACGTATCTAAATAAAGGCCAAGCGTACACACTCAATGTGGTCGATACCCATGCCCAGCAGACTGCCCCTGCGACAAAGTACCGCACCTTCGTCCGTGTATCCTTCGAAGATGAGCAGCAAAGACAGAAGCCCGCAGCTTGCTGGCAGCTGTGGAAGGAGGGCCGTGGTACGAATGAGGCTCACCAAAGAGGCGGCCGACTGCAGGCCGTCGAATACGTCGACTCTTCCCAAATGGGAGGCGCAGAAGATCCCACGAAACCGAAAGTCGATCTCGAATGCTCTTCTTTCGATGGCTTCTGTGTTACCTGGAGTCCGGCTGCTGGGGGATCAGAATGCCCTATATCTGTTCGCTTTAACTTCTTATCGACCGACTTCAGCCATTCCAAAGGCGTAAAAGGCATACCCGTGCGATTGTGCGCAAAAACGGAAGCCATCGAGGAGTCGACAACGCCCACCGGTCCAGAAGTCTGCTACTGCAAAGTAAAGCTATTCAGAGACCATGGTGCGGAACGAAAACTGTCGAACGACGTGGCGCACGTCAAGAAGACCATTGACAAGCTCAATCAGCAAATTGCACAGATCGAGTCCGGCATGCGCGATCTGGGCAAGCGAAAACGCGCTGGTTCTGTCGCAAAAGGACTGGACAATCGACCTGGCAAAGTGCCAAAACACCGACGAACCTGGTCGATGACTTCTGTCACCTCAAACGGCGGGAGAGGGAGCGCAGAAGAAGACTTGCACATGAAGCTGATGACATTGCAAGACATGTTCACTTCTACCAGACCTGCAAGCGTTCTCTATCTGCGCGGTGAGGACGGAGACGATCCAGATCTCCAACCTGTTAAGCTTACTGGAGAAATCGAGCTTGTCAGGACAGATTCAGCCGACACGAGCTGGGAGAGAACAAGCGACGAGAAGGGATCATCTGCCGTGTCACCAACCCCGAGCAATAATTCTCTGATCGGCAGCAGAAAAGATTCTACGATGCAGCAGCCGACACCGATCAATGGTCCGTCTCGCGTCAACTCGAACGAATGGCGCAACAATCCTCAAACTGCGACCATGGACATACAACCTACAATTCCCGAGCAACTACAGAGTCCGCCAGACAACCAGCCCACGAAAGTCCAAACCAGAACTTCGGACGACGGCACAGCCTCTGGCTGGATTGAGGCTGTTGGTGTGGATCACAGTTACCGACCTCCTCCCCAACGACCCATAAAACCAGTTGCCTGCTTCTTCGTCCAGCCTCGCGTGGCTGGCAAGACATCCGACAACTACCACCGCGCCATCTACCTGATGAAGAGATCCTTGAAAGAATTTAACAACACCCTGGCGATGAAATGCGGCATTGAGCCAACACAGGTTCTTCGAACATACCGCATCAACCGGGATGGCCTGCACGTACTCTTTGACGACGACTGCATACGCGAGCTACCAGAAGGACAAGACATGACGGCCGAATTCTGCGAGGTCCAGCCTGACACTCCAGTAAAACCCAAGCGAGAATGGGATGCCGGTCCCACCGATATTCAGTGCGATGGAGACTTACCGACCATCGAGAACGTCAGCTCCACCGGATATGAGCTGAAATTGCTATTTTGATTTGCAACCTCGATGAATCGATGATGGCTCTCCCGCAAAGAGCACAGACCATTCCTTAATATCAATCACGAAAACGACGAGCAACACGAAAGATCATGCATCTCCTTGCTATGACGATCAAAAATCCCATCCATCCCCTCTACCCCGTGTACATGAACGGATCACAAATTTTTAAAGATATCGCGCCTTCGAGACTTAGGCACCTTGAGATACCAAGCCTCTGATATCGGGCTCCAATTTTTTCTCATTTTGATGATACCCACCACAGCGAAAGATTGGGACGGATACGAAATCATATTTTTTTGTTGCAAAGCGCAAGCATCTACCAATTGGTCTTTTTACTTTTAATACATGGATGTACGGACTTGGGAGTTTTTGCTACTTGGGCATGAGGGCAGCAGCGCAGCGTACACATGGAATGGAAATGGGCCAGTGAGCAGGTCTCCTGCTCGCAAATTATCCTTGAACTACTTGAGCCTCAGAATGAATGGAACAAACATATCATAAACATAATGGAAGATTTTTCCTGATCTGTATCAGCAGTGTATCAATCAACAGCACGGATACTACTTGAGATAGCAATCGCTGCAATACCCAATTTTCCTCACAGATGCAAATAGGTAGCCAGAATCAAATGTTACGAGTCATACGTTCATCATTGCTTCTCAGGGTATCGTGTGCTATACAACTAACAACACAATGTGGTCCGTGAATGATATGTCGTTGCTTTTCCGATGCACAGCGTCCCGTGACACACATTCAAGGCGGCAGGATTGCTGCAATGCTCAGTCGTCCACAGCATATGTTGGATGGAGATCACCTGCCAGGTTGTTCGTGGGGGAGAGGCTGGAGCATTGACCGAGATACAGTACGTACATCAAGTGGCTCAAAATGGTGCTAAAGTCAACCCAATCTGCTTTGCACAAGGACATCCCTCGTTCGACAATGCACCCATGTTCAAACGCAAAAGATTAGTGTTCGATTCCGAACGCAACGCAACTTCTGCACCTTAACGGTGGCGCCTTTCGAGCCCTGTAATAGCATTGAGCCTCCAGGAAGATGAAACAACATCGTTGTTGAACTTTGCAGAACTTAAGCATTCGAGACCCTAAGGAATTATGAATACGTGATTTATTTTTGCACATGAGCTCGACTTTCAATCTATCTCATGATGCTTGGCTTGGCTTGATGTCTGCCCAATCTTCTTATTCTGTGTGACCAGTGCGCCTCATTCCAGAAACTCTGACGTGTCATCGACCCCGTCGGCAATGCACGTAGTGCGGGCATGGCAATCCTTTGAGCTCACGTTGCGGGTTGCAGTTGCGCTTTCCCGAATTTTACCAACACGCAACACAAACTGCCGTTCTGCAGCCAATACATCATACGCCGACGTACATGCGGATAATGAGTGGCAAATTGGACTGATTGTTATTTTTTTCCTCCACTCATCCCGGCAACGTAGCCATCACACGCGTCCTGCATGAAGCTGAGAGGAAGGAAAAAAAGAGTCATAGTAGAAATGATGTACTGTAGGGAAGCTATTGGGTACCTAGCACGAGGAAGTTCGAGTGGATGGTGCAAGAGTACGACCTGACGCCTGACGTTGAAGATCTCATACCTTCTGAGGAAAATGATCGGCGGGGCAGGTCTTGCACAGCCACAGTCTTGTAGCTCTGAGTTCGGTCGAGAACGTGCAAGGTTGACCATGCCTTGGCGACGTGCCTTTTTTACTGCATGGCATGCATGCGCGGCCTGGCTATCTGCGCTGCGAAGGCGGGCGGGTGTGCGAGAGCGTTTTGCCTACAGTAGCTGTATGCACGTTTGAAGCAGTAAGAAGAGCTTGGGACCGCCTTTCAATCACAGGACTCATGCATCCCGCGTGCCGGGTTGGTGGTTAGACTCTCTGGCTCACGTTATTCGGTACGAAACGGATGCTGTTGCAAGGTCAGATGACGAGAAGCATGGCCGCTGCTTGGCTGTCTTGAGGCTGGGAAAAACACCAATGCCCTCCTCACAACCAGCGTTTCAGGATATGTATCATGCAGAGCCAAAACGCGCCTGCTGCGCTTCCCTCCGCGTGAGTTCTGCCACCGAAAGAATGGCAGCACGGAAAGGATTGGATGGTGGCGATCCTAAGGCTCGAGTGAGACGGCAATCCATTGTCCTAAACGGTGGTAGTAGCGGCTATATTGCATGCGCTGGTCGTACTTGCTGTACATTTGCCCACCGACCTTCTCCAGCACATCGGATGGAGGTTGGGCAATGCTACAGGCTCTGGGGTCTTTCAGCTGCTGTATGAGATCGAGAAACTTTGAGCACAAGATCTATGATCGTTTGAGGATGTCTCGGTTGTACTACCGATTGAGTGGCTGTCAAACCCACGTCCAGCCTCAAGGTTCCGGAGAGGCTGTCAGCGAGAGTTTTGTCGAAGAGCCGGAAGCGAAAAGTCAGAGGCAGAAATGTCATGGTTGCGGTTCCTGTGAGCATGGTCATGAAGGACATTTTTGTCGTTGCAAACCCCAGGTATGACCGGATATACAGGGCTGACCGGACATTGAATCCTTCTGGAGAAGATGCGTGCAGGCTATTCACCCTCGTTCATGTTTGTCCGAGGCTGATTATTGTCCGAACACTGGGGTGATGTCGGAAACCATAACTGAGAGGCCGTCCACAAGGAACCATCCAGCATGCTGAAGTCGACCAGCCCTTTGCCGAAGTTCCGCCTTGTTCGTTGAGAAGCAGTTGCAGTTGAAGTCTCGTACTCCACAACGCATTATTTTGCCTCACTACTTGGGCTCGTCAACGCCGAGCTCAGCCGGTTATCCGCTCCTGGAAGAACGCCTCATCCCAAAGAAGAGATTCGGGGCCGACAGCATTGATCTCAAGCAGTAGTAGTGACTCATCGCACTACTTTCCTCGAGGAATGGTACTGTAGTAGGTCTTCCGCATCACCAAACCATCACACGGGCAGAACCGCTACATCTGGGATGATGGCCGTCGAATCGTTCCTCAAGAGCACCGCCTTCAGAATGTCCTTCAGCCTGAATCATGCCAGTGTGACGAGCCGAGGTCTTCATAGGTATTCCGTGCTTAACAGTTTTGTTAATTGATACCAGATGTCACGTTGTGCCGCTGTTACAATGGCTGACTCACATAGCTATCGGAGACTTTGTATCAGAAGGGACCATTCGTTTCAGAACCCACGAACTCAGTGTGGCACCGCATCAACCACGGGCTCGGCCAGGTACCATTGTCGGCGGCAGTATAGCAGGTTCCGGATTGCGTCAACCAGAAGAGTTTCTAATGGTCTTACTCGTGTTGCTCGGCATTTGTCTTTGTGATCAACCAATCCACCGGGGCAAAAGTTCGAAAGGACCGCTTGGCGAGACGGAGAATATCGTCGGTCTGAGTAGGCGAGACCTGAATTCCACATGAGTCGTCCTGTGTGACTGTCATCTCATCGAATGTCCGGTCTACTCCACACGTGGCGGAGGCTCTGAATGACTCGTGTGGCGAGAGTCCATATTGTGGTATAGCGCCTTTGGCTCTTAATGCAATTGAGCGGACGACTGGACGAACGTGCTACGGTGAGTAATGCTCCAGTAGCAGGCGGTGAGTGCTAGCATGGTCTTTGCAGTGAAGCATCAGTCTGCAGCCCAGAAAAGGAGATGGGCGGGAAGCTGGAACTCGATGCTCTTGCGAGATGGGACATCGCATTCGCAGTCTCATAAGTGACCAATCCTCGGCTGAGCCGCGGAGACTGGTGATAGATCGATGTTTGGTAATGCAGTCAATGTGCACAAGAGGAAGAAAGCGCGATTGCTATGAATTTTGGACCACACCAGTCTACTTTCAGACTTGCCGAAGTACCGCCGCCCTCTGTAACAGCCTGACTCTCAAGGACTTCACATCTTTCGAAGATGGAGATATTGAAGGCTAGAGGGTACTTCTCTGGAGTGAGCCGGCCTACATATCTTGAGACTACAGAATAGAGCAGTCTTGCTCCCAAAATTGACGACGTTACAACCCAAGCCATCCTCATATACGGAGCATAGCATCCACATCTATACATATCTCACTGTCTCAGCTTGTTCTGCTCAATGCCACCCTCATTCACTGGATGCGCCTCACCCTTCATCTCTCTCCTCTTTTCCTCATCCTCAAAGTAATAGTCGTGACAGATGCAGCCATCTTGGTATTTGGGGAAGTGATTATCAGTCCAGCCCCAGCGCGACTTCTGCGACATGACTGACATCACCTCAAGCAGAAAGTCTCTTGGTAGATCATCATATAGTTTCGCCTTCTCTGGGTGATCAATGACAGCATACCAGTCCCATGCGTAGAGGTGGATGAGCCATACGCGCAATGGGCAGCTTGATGGCAAGTTTTCGCAGACTTTGGCGACGGACTGTAGTGTAGGTAAAGTCTGTCCTCCAAGCAGATTGTGTTGCTCTTCTTGGTAAGCGATCACCAGGTCCGTGATCTTGATGCGCAGGTCTTGGATGTCGAAGCGATCGCCTAGAATATAGAGATCAATCAGGCGGTCGTAGGTATCGACGTCAGTATTGTCGATAAGCGTCTCGGTGGTCGATACGTCTTCGAGGCGTTGTTTCCAGCTTTCTAAATATGGCCAGTCCTGTTCTGGGCGCAGCCCACACTCGTGAATGAGGACGCTGAGCTGATATGCGTCGAGTTCGGACGCATTGTTGTATCCCTCGAAGCACCATGACGAGAGTTTGCAGATATCCAGTGCTTCATTCTCTAGAGATAGCACTTCTTCTTCGTCGTCAGACTCATACTCCCACGGCTCGATGTCGTACTCGAAGTCTATGCCGTCATCAATCGCATTGTAGTCATCACTACGTGTGGGTAGTCCGTCGCTATACGAGCCATCGTGGTCACTCCCATCATCGAATCGACCGTTGTCTCCAGCGGGTGCGTTCTCTTCACGGCCAGTAGTACTTTCGCCACTTGGTTCCACAGTTGAAGTCTCGAGCGGTGGTGACTCGCCAGGCTCGAGATACACCTTTCCAGTATACAACCATGTGATCAAACTCCGCATCGCAGTGTCAGGCACATCTTTGATCTTGAATGTATCTTCAGCCGCCTCTTTCATTGGTGTGCGATATGCAGTGGCGAAATATGCTAGCAAGTGTGAGCGCAAACTGCTTCGGTATAGGAACATCAGTACATGCGCCTACCCGACTTATCGCACAGCACATGTTTGTGCACCACATATTTCTTCTCGCCGTGTGCGGTGATGATCACTATGGTAGTGACTGTAGAGCCTAGGAATGTGGTGGGATCGACGGCAGTTGAGAGCGCCATTTTCGAGTCGGCGCTGCAGCTTTGTGCGTTGACGAGATCGAAAGGTCAGATGGAATGGAAACTTATGCATCGAAGTCGGAAGGCCCCTGCAAATGTGGTTCCACCGCATGTGAAGCGAGAATCTGAAACGCCACCTGGGCGCCTATTCACTTCCAAAACAACGATTGAACAATGGAGTGGACTTCAAGATCCCCAAAATCTGCCTACCCGCTTAGCGAAGTGCCCAAAATAACGGCGCTCACCTCGTTGTCTATGGTCGAGCATTTCAGTCTTCAGTACCCTGCCATCTTCAAGCGTCACAATTCTGGTCTTGGCAATTCTCCTAATGGTCGCCAGGTCAACACCAGCAACCAAATCATCATTCCCACTGAATCTGACCAAGGCGAGACTACTGTCGGTCCACTTCTGAAGGCCTTTTGAGTTGGTATCCCATATAGTGAGAACCAGCAGCAAGAGAGTAAGTGCAACCAGTGATGCTGGCAAACTGATCCAGATCCAAGTAATCCTGAACATGATACCGTCGCGGTACTCGGTGGCTGTGTGGCGTATGATATCTGGAAATATTCCATCTCGCAGGCCTTGCGTCAGACTTCTGGCGATATTGTCCACCCTTCCATCAAATGTGAGGTTGGAATCCAGCCAGTGATGCTCAATGGATGCAAAAGCTTCGACTGTGCCATACTCCAGATGACCAGGCAAGAGTACGAGGGGATTCGGGTTCGACATTGACACAAACTTTGGTCGAAAGGCGTCCATGAACACTTCTGCTACTATGCCTATCGCATCGCCGTTGTAGTATAAGTACGCGTCTTGGACCTCATCTCTTATGTATATATCGCAAGGGTCGGGACTGTGCATTGGATCGATACCCTTCTCCGCTACGTGCTCGTCGCCAGAAAGGTCAATGGCGGCAGAGTCGTAGAGATCAACATCCCAGCTCGTGATGTGGATCATCTTCCTTCGCCAGGGAGAACACTGCTGAGCTGCGTAAGAGTTGTTGAAGAGCGTTTGTCCAATTCGACTTTCCACGAAGACCCCATTTTGATAGTCGGCTTTGATCCGTTGCGCCGCAAGCTGTAAGACGCATTCGAAAGCCACTACCTGGGTCTGGGCGGCGGAAACTTGGACGTCAATGAAGAAGAAATTCGCCAAAGTATGACCACGATGCTGGAAGTTGATAGAAGGATGTCGATCAGTAAGGTTGTAGATGAACTCGAAGCCATGGTCGTACGGATAAGTCACGTAAAAGCCATTTGGCAGAGTCCACTGCGAAACCAGGAAGTCGCCGCCTGTGTGCTTTTCCATGGTCCAATTTGATGCCACTAGCTGGTCCGTGACATCGCGGCATTCTTTCTCGACGGTCAAGGTCCAGAAAGGATCCCAGGAACAGTTAGCATTGAGGCAAGTAGGTACCACGTCGAAATTATGGTCTCTGATGGCAACGACCCCACGATACAAAGCTTCAGCCGTCAAATGGACGTACGATCGTCCTTTCCACGCAAGATCCAGCGTGTTTCCGATTCCACTATTCGTCAGATTGAATATTGGCACGGTCGCGTTACCAACCGCTAGTGGCACAGCTTCTTGAGTCAATATCTGTTGGATGAAGGGGCCGATCGCTACAACAGCGACTGTGAGAAAGGCAGCGAGACTCGCAAGGAACCTAAAAATCTCGTCAGTACGCAAAATGGCGTCCCTCGTTCAATTCTGGCTGTAGTTGCCTTTTCAGCTTTCTCATTAGAAAGATCAAACTGCCCCATGCGGATCTTGATGCTTCGTCGAAAAGCTCCATGTCTTGCAATCTTCGATGATTGTTTGTGAAGTGATTCCACTTGAGCTGTGAAATGGACTTCGATACTGGAACCGAGAGGTAAAAGTAAAGCAAGGTGACCAGGACCGACAAGAAGGCGTTGAGAGTGATGGATGACTTCCACTCGCTGACCAACTTGCCGCTGTACAGCTTGAGAACTCCAGCGAATGCCCGCTAGCGTGGCCAAACTAGCCGTCCACGAGGTCAACTCAGGCCACCAAGGTACCAGACTCCCAGGAACTGAAAGTGCAGCATTTCGAGTCGCACGTGAGCTTTCTGTCGTCTCGCCGAAGTTGTCTTTATTGGAATCTGCTGAGCTGAGAGGCGTTTCCAGAGACGGTACCAGTGTGAGTGTCGACACTGAGTCAGTACCAGGCTTATAGCCCGTGTCTCTCGATATCACCACCTCAGGCGAGAGTGGTGTCTGGGCATCCATTGGCATTGTCGCGATCTTGATCACGATTGGCGTTCAGGTACTGCGAATCTGCTTTATAGGACATGTCCTTTCGCACGGAGAGCACGGCTGGTCTCACACCGCGCATCCGGTAAGGCTGCGAGTTGCCTTTTTTGTAAAGTGTATGATCGCCCATAGTGTTCTAGAAGTCAACGTCAACCATTAAGCGTCTGTCAATGGTGCTGAAGGTTCATCGCGCCTGTGGGGGGCAAAGCGACTGCCCTGTCAGATATCCATGTTGAGCGCGTAGAGAGCTGAGATCTGGTGAGATTGATCTGATGAAGGCTGGTCGGACCGTCAATGGATGCCAGTGCGGCACAGCATGGGACAGGCTCCCATTGGCAAGGCAATGCGATCCCGGCAGGTACCAGACAGCATGAGCAAATGCGTGTTGTCGTCTCGTTCAAGTGCCTGTAAGCTCGTCAAGCATACCGATACAAAGCCACCTTTTGTCTACAACTTTCTCCTGATAAGAACATATGACAGCGAGAGAGAGGTGACCGGACTGTGACTTGAATTCAAGTGGTTGAGATCGGAGATGTACCCTCGCACTTCTCGCCGTTGCGCTGCCCTCGTTTGCTCTTATGCCGACTTCGTGACCCATGTTGAGATGTGATGTGTTCTCGGCGAGGCAGTATCGCACGTGTCCTTCTCTGATAAGAAAGTGTGAAAGGAACGAAAGGCAAGAGCAGTCAAAACGCGTGAAGCTGGGTTCACAGCACCGCACTAGTCCGATTATGGAATGCTTGGCATTGAGAGAGACAGTATGCATTGAATGCCTACAAAACTCTACAGAAGGACAATCGGTGCTTCCGAGATCTGTAGAATCTCTCAATTCCACCATGCGAAACGTTATCAGCAAGGTCTCGTCAGGCTGAACAAGCCTCCATAGTCGTGAAGTGAAGTCACTAGCGAACATTGTCAGTATATATCTGTTACCACCTCTTCATGCACAAACACCCATCGAAATCAGAGCATTCATGTTTGGTAATGAGATGGCATCGCCGAAACGATCAATCTTGGCACGTTGGAAAATCCCTTCAACACCGTTGCATAAAGATTTGCTAGGCGTTGTACACACATATGCCATAGGTCTGGAGTCGAACTGACTTTTGGGAGGGTGACTACAAGCAGATGGAGAGCTGCAGGTAGGGGTGAAAGGAAGTTGGGGCGGTGGAAAGAGGCTGTCGGATCAGTTCAGGTATAGCATTTCGGCTACCTTCATGCAGTTGTTTGGGAAAACACCATTCCTCATATGCGCCGTGCACTGCCGCTGCGCGCTGCTCGTGTCGTAGTAGCCGTAACAAATCCCACTCAATGCTCCAGGTATCCCATTGCGTAGCTGTTGATATTCGATTCGTTTATGCGGCATCACGCTTGCCCTCCTTGACCTCCTTCTGTTTCGGATGTCAGTCGCCATGGTCATCTCTTACTTGGCGCCTTCAACATACCAATGCCTTCATGGTACCGTGGAGAGCATGTCTGTGGTTTCTTCGGAACTTTGGGTCGGTTCCCTTGAGCGACGGGTATCTGTGAGTCTTTGGCTTCTTGATACTGTCATCCAACATGTCAGCGCCTGCGTCCGGGCCATATTTCCATTCCATTGCACTCCGTGTCATCTGCTCTTTCTTCCGCGTTGTATCGCTGGGCGGTCGCGGTGGGGTGGAAGGAGGAGAAGGAATCGTTCGTACCCGTTCTTGTGCGCCTTCTTGGCCTGGTTGTGCTGAGACGAGTTCTTTGACTCTGCGCGATGATCAGTATCTCATGCACTCAGCATACAGCCAATATACATACTGGCCATTGCGACGGTTGTGTTGCGAACGTGCTTCGAGGTTCTGGGTCTTGTCTGCGCTGCGACTTCCGCTGGATGAGGTGTGCCCACACGAATTTGCGATGCCAAGCTTGCAAGGATTGACGGGGACATCCGCAGTCACGTGCTACGCGAACCACACAACCATGGCTTCTACTTTGTGGTAAAAATGCTTACGCAGATGACGAAGATGTGAAACGTGAATGGTCATTGGTGTTCAAACTCTTGTCAAAGTACATAAGTCCGACCAAACTGCGCCATGAATCAAATATGCACAACAATGCTACAAAACCATTGCAGCGGATGAAGCCTTCTCCCTCCGCCTCGTGACGGAAATGCCCGTCCTGTGTATCATAATTGAGAAACCGGAAATCGTTTCTCTCATCTCTTGTTAGTAGTAGTACTGCTTTCTTTTCCTTTTCGCCCTGCACATCAAGTTTATGACTTGCTGGCCTTGGCCATGGTGTTCAGCGCACTGCCGTTCTTGAACCATTCAAGTTGTGGCTCGTTGAAAGTGTGCACAAGTGGGATGTCAAATGCCTTGTCGCCGTTTGCTGGGTGGATAGTCATGGTGACTGGCTTGCCAACAGCAAGCTCGGTAGCCTTGAGGTCAACACGGTCGTCTGGCTGGATCTTGTCGTAATCCTCTGGGTTCTGGAAGGTAAGAGGAAGCATACCCTGCTTCTTCAAGTTGGTTTCGTGGATACGGGCGAAGGATCGGGTGATGATAGCAAGACCACCAAGATGTCTTGGCTCAAGGGCAGCATGTTCACGGGATGAACCCTCTCCGTAGTTCCAGTCACCAATGACAACCCACTTGATGCCACGCTTCTTGTAGTCACGGGCAGTGGCTGGTACAGCGTCAAATTCGCCAGTCTCCTGGTTCTTGACCTTGTTGGCTTCGCCGTTGGCAGAGTTGATGGCACCGATAAGCAAGTTGTTCGAGATGTTGTCCAAGTGTCCACGGTACTTCAACCATGGGCCGGCCATTGAGATGTGATCCGTTGTGGTCTGCTTTTATCAGTCTATGGTCGAATCTATGTGACAACTACTTGTACATACCTTGCCCTGAGCCTTGATGAGGATGGGGAGGTTCTCGTAGTCCTTGCCGTTCCATGGCTCGAAAGGCTCGAGGATTTGGAGACGATCTGACGTTGGGGCGACGGCAACGGAGATGGAAGAACGGTCTGCTGGTGGTGCTTGGAATGTGTCCTGACCTGGGTCGTAGCCGCGGGATGGAAGACCGTCACCAGATGGCTCCTTCAGCTTGAATGGCTTGCCATCCTTGTCCATGAGGGTGTCGGTCTGCGTGGAAAGTTAGCGTGTGTCGTCAAAAGTGAGGGAGATTCTTACGATTGGGTTGAAGGTCAGATCGCCTGCAAGAGTGAGCGCCACGACGATGTCTGGAGACGTGACGAACGAGTGGGTCGCTGGGTTGGCGTCGTTGCGGCCCGTGAAGTTGCGGTTGTACGAGCAGACGATGGAGTTAGGTTCTCCTTTCTTGACATCTGGAAATGAGGTCAGCAATGTGTCAATCAACTCATTTACATCAGCCTGAGCTTACCGCGGCGGTCCCACTGGCCTGAATGAAGCGTTGAGTTAGCATGAGTACATGTATAGAAGCTGAGCTGAGATAAAAGGAAAGTCCGGGTCCGAGATAGAATGTTGTAAGGCCAGTAAGGTCGACTCCGAAATTAGGCGGCGTCCATACGTCCGATAGAGATGTCAATGCCTCAGAAGCCATGCGGAAAGCGAGAGAGCGGAGTGAGGTGAGAGTGGAGCTGATAATGTGGTGACTCGAGAGGCCGACGAGGTCCCAACGCTCGGCGGGGATGTGGATACCTCAGAAGCGACGCCGAGACAGAGAGCGTGGCAGTAACGTGTCACTCGTTTGGACGTCGTCCAAACGCTGTGCAGTGTAGTGATGCTTCAGTCATTCCAAGAGAGAGTGGTTGGTGGGATGGTGGGCAATCGAGCTAAGAGCTCGACTGCGCGGCGATGACAGCATTCTTGTGCTTGCCGGTCGCCAGATGACTCGTCCAATTCTGCTTGGTCTTGAATGCCCGATTGCAGACAGGGTCGTAGTACTTCTTGTCCCTCAACGCATTCGCCTTGTACGTAGCGTTGGCAGATTCCATGACCTTCTTGGCCTTCTCTGGGTTGTTCTTCGTCCAATTTGCCATGTTCTTGCGCTTCCGAGCACGGTAGTGGGCGCTACCTGTGGGGGCCGGAAGAGGATTCTCTGCGGAGAGTTGTTCGCTGATGACCTTGGCTTTGGCAGAGTGGGCTCTGAGATTTGCGGCCTTGTTTTCTTTGTTCCTCTTCGCAACATCAGCAGCAATCGTCTCGAGCTGCTCGTCGGTGAGGTCATATTCTCCTTGAGACCCCTCCTTGAAAGCAGTATGAGAGCAGGTTCCATCGTATTGGAGGCTGTCCAAACTCCACGGGCAGAGATGAGCATTCTTGAGCATTTTTGGCGTGTTTCTCATGGCCCAGAAGACAAAACTGAACGCTCCCTCCATCCTAAGGAAGAGGAGACGGAGCTTTGGTAGGAGACCGGGACGTGGGATAGGTGCCCAGAGAAGTAAGCCTTTGTGCGTGATCTCGTAGCCGTCCTCTTGCAGCGCCTTTTGGACGTACCATGGGAGAGCTGTGCCGGTCTCGTAGTTGCGGAAACGACCTCTGACTCCCTTCTTTGCTTCCGTTCGTGTTCCAATGTAGATACGTGGTCGGCAGCCCTCCTTCTTAAGCGTAAGGACGTACAGGCCCCACATCTTCTTTGGTGCGGTGGGAAGAGATTTGAACCACGCGAGAGTAGGTGCTTCAGCGGATTGCACGACATTCAAAAGACCGGGTGCGAAGACAAGACCAGCGAGTTCAATGAGTTCATTGAGAAGGTCCAGATCGGAGAGAAGGTGCCTCATCACCCCGCTCACTGAATAGGAGTTCAGCTCCGCGATGCAAGTGGAGATGAGTAGCACGATAAGCTGTAGGAGAGTAGAGACGGAGTAGTTTGGCGGAAGCGAAGAGCTGGAGGTGAGCTTCTGACGCTTCGAACCCTTCTTCACTAGCGGAATATCGCCCTCGGACAGCTCACTCTCTGAGTCGCTCAGAACGACTCTGGAGCGCGTAGTCCTCTTGACAGGGCGGAGCGGTATGTCATCACTGTCGGATGGAGTGAGGTCGAAATGCTCACTCACGGAGACATCGCTCTCTGAGATGTCGACATCTGAGGTGCTGGGAGCAGTTCGTGAGGCTTTTGATCTCTTCACGGGACGGAGTGGGATATCGTCACTGTCGGACGAGACGAGGTCAATGACGTGCTTCTCACGTGCCATGACGGCTGTCGAGGTTTGGACGTCGCCCAAACGTGTCACTTGTTCAATGCTTGCTCTTGACTCGCTCTTCTCACCACACTCAGTGCACACGAGCGGCGATTGTGTAGTTTTGTGATCTTGATCTGGCGGAAGCGGTGGTACTCAGACTGATATTGAGGTCAGCAATGTCGCAGCGAAATGAGGAAGATGAGTACTGACCAAGGCGGCGAGGTTTGGACGGCCTCCAATAGAACGTGTCACTCGTTCAGCTCGAATATCGCTTTGTGCGTGCGATGCTGAGGCGTGATTGCCAAGTCAATGCAGCAGCGTGAAGGCGCTGGTGGTAGCGATGGGGAGACCTGCACCAGGTGCGATGTGTCGTGGTGTTGGTGGAGGTTGCGAGGTTGAGGTTGCAGCCTGGAGGTACAGAGGGCAATCGCACCCAGCTCCTTCCCAGACATTCAGAGGGATGTCGCACCATACCAGGGAGACCACGTGCAGGTAGCGCGCACGCTGAAGGAAAGCGCTCTCCCAAAGTGACGCGACGACGCAGCAATTGTCATCGTCTGCTCGACCAGACGGGCTCCGAGATCCATTGTCATAGACTGCTCGAATGAACGAGCTCAAATGATAGATGGCCTGGAACTTGGGCATCCATCTTCCAGTACTTGATATCCAGCTCCAGTATGCAAAATCCAGATCCCAATTCCAGTCGCTGAAGTTAGATGTATATAAAGTTACAAAAGAAACAAGAAACTATATCTGCTTACCGATACATGGCTGTGAAAATGTCAGTCAAAGCACAACAAGCAGTGTGGGAGAGTACTTACACCACATGCGTTAGCAAGGACCATGCCTCCGAAGTCCTCAAGAGTCTTGAGCTGACCGTCACGCTCTGTGGTAGCGCGGATCTGCTCGGAACCAGGAGTGATTGTGAACATGGCCTTGGCCTTGATACCGTGGTCAAGCGCGTCCTGTGCGATCGATGCGGCACGGCTCATGTCCTCGTATGACGAGTTTGTGCATGAACCGATAAGACCGACCTTGAGCTCTTGTGGCCACTTGTTCTCCTTGACTGCGTCCTTGAACTTGCTAAGAGGAGTGGCAAGATCTGGTGTGAAAGGACCGTTGATTTGTGGCTCGAGGGTGTTGAGGTCGATCTCGATCAGCTCGTCGTACTCAGCGCCTTCATCTTCACGGAGCTCAGCGGCGTATCCGCGCGCGAAGTCTCCAATGTGCTGTCTCTTGGTTGCGGCTAGGTAGTCGTACATGCGGTCGTTGAATGGGAAGAGAGATGTGGTGGCACCGATTTCAGCACCCACTGCAGAATTGTTAGTATCATCATCGCAGCTAATTCTTCCGCGCCCAATTTACTGTTGCAAATGGTGGCCATTCCAGTGCAGCTCAAGTTCTCGGTACCTGGGCCGTGGTACTCGACAATTGCACCAGTTCCACCCTTGACAGTGAGAATTCCAGCGACCTTGCAGATGATGTCCTTTGGTGATGTCCATCCTGTTGATAGTACCAGTCAGCAATATGTCTCGGATGATGAGGGAGTATACCCTTGGAAACGCTTACCTGACATCTTCCCTGTGAGGCGAACACCAATGACCTTTGGAGCCTTAACCTCCCATGGCAGGTTGGCCATGACATCGACAGCATCAGCACCACCGACACCAATGGCTGCCATACCAAGACCACCGGCATTTGGAGTATGTGAGTCAGTTCCGATCATGAGACCACCGGGGAAAGCGTAGTTTTCCAAGACAATCTGGTGAATGATACCAGAGCCGGGCTTCCAGAAGCCAATGTTGTACTTGGCGCAAGATGAGCTCAAAAAGTCGTAAACCTGATGACCACAATTAGCTGGAGCTCTCGAAACTCAATTACCGGGTTGACATGCCTCCTTGTTGATGGCGTTTGCACGCTCCAAATCCTTTTCGCCACCAACCTGTGCCTCAATCAAGTGATCGCAGTGCACAGTGGTAGGAGTAGCCACGGCATCCATGCCAGAGGACATGAACTGCAGGATAGCCATCTGAGCTGTGGCATCCTGGCAGGCAACTCTGTCTGGTCTCAACTTGAGATAGCTCTTTCCACGCTCGATATCCTGGTTGTGAGGATCGTCAAGATGCGAGTACATGATCTTCTCGGCGTATGTGAGTGGCTTGTTTAACCGTTTTCGTACGATTTGGAGCGTCTCGTTCATGCCGGCGTAGTTGATGTAGTGACCCTTCTCCCAGTTGGTCATCTCGACCTTCTTGGTGAGAGCGGAGTCATTAATGGTAGCGAATGACCGCCGGCCCAGCCGGGGCTGTTTGGACACATTGTTAGCTGTTTTGCTCCTCTATCAATGGCGCTGTGGAGGGCGGGAAGAGCTATCAGAAGGAAACATACCAGCTGTCGCGCTGCTACTCTGGCACCAATCATTGTGAAATAGGCCTAGACTGCCGCAATGGACTGATACTAGGTGAGGGGAGATGTACTTGCAGGTCCAGCAGCAACCTGAAGTGATTTGGATGTTATCAAGAGGAGAGAGGCACGAAGAAGAAAGCTCGCTAGTTACGACAGAGACTGAGCTTGTGGTGGTTCGCAACTAAGCAGGAATTGATTGGCTGGCGGTCGCAGTGGGTGTCGCTTGAGCCGAGGAAGAGGCCGGGCCAGCCGTGTGCAAGCAATTTTTCACAACTGCAGACCAGCAACGAAACGGCCGTGTCGCCGACGTCGCTTTGCATCTGCCATTTCTTCATAAGACTAGACGCACGAGGCATATTACCAGTACCTGCAGACCACTTCAGAAGCCTATTTGCGGTTACCGTCGTCCCGGAAGCAGTAACAACTGCGTGAACTGCGTGCTTTGTTGCCCTTGCCGACACCCGAACTTCGGCGTCATAAGCGCGTATCGCACACATTAGCGATATTCGCAGCCACGCCAAGATGCCCGCCATTCGAGGTGTCAACTCCAAGAAGAAGACCCGCCGGCACACGCGCGACCTGGATCAGATCCACGCCGACAAGCAGTCGCAGAAGCATCTCCAGCAGTACAAGGACTCCAAGGCGCTGGAGGATCTACCCGGCTTTGGCGAGTTCTACTGCACAGAATGCGCGAAATGGTTTGAGAGCGAGACCAACTACAAGTCCCATGAGAAGGGCAAGCCGCACAAGAGACGTGTCAAGCAGCTGAAGGAGGAGCCTTACAGCCAGAAGGAGGCCGAGGCTGCAGTTGGCCTGACCACCGACACCGACAAAAAGGTGGTGGAGGACGAGATGGAGGATGTGACGGAGGAGGATTTACGATGAGAGGGAAGGAACTGTTGAAATGGAAGGCGCGACGGAATAGCATATCGCTGTCTATGAAGCTTGTACAGACACGCGCTCGCTCAACCCAGAGCGTCGTGCACCAACGACAGTACCAGAAGGAGTGCCAAGACCACGACAACTATTTCGCGCAAGATGGCAGGAGCACTTGGTGTGTCAAGCAGATCTGGGTCGTGACTTCCATCATGGTCGACTGCAAATTGAGGAAGGCGCGATGTCGGTGTTAGGAGCGAACCATTGGACGAGTCGACAGCAGTACTTGTGGCGGAGCGTTGTTCATTCTCCAGAACAACTTTCCTCAGCTTCCGAACGACATATGCAGGGCTTCCTTTAGCGAAATGGTATGCTGGCACATTTCGTGTAACCACGGCGTATGCTCCGATGGCGCAGCCTTTGCCGAGGACAACACCCGGCCTGCACCTTCCGTCAGCCGTGTTCGACCAGCATGTGAAAAAGCTTGGCCTTCCGCGAAATCCTTCTGCGGCCAAGCACGCAAAGGACTGTCGCCCTCTAGATACTCACATAATCACGGCGTAGCTGCCAATGGAGACATCATCTTCAATTCTTACTGGGCCGGCGACGCTTGGTCCTTGCCGACATGTCTTTTCTTCCCAGTGTACTGGATGCGTTCCATAGATGTGTACACCAACACCAACCACGACTCGTTCGCCAATGAAGATCGAATGCAGCGGGCTGTCTGCTATCCAGCAATTCCGATTCAGCAAAGCCGAAGTCGCTATGCGGACATTAATGCCGTAGTCGATTGTGATCGGCGCCTTGATCGTAGGTGCCTCGAGCCTGTCGTCAACAGAACCTTGAGTATTCACGATGCTGCACTGGTCGGTCAGCATGGAAACGTCCCACAATCGCCAGCCAATTACTCATTGAATGCCTTGACCTGCTCCGAGCGTGAACCGCATACGACCTGAGAATTGAAAATGGCGCATAGCATGCCACAGCGAAGTCGCAGGTGCCGGAACTTTTCCTCGCAATCTGCAACAAAGTACTCCAGATTCGCAACAGATCTTTCTCCACTATATCTGTCATCATCATGGTCATCGCTTTCTGTCGACCGTGATTGGATATCGGCGCTGCCTTCGAAGGACATGCTTGCTCTTGTTTCTTTCGCTGCATCGACTCGCTTTCAAGGGTCTGGACATTAACACTGATGTACCTCAGTGCACCAAGTTTGCTACAACTAACGCGCACCTCGACACCTACCCACGCGACCAATTACCTGAGCGTCACGAGCATCGAAGACGATTGCTCATTGTATGTCAATAAGATACTATTTACATCATACACTACACATCAGCCTTGACCAACAAACGAAGCTGCTATGCAGGCTTGAACGCCCACAAAGATTCGAGTCCAAAGAAAATCAACCTCCCCGAAACTGCACATAACCGCCAATGCCGAACAGAAAGACCTCGCCCGTCCACCACCACCACCACCATAGCTACCTCATCTCATCAATAATCTTCAACTCCTCCACATCAATCTCCTTCAACTCCTGCGGCTCATTCCCATGAATATCATAATTCTGCTTCCGAACCGGATGCACCAAAACATCAAAAGCCTTATTTATCGCCGCCCATCTCGCCGGCGCATCAGGATCATTCGGAAATCTAGCAGGATCGTGTTTCAAACTCAATCGTTCAAGAGCACTAAAAAATATCAGTCAGTATCAGTCTCGCTTCCTTGGTCTCGCTTCGCCAACATTGGTCTCCCTTTTGTCGACTTACTTCATCGCCTCCTCCTGTACACTCCTCGGATCCAAACTCGGATCAATATCCAAAACCCGATACGCTAAAGGCCACCGCGTCTTCTCCCATTCCGCAACGAAGGCCGAATCATCATCTTCTTCGTCAGAACTATAGTCTGCGTAGGAGTAGAATTGGTATTCTCCAGTTCCTCCGGATCTAGTACTGCCACGTCTCGACGTGGTGGCTGGTGGTCGGTAATCTGGAGCAGGTTGGTTCGGAAAAGTACTGGCGCGGCGAGGGGTCGTGATATCTGGTTGAATCTCTGCAGTCGGTGGTGGAGGGAAGTAGGGACTTTCGACTCGGGAGAATGGATGGATGTAGGTTGTGTCGCGAGATGAAGACGGGGGTGTTGGGATGTGAGTGGTATCGCGAGTCGAAGATGTCGGTGTTGGGATGTACTGGCTTTCGACGCGAGGCGAAGGCGGGACATAGGTATTTGAACCTACTTTTGGTCCAGGTGAAGGCGGGGTCCATTTGCTATCGACGGTTTCGACGCTTGGAGTTCGATATTGGGATGTACTCATTGCTGGAGGGACGGCTGGAGAAGACGTGGTGCTGGCAGATTTTGGACCGATTGGTGGCGAAGGCGGGACATATGATCGGTCTAGATTTGGATTGCTGCGACGCAAATCGTTGCCATACCCTGAGGATGCTGTCGGCGGTGAAGGAGTCACGTATTTGCTGTCGACTCTGTCCAGGCTGGGGTTGCTACGACGTGGATCGCCATAAATCGGCGAAGGCGGAATATTCTTCGCTTCTGCTCGATCGAGGCTCGGATTACTTCGTCGTGGATCTGTTGCGTATATTGGAACATTTTCAGACCAGGCAGGTACAGATCGATCCAGATTCGGAACACTCCGTCGTAAGTCTTCGTATATTGGTGCATTGGTAGGCGAGTACTGGACATTCCTACTTTCCACGCGATCCAGACTCGGATTACTGCGTCTTAAATCTTCGAAAATTGGTGCGCTGCTGGGCGAATACTGAACGCGATCAAAGCTGGATGTGTTTCTACGAAGGTCGCCGTAGGTTGGACCAACCGTCGGTAACGAAGACGAACTATAATTAGGATTGTTGTTGAGTTCGTTCAGCCTGACTCCGCTCGATCGAGGCGAATTGGACGTCGGTCGTGTCATAAATGGTGACGTGAAAGATACGTGCGGTTGTTGTCGAGATGGAATGTACGGAGGAATATTTGCTGGTGGTGGTGGCGGAGGAGGAAATCCTGATGATTCCACTGGTAGCTGAACCGTATTCGCCATACTCGGTTTCCTTGGAGCGCCTCCCAGCGGTAATGGATCTTGATACATACTCTCCCTCCGGATCTTCTCCGCTTCTCTCAGGTCGAAATTCGCTTCCAATTCTCTTAGATCAGTAAGTTGCATGCCCTGCTGATCGCAGATCGTAAGTCTCGCATTCAACGCCTGTAGCATTTCTCGATCCGCAGGAGTAAGTGGTCCTGCATTTTCAATCTTCTCAATTCGATGCACGAGATCTTTCGTCATGTCCTTGTTGGCTTTCTCCAACGCCTCAATCTGACCATCGGGCGGTCTGATGCCATTGTCAAAGTCGTGACGAAGTTGATCAATTCGAGCTTGAAGTTCATTCGACGCTTCTATATCTATTTTGATAATCTGTCGTAAATCAATAAACGAGAGCCCAGCGGCACTCAATGCTGAAGAAAAAGGCATCTTGTTCCTATGATCAAATTCCTGCAGAACCGTGGCAGCAGCATAGATGATGATAGTGGTTTCAAGAAGTTGGGCATAAATTTCGTTAAGTGGGATGTTTGAAGGATCATGATTCAAGGCGATAGACAAGGAACATCCTCGTACCAATGCATTCCTGCCAACACGACAACATACATGTACGTCAGCTGCCACCTATGAACGACGCAGATTCTGTACCGATAGCATGCAGCTTGCTATTCAATACTTGACCCAGTTTCAGTCAGAGTATGTGCGCTAAACTGTATGCTGTACGAAATGCACGAATTGGAACGTGGTGTGTTTCCACGCGAAATGTTGTGCAACGTTAAGAACCTGGGGTCGACAGTGCTACACCGCTACATAAGTGGATTGCGAAACGACATCTTCACCAGTGGTTCTCGTAATAGACATGCCTGATGCCGTGCGTTCCCGTTGACGTTATCAAGGCTTTGCAGCTGTCAACGGAAGCACTTACCCAAGAAGGAAGCTAGACTGGGAACATCCATTGTACTTTGGGCATAAGTATCAGGATATCCTAGAAATGATACGAAGGCCTCCAGAATTTGGTTCGCGTTGATTGAGTGCAGAGTCCGAAGATTCCATGATCGTTCGACATCCCGCGTCCTTGATCAGCCATAGAGAGATGCACTAAGGCTGGTATTGAGGCGACTAGTTCTTTCTAGAATGAACGCTGGTTGGCGGCCTTGGACGCTCGCTTCTCGCCAACGCAGGATCTTGACCGCAATTGGAAGAACATGCTGGACTTGTTCGGGAATCGTAGGTCATCGATTAGTGACACTGATATGATCGTCTGCTGTTGTGCATTCAGCTACCGGAACCACCGAAAGCGATAAGAACCTCGAGCAGCTCAAGCGTTCTCCGGATTGTCGAGCAATTGCGGAATATGTAAGATCGTGATGGCAATGACAAATGGACGGCGTCTTGAACATATAGGGCGCCTCTCGTTCGGATAGTGCATCGAGAACGACCGGGGAGTTGACTTGGCAATGTATCTGAAAGGAAATAGCAGCGCTGATCGTGTTCTTGATGACATGACTCGAAGGTAAGTGAATTCCAAGCATGCGAGAAGCAAACCACCTGCACAGACTGGGCCTTGAATGCTATCGATCTTCGTTGGCCAGTCTGTGCGATGCTCAACGCACACGTTGCCGTGCACTTCAACATACTCGAAGCGGATAGAGAAGAAATTTGGACACCTTTCTCGCACTCTTGGTCTTGAGTCGCTCGGACAGATGAGACTGCCTCGTCGATGCAATGTGGTTTTGCTGGGAGTCAGGATCTCTTGACAAAGGTTGTGGATCGAAGACTTGCTAGCATAGCTGTTTCTTCAAAGTCGGATGGCTACTGAAGCTTCTTACGTTCTTGACTTCTTTGGCAGAAACACTGGTATTCGAGTGAGATCACCGTGAGTTCAACAAGTTGTACTTAACACAAAAGATTCCACTTTATGGAAAAGTTCCTCAATGGAACTTATTCCGGTCTGCCAATCGGTCGTTCTCGAGGTACACTTCGATCTGGTTGTTCATCCTGTGGTCGACATCCTTGCAGCATGCACATGCGATGAGTCCAACAATTCCAAATGCCATCGAGACCATGGCTACAACACTACAAAGAAGTCAGTCGCATGATCACTGCTCTAGAGCCAGTCACCTACAAGATAGCATGGCAGTAAGCATCGTTCAAAGCATTGCTTGCTGCCGTCACAATGTTCGCAGGATACGAAGTCGCAAGTTCAGTCGTACTGACGACAGAGAGAAGCTTCGCGATTTGATCACTAGGCAGACCCGCGGCGAGCACGGCTTTCGTAACTTTGGTCGTCGTCCCAGAAGCCAACTCGTTGCTGAATACAGTGGTGTAAATCGTGGTTCCAACTGCCCCAGCGGCGTAACGGAAAGTGCCAGAAACACCTCCAGCGATCCCTAGATCCTTGTGTTCTACGCCCATTTGAGTAACAGCGATGGCAAGATAGATCGCCCAGCCGAAGCCAGCTTGCGAGAGGAACAGGAACGCAAGCATGGTGCCTTTGTTTGTTGGGGTTACAAGACCCAGAAGGGATCCAAAGAGTACCATCACGAAGGATGACACTGTGAGCTGCCATTGCCAGTGCTTGATCTTGCCACCGAATAGAGTGAGACCGAGAGCGCCGAGCACAATACCGAATCCTTGTGGTAAAGATAGCACGACGCCATATCTCCAGTCCACGCCGCCATTTGTGTAGAATTTGGTGATCATGGTCGGCCATAGGATACTGCTGGAGTAATAGAACATGTTCACGACTGAAAGGATAAGATGTCAGCATATTTTCGGACTCTTCAGCTGTCGAATACGTACCACCAAGAGCGATGGCCGGTGCAGTGAAGTCGCGACCATAAGAAGATGTGAATATGCGTGTTGGTGTGAGGGGGTGCTTAAGTTTGCCAAAGTGCTCCCAGAGCGCGAAGACAACGATGAAGGCGAAGCCGATGACCAGCGTGGCTATGACATGGGGGTCAGATGAGTTGTAAGTGCCAGCCCAAACAATGCCCATAAGAACAACTACGATTCCAGCCCCGCCGAGGAACATTCCTAGGTAGTCGATCTCTTTGATTACCTTGGTTGTGGGCTCTCCCGATCTAATGGAGATTTTAGTGAGATCAGCCAGAATGTCAAGGACCGAGACTTACGGATGAGCAGGAGGGAAGTAGAGCAACACCAATCCCATAAAGGACAGGAATTGGAAGATTGCTAATCCCCAAAAATTCCACTGCCATGTGCCATTCTGGTATCCAAATCTCGCGGTCACCGGAGCCACAATGACAGTGATGTACACAACGAGATCGGCAAAAACGACACCAATATGTCTCCAAGCATTGGGAAGCAATTCAGGCAGGGTGAATGCAGCCATCTGGCAAAGCGCACCACCAAATCCAATCACAACCATTCCCGCGGTGATTTGTTGAGCACCATTGGTAGAATTGTACTTTGCACTTCCTACGACCAGATGCCCAACAAATGTGATAAAGTTGCCGCCGATCAAGAACCAGCGTCGACCAAGAAGATCCGTGAGAGGTCCAAACCAGAGAAACGATACGGTGATCGCGATGGTCCAAGCAGAGACATACCAGCTGTATGCTGTGGGATCGCCGAGGTCTGCGCAAACCTCACTTCCGATGGCAGACAGGACAGGGACGGGCCAGAACGACAGGCCATATCCAATAGACAGGATCTGGGCACAAGTTACATTGGTCAGTCTGACGTCGTGTAATGTTGGCAAGCTGTCATCTCAACTCACCACGCACACAATCCAAGTCTTGAGAGTCACGACTGGGGGTGGGAGCCCATCTTCGAATGTCTCCTTCGTAGGCGTACCATCACTTATAGCGGCAGCATCTTTCTCATCGATAGCATTGACGGGATCAGCTTGAGGGACGCCTGTAGTGGGCTCAGCTGCCGCAACAGGTGTGCTGGTCGTCATTGCAGTCTGCTACTCCCGCGGAAAGAGCACACAGCTGGCAGCCAGAAACCGCAGGACTATCCTTTGTTTAGGTTGAAATGAGAGATCCTCGGCACGAGCTCACTTCCGCTATAGTTCGACCCATCATGACCTGACTAGGTCAGGTGTAGTGGTACAACGCGACTGACTCGACTGGGAGAGTTCATCGATACTGTGTTTGGCCCAAGGTGCGCTGGAAGACCCACAGAAAGGATGGCCTTTACGACAAAGCTTCTTCATCCCGGTTGACAACTGTTGAAGGTCCACACTTGTAGCACAGCTCGTGCATATAGCGTAAAACTCGGGAGCACAAGGGTCCCTGCAGGTACATGGAGCCCCTAGCAAGCGTGGAGGCGGCTCCAGACAAGCACGCGCCAAGCCAGACGGCGAAGCAAATGTCTCACAATCATAGCTCCCATACGTTGACGTCTCAAGGAAGATGGCGTATGGTCGCTTGTACTTGACAGACCGTTCGATGTACAGTGAGCCAATGCTGAGAAAATTGTAGGGTGATAATTTGAACAGATTCTGTAAAAGCAGCCCATGCGCCGAGAAATCTCCTGGCCAAGGAAACATGGTGATTTCATCGTCGCTTCGACTGTCGCTGTTACTCGTGGCAAGTGTTCGTGGTCTGAGGAAGAATCGATTGGCTTCACACTTGATCCTTGGTCCTCACCATTTCCTCTATCGTAAGGTAGGCACTCCTGTTGTCTTCCGTCTTGTGTTCCGACTGCTCTTCCTGCATGATGACACGCTCATCGCTCTCGCCGGATGTCGATGGCCCACTCTTCCGCCAGCTGCGCTCCATCTCGAAAGCGTAGTCATCGGTGCGTCCGTGGTTGCCAGAGCGGTATACATCGACAGATCGCGAGACCACGATGCTGGAGTCGACCGCTCGCCCACTGCTTGCCTTTGCGGAGAAACCATATTTGCTCGCTGGCTCGCGTGAGAGTTTATCGCGAGACCCATCCGACGTCGATCTGTACCATTTGGTTTTGCTGAACAGAGGCTTGATGCCAGGCGCACAAGCAACGATAGTAGCAACGAAGGTTTCCCTGCTAGCCCATCCAAGAGCAATGGGAAGCGTATCCAGACTATGTAACGAGTAGTATGCTCTGAGGATTGTCGCGATGATGACGAAGAAGCCGAGTGAGAAGAGCCCGATGAGAATCAGTTTGCGCGAGAGATGCACCTTTACTTTGAAAAGCAGAGGCATCGGAACAACAATAATGGCCAAGTCGCTGAGGCTGTTCAAGATCGCAATAACGTAGTAATTCGGTTTCCGCTGAGTGCAATTGTCTTTGAGAACCATGACTTAGCTGCATTCGATGAAATGTATATTACTTGACTCACCACCTGGGTAAGGCTTAATTTGCCAGCTTTTGTGCGGAGGTGTGCATATCAGAGTATGTGTAAGAATGCAAGCAAGCCATGTGCAAAAGTTGAACGCGCACACGACCTTGACCAGAAGCTCTTGTCGCGGAACACCAGTTCTACTACATGTCAGCTAGGGGTCTGATGAACGACTGGGACAAGGGACGTACCCTAGTTTGACATAGACCATGAGGAGGACGCCTTTGAGGCACCAGATCAGATTTATATACCAGAACCAGTTCAAGAAGGCGAGTTTGGATCCCATGGTGAGGGCCGCCATTTTGCTCTCCGGGACTTCCATTGCGGTCTGTTCATTTAGACCAATGTTGTTCCCAAAACTGGTAAGTAGGTATATGCCGGTCGTCTCGATCGAGTAGAAGATCTAGATACTGCGTGAGTGCTAAATCTGCTCGTTGTGGTGAGTCTGCATACCATAGCCAGGCCGGAAAAGGCATCTCCAAGATCGAAGCTCTTGAAGCCGAATACCTTCCATCTTGAGTAGAAGCGCAGGAGTATGAAACCAATGCTGATGCCATACTCTGTCCAGACCTCAGTAAATAATGCGGATGTTGATACCATCTCGGTCATGACGGCTGCAAAGCAGTGCCAGCGCAGCGGCAGAGGATCGTATCCGCCATCTTGGTATACTTCCGTACATCAGTACGGCGTACTCGCCTCGAACGCACAAGCCACCGTTTGGGCACGACATCCTTCCATCGCATGCCTGCTATAGACGCGTATCGCGACGCACGATGTTGGGCCTTGGTTCATCCGGTGCAGAGGCAACTTTGGCCATAGCCTGATCACTGAGGCTAGTCAGGTCACCCATTCTTCAGCAGATTGATCGGCGGTGACTATGCACAGGCGAATTCCCCGAAGTTGATGAGAAGGAGCAAAGAACAAATCCACGCAGACGCGCCTCAAGCGAAGTGGTCTTTAGCTCTCGGGTGGCTTCGGCACTGCGGCTGTGAACCTTGTCTGTGCATGGCTCGTGCTCGATTAAGCAAGTGAATCCACCACAGGCCGGCATCTCTCAAGAGCCGTCAAGCCGTCACACCATCAATTTGCTGCTCTCCACTTCACTTCCATGCGGACCCTCATCTCTGGGATTGGTAGACGATCTGGCGCGATACCACTGTCACCACCGAGGCAGTGAAGATGGCAACAATGAGAGGAAAGAGCAGAAGACAATTGAACGAAAGTAGGTGGAATTCAGACAATCTGCCTGGCCATAGCCCGGAATCATGCTATGTGTCCGGGAGGTACACCCAAGACCGATATATGCGAACGACTTTTGGCAGAAGATCATGACTGTCAGCTGACCTTCGCGCCGGTGCAGGGGTGCAAGAACCATCAATGCGCTATGGCAAGCGCAATGGCGACCTTCATGTGGCCTACCGAGGCTTATACCCGAAGCAACATACGACGACATTTGCTTCGACAGCAATCATTTGAGGTGGAAGAAATCAGTGATTGGCGTGAAGAAGGAGCACAATGGCAGCAGAGCGTAAAGTAGCCATCATTACTGGCGGAGGTAAGGCGACTCTCAAGTACAGTAAGACCCAGCTGACTCTGATATTCAAAGCCTCGGGCATGGGCCTGGCTGTTGCGCAGGACCTAGCAGCGAGAAATGAGTGGGCTGTACACATTGTCGACTTCAGCCCAAAGCATATCGAACAAGTTACAAAGAGAACACCCGCAATCATCACCCATCAGGCCGACATCACCATATACCAGGACTTGGCTGCTGTCTTTCAAAATGTCTTTACCAGCGCCTCGGAGAACCGCCTTGACTTTGTTTTCGCAAATGCAGGCGTGATAGAGTCAACCGACTTCTACAAGACGCAAAAGACAGATCCCCCGCCTCCTCCAGATCTTCGTTCGGTTGATGTCAATCTCAAAGGCTTGATCTCGACCTGCCATTTGGCACAGCACTACTTCCGACGCAGCCCTCACAAAGGCAACGGCGCAAGCTTGATTCTCACTGCTAGCTGCGGTGCCTTGTATCCGAGTCACTATAGTCCTATGTACACCGCAGCCAAGCACGGTGTACTCGGATTTGGACGCGCGATCGCGAACCGACTCTTCCAAGAAGGAATACGCGTCAACTCTATATGCCCTGGTATTGTTGAGACAAACCTTACCGGTGAAGGTGGCTGGGCTGGATTCCCTCCAGGTCTATTCACGCCTGTTAGACAAATTTCGAAGACTGTGCTGAGTCTGGTTGACGGCAAAGAAGACCTGGTCGACAGCACGGGGACTAAAGTGCCCTCGGACAAACTGTATGGTCTCGCTGTGGAGATCAACCTTGACAACATCTATGTCCGACCGATTCTGGACTTCTGTGACGACGCCATGAGACAGATAATGGAGGCGACAGATCCAGAGAAGCAGAAAGGAGCTGTCATCAAGGACTACGACTAGTAGCGTTGCAGATATCTACGTCAGAAACGGCATCGACAAGCTCAAGCAATAGCATCTTCCAACCCCGAATCCTCACCGTGCAGAGCTCTGAATAGCGGCTCCCACACTGTAACGGCTCGCTTCGTCTTGTAGCCATTGCCATATTCCGGTGGCTCATAGAAGATGAGTTCCTTGGCCGAGCCTTCCAAGGCCTTCCCAACCATTCCCGTATCATCGTCAATGAACTTGTCGTGAGCTTCCAAGATGGTCGAGACTGGCGTCAAGCATTCCGCGGAAACGGCATCAATCATTGCCTGCGGCACAATCGGAGTTGCGACCGCTCCTGGAAGAACAGTATTGATCGAGATATTCTCCTTCGCTTTCAGCAGTGGCGCGACGCCTCGCACATATTGGATGACAGCTGCTTTGGCCCCGCAATACTCTGGATAGCTCTGATGTGGGAATACTGCACCGATGCTTGCATTGACGACAATTTTCCCGCCAGCTTGTGGCTTGTTGTTCCTCATGAAGTGAGTCGCAAGTTGTACGCCGTAGATGACACCTTTATAGTCGACATCCGTGCATGAAAGATCCGGAGATGGAGGAATATCTTCCACGGGTCTACCTCGATGAGAATAGATGTAGACGCTACCCTTATCCACGATGCCAGCGTTGAGGCATGCGAGATCGATCCGGCCCCAGGTCTGCCAGACGGAAAGAAACATGGACGCTTGGGAATCGTAGCTTGCAACATCCGCCTGGAAGAAGCGGGCGTTCTTGGTGTCGTCGATTTCAGAGACTATTCGATGGCCGGCTTCCTTGTTACGACCGATGATGGCCACCTTCCATCCTTTGGCATGTAAATGTTTGGCCAGGTCGATGCCCATGCCAGACTTAAACCCGTCATCAGCTTTGTCGACAGCAATTAGCTGATTGAGGACGACTTACTGTAGCTCCGGTCACGATTGCGACCTTTTCATGGCTGAGTCCATTTCCATTGCCATTGGCATGACCATTGGCGTGACCGTTTGCGCCGTTGGCGATACCTGCTCCTGGTGCCATCGCTCGGAAAGCCAGTTTACTACAGGGTCACCGAACGATGCCACAGGCACGGGGTACGTCTACTTCATCAAAGTCGATTCATACTTCCACCGTCACGTCTCCACAACGGATCGTGTTGTCTCCATTGTCTCCCACGTTTCCCACCAAGGGTCTGCAATTTGCATCGGAATCATTGCAATATTGAGTCGATGTCGGCAGCTTCGACAAAAGGTCCACATTGTGGATACTGGGGGACAATACCGGCATCACCAGGGTCTATGTACCTAGCGAACGCCATCGGTAAGGCTAGCGCAAACACCCTTGTCGACAGCTGGATGTGGGGAATAAGGTTCACTTTAGCACCGACCACTTGTTCTGCAGGTGAATGAATTCGAATTCGCTTGCAAACAGGTTTGATGTTGACGTCAGAGCGTTGCACAGAATTACATGCTGTGCCGCAGGCAGATTCTGCGCTTGTCGCCGAACGGCGTCCGATCATCACTTCGCGTGAACATCCGCCCAAACCATCAACGGCTAAGCAACGATAACACCTTATCACTCATGTCGAACCCAGTCTCCAAGCTGATTGATCGCTGGCACCGCTCCCGGCACGCGCGACGCACACACAAGCAGCAGAAGCTCCAGCAGCGCGATCGAGAGAGAACTACAGACGGCCTCCTCCGCATTGCCTTGAAGAGACATGACAGCATCAACAGCTTCACGGCAGCTGATCCGGGCAAGCATTATCGGAATGGACGAAGTTGGGAGAACATGAATTGAGCGATGCCGTGGCTGAGGAGGAATTTCAGGAGTGTGTTCGGAGAATAGGCACACTAGATACGAGCGCGTGAGGAATGAGATACGAAAGCAGAACGCAGAAATGAATGAACGATCAGAGCTGGCACTCGATTAAACTGTATGATATGATAAGCTGGAGTGGGAGAACGAGAGGGGAGATGGCCGCCGTAGCAGCTTACAACGTTCGTATACTCTTGAACATGTTTCCCGAGTAGCTATGGATTGTGCATCGGCGCTACTCGGGAAACATGTTCAAGAGTATACCAAGGTTGAAAGCGTCTGCGGTGACTCCCTCCACTCTTCGAAGCCTCCGGCATATGAAGCATGGCCTCGGTGATTCAGTACAACTCGTGGGATGGAGCTATATGGGTCGTCCTTTCCCAGGGAACTCTGGTGCTACCTTTGTGTGTATAATCTGGTCCTTCGAAACCTTGATTTCTCAAGTCTTTACCTACTTTTCGGGCTGATTCACATCGACACCTAAAATCATAGCGAAATTCTCAAGCGTGTGGAAGCCTGCTATTCGGGTTCAAGGTTTGCAATTTCTACCATATCTGTGTTCTGGGCCTGCTACCTTCCCGTCCATAAACCAGACAACACGCAAACGCCCGATACTCCACCCCTCATTATTCCTCATTATCAACCCAATCCTCCATCCCTCTCAACCTCCAAGCCCACTCAAAGCCCCCGTCAAAGACTCCAAACTCGGCAACTTCTGCGGCGCCACACCAGCCAGCAACCCACTCACAGGCTCCAAAACCGGATTCAACGGATTATTCGTCGCAGCACCCGCCGCCCCAGGCTGTTCCATCGGCCTCGGCAAACCTTGCCTCTCAAACGGCGGAGGAATAACATGATCAAACGAACCCGGAAAATAAGGATTAGGACTAACAAGCGGTCCACCACAAGTAAACACACTCCCCACAGGTAACTGAAACAGCACATCATCATCGAAATAATCTTTACTATATTCAATCGGAGAACATTTTCCTCCTCCCGTGGGGCCCACGTGGGGACAATGGACGTCAGGAGCGACTTTTGTTAGGAGGAGATGGATGACGCGGCATGCGACGGTGTCGCCGTAGGCTTCGTCGAAGGAGCCGAAGGGTTTGAGGTCGAGTTCAAGGGTGCAGGAGAGGATGTCGGTGTATTGTTGGTTTGCGCCTGTACAGCGTTCTTGGATTTGGGGACAGAGGAGGAGAGGGGTGGCTTTGCCGAGGAGGAAGGAACTGAAGTCGAAACCGGTTTGGGCGTAGACCCATGCGGCGAGGTTGGGGATCCAGGCGTGGTAGCGTTCGACTTCGCCGTAGGGGTTGAATTCCCAGAATGCGACCTATGTGGTTCTCGGTCAGATGAACTAACTCATTTTGGGAGAGCCTAAGACTACGACTCACCTGAGCCAATGTACTCATAGGCTGACTTGTATCAACCAAGTATGTATCCGGATCAACTTTTGCCGTTCTCAAATATACAACACTCGCCGCTACATTTGGACATCCCGATGTGAATTCCACCACTTGTGCTTCGTATATCGCGGCTCCTCTGAAATTGGGATCTTTCGGCGACGGAGCAAGAGCGAAGAAGTATTCGATCGAGTCTTCGAACCTTTCGAACTCTCCTACTGGCGACACGAGTCCCACGCAGTACTTCGCAAAGAGGCCAGAAGGTACGGCAGAGCCTCCTTGGTTCTGGATTGGATCATTGTAGGGGTAGACTGTCAAGTCATAGATTTTGCGAATCGTGTTGAGGTTTCGTTGCGCGAAATCGGGAAGTTGTCGTTTGGCGAGATTCTTCTTGGAGGAGTGCTTGAGATGTTGGTGGTGCTGGTGTTGTGAGCCATAGCATGTGTTTGTGAATGACGAAATAAGGAGTGTTAAGCAGACTAAGGAAGCTGCGAGACTCTGTGAGAGCATCATGTCGTTGAGCACGTTTTCCTCCCGCGCATGCCACGGTCACAGAGGATATGAAGCCGGTGGTTCGTTCCCGTACGAGAATCCAGAATAGTGTTCTTAAAGATCATTTCGGTACTCAATCGACGAGAGCCAGGGTAGCCTGATCACTCTGGGCGGTCGACAAAGTCTATCATGCTTTTGGGTTCTGCCTCTCGCATGTTGCAGCAATATATATTGTCGCACAGTATTCCAGTCCAATTCCTACGTATTCGTTGGGCCTGCTATGTCAGTCGGAGCAGAAGAGATCCTACGATGCATTAGTAGTGATGATCCTACACGCGAGCCGGCTTGACCAGAGGATTTGAGCCGTTCATGGTATGACCCAGTCTAACTTTCAGGTACAATCTGAAGCTCTGCATGGGTACTAAATCTCGGCACTTTGCCGACAGTAACAGGCAGGATGTTTATAGGGCAAGTCGCAAGTGCTCTACACAATCTTGATGAAGATGCTCTGCGTTGCGTTTGATGTGATGTCTCGAGATTCGGAGGAGGTTCAAAGCACATAGAGGGTAAACGTAGCTTGGACATCGCTCAAACGCTCTCAAAATTATCCGTCCTTCTGTTATTGCTTCAAGCCCGCGAACGGTGGTATTATTATGAGGAGATGCAAGTGTAAAGAAGAAGTCAAACGCGAAGAACGCGCAGGACCGACATACTGTCAGTCTTGGCAAACTTAAGCTAGCGCCGTCTATTGCTCAACCAGTCGGATGCATTTGGCAAATGGGTTTCAACACGTCAACATCACCTCGAGGTTATCCAGTCTCGCATCTGATCTTCTTGAAGGTAAGGGAGCAGTATTTTGGATCATAGTATCATGGCAAAGAGATCTTTCGCCATATACGCCTGATGCGTCGATCAAATGCCTCCATCACACCAAAAGGACAGGAGAATTCATAATCAATAACTATTGGTTTGACCTCCAGGATGACAAGCCATCTAGTCCATACATCGCCAATCTTCACTCTAGTATCACCTCTACATCCTTGGCATCCAGCGCCTCCCACGCATCAGCATGTACCTGCCCGACGCCTTTCCTAGTCGCTATCCCATCAGCCCATTCAACTAGTAAAACATTCATCATTGCTGGGCTTCTATCGTACCAATCGGAGACATTGAAAGGTAGATACCTGTTATTACTTCCTGATCGGTTTGTGAAATAGGCACTCGAATCGGAGAAGTCGCCGTTGTTCGGATGATACACCATCCAAGGCTCATCTGCTCGCGACATCGCAAGGAGAGTTGCCTGTTCGAACGTCTCGACTGCTCTTCGGTCTTGGATTTCATTGGCCTGTAGCTCTTGTAATAATTGCAACTCTTCCTCTTCTGTGATATGTCGCTGGACTATTCCGGCAAATGAATCGTGTACGTATATCATATTGCACCTGGCGCGGGTGCCCATGACTTTCGACCCAATGCTAACAAAATTTCCCCATAGCCTGCTGCTAAGCTGGGCCGTTGCGCATGGAACCTTGAACTTTAGAAGACACGAGTCGAGACTCCAGAGTATATCGGCAGGTAAGTCCTGCGGCTCGACTTGGGAGTATTGAAGACCTCTGTGGGATGCTGTTCCCGTTCGCGACACGTTCCGATTGGGAATGAGGACCTGATAGGGGTAGGTTCTCGCCGTCTCCGATTGTAGCCCGTCTTGGCTATCTTGAACAACGAGGCCGTGATATGATACTTGACCCAGCCAGCCAGCCCAGCTCCAGGAAGGAAAATGTTGTCTAGATGGAGCAAGACCGCGCCGAGAACTTGGGCCAACGTGGACCCAGAGAAGGAAACGATCGAGGAGACGCGACATGGGCAATCCACAAAGGAAGCGCTCTCCTGTCTCTTTGGCCATGATACGCAGCAGACCACTCAAGCCATTTAAGATATCCGATTCGACTCTGAGGTCGCGACTGCAATACTCCTCTACCATTTTGGAGTAAGAGACAAAGCTGGTGTCGTTCAAGCCCTCCTGTCGATACAATGGAGCTGCAAATTCATGGAAGTCGTGACTTCCTCTGGGTGGAGGTGTTCTATACTTACAACAGGTGCGTGAATGGTCCGGGGGGTTAGCGTGGTGGAAACACGCCTGGCGGATGTAGTCTTCGGCAAAAGTGTCCCTACGGCAGAAAAAAGCACATCGCTCGGAAGTGAAAACCAGATGCCGTTTCGATAGCATGTTCTCTTGATATGTCCAGGCTCGTGTAGCCCAGCGGGATCCACCTTCACTCAGACCTGGGAGGGTCTTCACGAATGTGAGACCCCGTACTTGCGCACATACTTGATTGGTGTGTCGACTGCCGGGACGAATCCCAGGTAGGCCGCAGTCCCTATCTCCAGTACTAAGCCCTGCGCTTACGATAGTAATCGTAGCCATGCGGTAGATGCTGCCCATCTGGCTGATTTGAAGTTGTTTGTCAGCGGCCGAATCTTGTATAATGCACATGCGGTCCACCCATAGGTAGCGTTCCTTGATCATTTCGACCACTAGCATAGCCTCTGCCACTGTTGGGGGAAGCTTAGCTGGACGAATACCCTCGGCAACTTGAAAGCTCTCCAGCGTAGCACTGGTAAGGGAGTCGAATGGTTCGGATGTCCAAGTGTAGGAGAGCGCCACGAAATTCGAGGCTTGTGGCAAACTGACAAGACACTTCTTCTGGACCTGCGTAAATCATTGTTAGCCACTCAGGACTGCATGACTGTGATACAATTAGGAAAAAATGTCAAACGTACATCAATAACTCGAATGAAGCTGAGATCAACGATGTCGTCGGTTGTTTCTGACTCAACCAAGACATGGATGGGCTTCTGGCATTCCTCGCCATGGACTTGTTGACAAAGCTGATATGACTCCAGTAGGAACCGAGCGGACACAACATCGTCGATAGAACGACCAAGATGCATCAGTCTTTGACCATCAACGATCCCGTCGACCAGCTGGCCTAGGGCAGGAGTACTTTCAGCATCCAAGCTGAATCGTACCTCAGCCAGAGGCTCTTGTCCCCAATACACCCTCATATTTGTCTCGTCACAGTCATAGTACTGAGCTTTGAGGTCCCACTTGAGCCGTAGACCATTGTCGTCGACACCCCAGAAGTGCCCGTAATTGGGCACCGAGCAAAGTACACGTGCGGAGCCAGCGTCTGCGCCAGTACTATCGTACAACGCTACCAGGAACCGACAAAGTGCACAGTCCTTGTTGACGCGCATATCATCGAGCAAATCGAAGCTCTGCTTGAGATCCTTGGTTGGTCTTAGAATCTCCTGAAATCGGTCTTCGCAGATAACGCAAAGGACGCCATCCTTGCCTCTCGACCAGTCCCCGGAAAGCTGATGCTTGATTGCACTCAGATCGGCATCTTTTTCTTCCATGATATGATAGTTGGGTTTCGCGCTGTTCAAATACAGAGGACGGCCGCACGTAATGTATGATATATAGCTTCGAGGGGTCTAGAGCCATCCATGCTATGCGGCGCAGCAGCTAGAACATCCAGTGCATGCCGGAATGGTAGAGGCGAGCGACGTCGGAGCTCCGAATTGCCTGAAACATATATGCATCGGCAAGTAGCTGTCGTTCTCATTGCCATTGTCGTCGCATGCTAAATTATGAGTGTAGTGGAGAAGAATGGAGGAAGAGGGAGAAGTCAAATGCTAAGGAAGGACTGACAGACTGTCAGTCTTGGCAAACCTAAGCTAGCGTCGTCCATCCTTGAACCAATGAGATAGGTTAACTCCATTGTTTGGTATTGAGGATGAGTTCCCTCGGAAAGACAACATCCCTCGGAAAGGTCTTCGCACACTATGGTGAATCCTCAGGTCATGTTGAAGGCTTGTGATCAGCCCTACACACCATCCGTACGCCTCTTAGCCACTAGCTGTCCCAAGAAACTAACCTCGCGTCTCCTCACGTTCAGAATAATACATATTTATACAGGCCAAACTACTTCCAGCCACATGGACCAACCTTTTCAGCAACAATGTCTCCCTTCACCCTGCCCCGCGCCTCTCCCTCCGACACCCAATCCCTGGCGGATCTCATGTATGATGCTTTCAGCACAATCCCTGTCGTCCAAGAACTCATCATGGTAACAAAGTAACTGCCTCAGTGCCCGAGATGTTTGCTGATCATCGAGTTATTACCTACCTCTCAGGGCTGTAATTCCCCCTCCGACACTCCCAAAACCGCCCAACTCTTCTCCTCAGCCATGATTTCCGATCCCACAGATATCTGGATAAAAATAGTCGAGAGCGGGAGTGGGAAGATCGTAGCGGCAAGTCGTTGGAAACTATACCTAACTCCTGGCCCAGGAGAAAAGATGGTTATACCTGATTGGTTAAATGATGAAAAGAAAAAGAGGGCGACGGAATTGATTGAGGGGATGAATGGGATTAGAATGAGGAATAATGAGGGGGAGGAGGGGTATTTATGTGAGTTTCTTCTTAAAATGAGTCGAGCCGGGTCTGATGGGAAATAGATTTACATATCTGCATGACTTCACCCGGGTACCAACGGCGCGGTCTTGGCAAGATGATGATGGAATGGGGATGTCGACTCGCAGATATTTTGTGTATATCTGCTTATGTAGAAGCTAGTCCGGATGGGCAGGGACTTTATCGAAAGTTCGGGTTTGAGGAGGCGGAAAGGGTTGTGTTTAATGGGGAGGTTGTTGGGGTGCATATGCGGAGGAAGAGGGTGGGTGGTCAATGATAGAGGTGGTTGATACGCTTGAGCGGAAGTGTTGTGTGCACGAAGTCTACGTACCTGCGCCACTATTGTATGTATGTAGGGACAACTCCACATTACTTCGACATTTCTGATTCCTTTCGGACGTCGCAGCAATGAAGTATGAAGACATCGCATGCTCATTCCACTCAGCACCACAAACGGCTCACCAAAAATTGTCAACTCAATGGAAGACTGGTCGACCGAGGCCAAGTTGTCCCGTACACCGCCCGAAAGCAGCTTGTAATGAACAAGAATAGGTCTTTTTCTATCGCGTTTTATACTGAGCAACATCTCATTGGCCTTGAGGAAGCGCTCCACCTTGAACGCGAAGGTAGTCTTCAAAATGAAAATGAACATAAGTCCGAGAAAGAATGGCGGATAAGGCGTATTCATACTAGTCTGTGAGCGTGATGGGTATCGTTAGCGGTAAGTCATATTTTACATGCATCGGCACAGCGCTTATGAAGCGAAACCGACCCTTCTAGCCGGTGGTGCGGCGCCTCCAACCATGCTATCGAGCATACGGTCCATGCCATCGAGGTCGAGAGTTCCAGAGTCAAGCATCTGCTGATCTATTGATACACGCCGCTCAGCAGCCTGGAAAAGCTGTCTGCTTGGTGTGGGCGGCCGGGTGCTCTGTAGTATGATCGCTCGATGTTCGGCCGACACGAGGAGATCGCGTTGAGTATTCATCTGCCCGATGCCAGATCCTGCGGCTTTGGCGACAAATTGGGAGATGCTGGTGATGTCCTCGTTCATGAGATTGATATCTGTGATGTGCGATAACCCAGAAGCGTACAGCGACTTGTACTCAGCACTTGTACTTCGCTGCCAGAACTGACCCATGCTGGTAATGGAGTAGACGTTGCTGTTGTACCAGATGATGACACTCTCGTCAGCCGGCCCGAGTTTGGAACTATTCGAAGAGACTGATATGCCGCCTCGTGGAGCAGCATCAGAGACCTTTGGAGCTCCCGTAAAAAGCTGCTCTTGCTTGGCTCGCCGAGTGTTCGGGGTTGATGGAGCAAGCCTCGCGGCACCTTGGCGCTGTTTCGAAGGTTCAGCAGTCTCGGTCTTCGTAGCAGTGCCTAGAAAGCCATGCATAGCGAAGTCGTCCACCTTCTTGCCAGTTGGTGGGGTGAAGATGTCCCAGACGCCCCATTCACCGTCTTCAAGTAATGTAAGAGCACATCTGCCGCCCAGGACCCACTTAACGTCCATAACCTTCTTACGTCGACCTAAAGCTGCACCCGGATCCGCGGCGTTCTCTGGGGCGTGGAAAGCAGGATGAAAAGTCATCACCCACTTGCCTGGCTTTGATGCTGCGATTGGCACGTCCAAGTTGGAGTCACTTGATCCAGGCCGCCGGCGCGGAGTTGGGACAGCGTGAGGGTCATATATGCGCACAGCAGACGAGGCATCAGCCAGCATGATCTGCGATGAGCGAGGTGCCGGATGGAGAGCTACACTGACGGCGGTCGATGGCAAGGTTGTCTTGGTCAAAGAATCGGTCTCGTCTCCCAATATGGCATCTGCCGTGACAGGAATCGTCCAGGTATTCAGTAACCTTCCCACACTCGCCACTAGTAGGTATCCTTCCACGTCGTCGTTCGGTGCGAGGAGGGCAGTCGATCTCTGATGTTCGTTTGAGAGGAATTTCACTGCCACTTGCTTGGGCAGATTGGACACATGGTAGGCGCCAGTGTCCAGCTCAATCGCAGAGCTCGTGATATCGCGTACGGTCTCATCCTTTGCATCATCGGCGGGAGGCGTGAGCGGTATCTGGAGCACGCGTAGCTTGCCGTCGCTCGAGGCAGCTACGACGATGGCTCTGCTCTTGAGATGGCGCGGAACTGCAGAAGATGCGCTGATGGTGGTTGTCGCGAGATGCAGCGCGGCCACTGGTTTGTCCTCTGTCCCACCAAAACCCACATCGAGATGTTGAATGATGCTCGGATATGGGCAATCGGGATCTTGCTCTTCCTCTTCCTCATCCTCATCCTCCTCGAAGTCATCCTCATCATCGTCGATCAGGTGATTTGTGCCATTGGTCGCATTGATCTTCCGCCGCCGACCACTGCGCCATAATATGCGCAAGCCTCTCGCGTGTCCATAGAGGATCAGAGTCGAACCATTTGGTGCAGTCAGTGGGGAAATGATGGAGCAGTGGATGCGATGCGGGAGTTCGTAGCTGTGTGCAAAGGTGTTAGTAGTCAGCATTGGCAGAAGTCATTCACATTGACTTCTCACCTCAAATGGAGTTTTCTCTCTCGTTTCGTCACCCGCGGTGGCTGCACATGCGACGCCATTCGTTGTGCCAGAGCTGTCCAGGATCACGTTGTTGCGTTGATGAGCCGTGGCCAAGTTTTGAGTGGCTCTTGACGCGTCCAAAAGCGCGTGTCAACTTTTGGTGGGGGCCGATTGTGCACCTCACTTCACAAACACCACTCCAAACATCCTTGCAAAGCCGCCTACTGCACTCGGAATCACATGTCGGAAGATGCTAAAAGATATTCCGCTGATCTGGTTGACGAATGGCTGCTGTGACTTCTCTCGGCGTGCACACTCCAGCGGCATTGCCTCACCTCATTGCTGAAGGAATTCTACCACCGTACCCCAAGGACCATGAATACCGCTGGCAAACCCATGTCGCGCAGGATGGAGACAACCAGATTGAAGAAGAGCTTCTCATCACCAAAAATGTGGTAGTCTGGTCTCAGGGAAGCTTCATTCGGAATGTGTACAGATTCGATCTGGAAGGCGAACATGTATCCCAGGCACTCTTTACCAAATTCCCATCTTCGTCCAGACCTGTACCACGAGATGCTCCAACAATATCGGGAACCACCCGGACTCCCCGGAAACGGATCCGATTATCTACCTCACTGGATGACTTTCGCAGAGAGGAAGCCCAACCGCGACCAGAAGAAACCTTGGCCAGAGCATTGGTAGTTTTGCTGAAGACCAAAGCCCATATCTACTTCCTTCATGGAGCGAGTCACATCGTCCACCTGCCGTTCGAGGTGGAACGAGCTTTTCCTGCACCGCGAGGCCTGGTTCTGCAGAGGAAACGTACCGCGAACGCCTCTTTACCACCCACACCAATGATGCCAAATGCTCCACCCAACTCATTCTGGTCATCTCAAGGTCAACCATCGCAATCACACCTACAGTCCCCGACTCTGATGAAAAGTCTCCCCAACACGAGACCTGCTCTACCCAGCCGGCTGGGTGGTGACAACCGGCTGGAAGCCCTTTTCCAGAGCACCATTGTTGCTCCGAGTAGGGAGAGCGACGAAGATGTGACGAATCTATACTCGTTGACGAGCCCTCTGTCCGACCTGGGAGTCATTACATACGCTCTCCACCAGCATAAGCCACGGTTATACTCAAAATCGCAGCAAGGACTCAGCGTCGAGTTTGAGGGTCTGGATCCGGCAGAAGAAGTCATCTATGTCTCTTCTGAGGACGAGCTCCTCCATCGTCTATCCACCAAGTCGAGCCAATTGCACCTGATAGTCACAGTAAACGGCGACATCAATACTGTGACGGTGTGGCATATGTGGTACAAGGATGAAAAGTCGCTCAGAGTTCTCCTAAAGCAGCGTGCGGAACACAAGGCTGCAAAAGCAAGAAGGCGCAGCTCGTTCGTGGGCGCCAATATTGGCACTGGCTCGACAACGCCAGCTGTTCGGCCTCGAGAGAAACATCGGGAAAGCTTTGCAGCGACAGGTCTTACCAACTCACAAGGTGATCAGACAAGCTCTCAAGGTGCAGCTCTTTCACGCAAGCAGACGAGACAGGATGAAGAGGAGGTGATGGCTTCCCGGATGGATCCGGACTTTCAGCCCGGAACGACTCAGCAGCCTGCTAGGGAGAATCGACGAGTCAGCTCTATGAACGCTGACGTACGAGCGAGCCAGAGCACCGTCACTGCCAGTTTTGCGGGGACTGGTGGCAGACGTGTGACCTCGTTTGGAGGAGAGCATAGCAGGAGATCACTAAATCATCGCAAGAGCCGTGGTTCTACCCCAGGCAGCGTCTATGGGCAGAGTCTAGGTGGCGATGAGGACAGTATGGACCTAGACACCACGATAGAATTCGATCCAGATGAGAGCATCGATGGTATTCTACAACACATTCGAGCGACGTACGACGCTACAGGTATCGACGATGTCTTCGGGAGCACAGAAGAAGGCTTCAAGCGCGAGTTGATCGTGCGCAAGGTCCACTCGTTTGCCGTAGGCTTTCGAGCTTCTGCAAATGGTCCACCGAGCATCTCTTCAGACCGCTACCGCGTTGCCACATTGGCTGAGAGCTCCTCGGTCAATGGCAAAGATGACGCCCGGTTCCGATTATATCTGCACGACCGACAGACGAAAGAGCTCCAATATGTTGCGCTCAAGATTAAGCACAAGCAAATTTGGCCTGAACTCTCACAATCTCCGATGATCGCCATCCCACTCCTCACTGGCGAGAGCAAGGCCGGACGATGCGAAGACTTGGTCAAACTACAAGACGGTGAGGTGCACGCTCTTTTGCTTGGCAGCAATGGTCTGCAATTTTCTTTGGACGAGCAGTTTCTGTGCCCACTGCCTCAGCCTGTACCATACAGAGTGCACAACTCGCTTGAGGTGAAGCTACACAGCGAAGAGACCGATGAAATCGGGAAGAATAGAACAATGGTTGCGCCACCATCAATTCTGTCCTTCGAGCATATAGGCAGTCAAGGGCGATATGACGAATTTGGTGGAGATGGGTTCAGACATCGGCGAAGGCTGCAGCTCGCTCCACGGAATCCGCAAATACAGTCTCTTCTGACTTTGTGCGAGCTCATCCTGCCTAAGAAGCAGGCGAGGACAGTGCGCAAAATTTGGTGTATCGCTCACGCCACAATTGACCGAACGCCAGAGCTTTTGGCTGGCACTAGTAGCTGCCAGGAATACCTTGCGCTGGTTGCCACAATATTCTCCTATACATTTGGGATCCTGGATTCGAAAGCTCGCGCTGCCGTGACTCTCATGGACATGGTGATTGGGAAGGCAAAGGCTAGCCGGGACTTGCAAGATTCTGGTCAAGAGGTGTCCTCACTGTCATCTGCAGCCTGGTCTTGGGTGCCATTGAATTCTTCGCCGTCGAGCCAGATGTCTCCTCGCAGCCGCGAGAAGAAGAAAGACCAGCTTATCATCGTCGCGTCAGGACTTGCAGAAAATTTGCACGCATTGTCATCACGGGATGATGAGTTTGATCCCACTCTTACTGCAGTTAGATTTATGCTGGCTCTTCACATCTTTAAGGAAGAAAAGAAGCTTTGTGTCTTGCGCTCAGAAGAGATGGAGCTTGCTCCCATAATTGCTCAACTCGGATCTTGGCTTGGTCTCAGTGATTGGAGCTATGAAGCTGGACAGGTCTACGAGCTGGAGGGCGCTGGTGAAACCCACTGGGCATATGTTCACTCGACATCGAAGGCCTCACCGCAGCTGACCACGCTGGAGAAGCCCGTAACTGTTTTCCAATGGTTTGAACATGCTCTCCAGCACGCATCCTCGGAACGTTATCCTTCGCTCCATGCCATTGCTCAATTGGGCGCGGATTCGGCAATACCAAAAGTCTCGGAAGCGATCTCGAATAAGCTTACACCACGAATCATTATCTTGTCAGACATACTGGCTGCCAGTGGTGGACTCATTACAACGTCTTCTCGAACTGTGGAACTCCTTTCACAGAAACACATGGTACTTGACATGCTTGAGACCTTACCTGAAGCTATTGCCGCGCCATTCAGGGAAGCTATATCATGTTGCGAGAAAGAGCCGCCAACTACTTGGCGCGATGACTTGCTGCAATTAGTAGGCAGGACGGATCTGATCATGAAGTCTACGGATGGAGCATGCTCGACCACTCACCCGCGCACTACTCCCCCTATCGATACGCGGGACATCCTATCCGTCACACACTTGGTTGGTCATTCAAGTACACACCATAAGACCAAAGAGGCTGGAAGACATGCAATTTCGCAACTAATTTTCAGCGATGATCGACGACTAGTCGAAGCGACAAGTCTCATGCACTTCAACGGTGTACAAGTTGGACACTGTGCTAAACAACCGGACTGGGATGAAACATACCATTTTGACCAGCAGCGCAAAGTCATGAACTTTGTGACCATCCGCATGATAGCTCTTCCTGCTGGAGATGGTATGCTTCATTTCGACAGTCAGACACCTCTCTTGACCGAGAAGTTTCCTCTTCCAGGCTTCAATTCGTCATGCATCATGCAGCCTGTGGGGCACACGTTGACGGCGGACAGGACTGGGTTGACGGAAGAGAAGGTCAACTGGGCGTATTTCCATGCTGGTGCGTCTGCCGGTCTGCGCATTTCGCGAGACGTCAAGGGCATCGACACTTCTTGGATTGCGTTCAACAAACCTGTAGAGCTCACAAATCGACACGCTGGCTTTCTGCTTGCCCTTGGTGTTGGCGGGCATCTAAAGCACATGGCGAAATGGCTCTCCTTCAAATATTTGACACCAAAGCACACCATGACTTCAGTAGGCCTATTGCTCGGGCTCTCGGCTTCGCACATAGGAACGATGGATGGTCTCATCACGCGTATGCTCTCGGTGCACATCACTAAAATGCTGCCTCCAGGAGCTGCGGAGCTCAACGTGTCTCCAGCTACACAGACTGCTGGACTGATGGGTATTGGCTTGCTTTACTACAATACGCAGCATCGTCGAATGAGCGAGGTCATGCTATCTGAGATTGAATACCTGGAAGTCGAGGACCCTGACAGTGGACCGGATCAGCTACGCGATGAATGCTACCGACTCGCTGCGGGATTCGCTCTGGGCTTCATCAATTTAGCCAAAGGCAGCGACTTGCGAGGCTTGCACGGCATGCAGCTACCTGAGCGTCTTCTAGCAATGGCAATTGGCCCACGTCCCGTCAACGCTGTCCATGTCTTTGATCGAGCCACAGCTGGTGCCGTCATGGCTCTCGCGTTGGTGTACATGAAATCGGGAGACAAAGCCATCGCCAAGAAGATCGACATACCAGATTCAGAAGCACAATTCGACCAGGTGAGACCAGACATTCTCATGCTGCGTTCAATGGCCAGGCACATTATCTTGTGGGACAGTATTAAAGCTCGAGGACCGACCTATGATCAAGGCTGGATTCAAGACAATCTTCCAGCTTGCTACAAGAACCGTTCCAAGTCAGCATTCGATCACATGATGGTCAATCGAACCATCGACAGCAAACATGTGCCCTTGTTCAACGTCTTCACTGGCCTAGCATGGGCCCTGAGCTTGAAGTATGCTGGGAGTGGCAACACGATCGCAAGGGACGAGATTCTGACGTTGTTGGGCTTTTTCCAACGTCTCAGCGAAGGAGCCGATGCTTTCTATTTTGACGGCAAACTAGCGCGCTCAGCACTACGCCGCTGTATGGATGCTCTTGCCCTTGCGGCAGCCACTGTCATGGCTGGAACAGGCGATCTCGACACTTTCCGATACTTGCGACGAATGCATGGACGTACCGATGCCGACACACCTTATGGATCTCACTTCGCCTCACATCTTGCCATAGGCGTCTTATTCCTTGGAGGCGGAACCTTTACCTTGGCCACGTCTGACCTGGCACTGGCCGCAATGATGGTCTCGTTCTATCCCATCTTCCCAATTGATGTCCACGATAACCGGGTCCATTTACAAGCTTTCCGCCATCTCTGGGTCCTTGCTGCAGAAGCGAGATGCGTCGTGGTCGAGGATATCGATACTCAACGACCAATCCACATGCCGATGCTCATCACTCTTCGAAACGGCGAACAGAAAAAGCTCCGTGCTCCTTGTCTTTTGCCAGACCTCGACTCCATCGCGACTGTACAGACCAACGATCCCGATTTCTGGCGTGTCACTCTGGACTTTGAAGCCAATCCAGCTCATCTCGAAGCTTTTCGAAAAGACCAACATATCTCAGTCAGGAGGTGTCCAGCTACAGAAGCGCATGATTCAGTCTTCACCGCTGCTTTGGCTGCACTTAGCGATATGTCTCTCAGTTCTCAACCGCATGTGAAGAACGGGAATGGATTTGGCCTTTGGCAGACATTACTTTCCCTCCCGGCTTTCGAGGGTCTGGATAAACCTGACGTGGAAATGCTACTTCCTCCAGAAGTCAATTCGAGTGTGTACACCAACGATCGTACGACTGTTGTGGATGATCGGCTTGTGCTTTCGAAAGCTGTGAGGAGTAATCGTGGGGAAGATCTTTGGAATTTGCGGGTTCTGTTCGCTTGGTTGGAGAGGTGTCGTGAGGCTAAGGAACACAGACTGGGCGACGCAAGGCACATGCTTGAGGATGAAGATGAGGAGGGGGAGAGGGAGGGTATGAGGTGGATTAGGGAGGAAGTTGTGCAGGAGTTGAAGGCTGCGATTGAGGAGAGGGCGAGAGGTGGAGGTGCTTAGGAGATGCATCGTGTGGTGTGAAGAGAGTCGATTCGCTGTTAGCGTGGCGTTTGGTGAAAAGCATATGATGGAGCATCATGGCTGAAGTGTGAGTGAATATAAGCATTATGGTACGGTATGAGCATTGATTTGAAACGACAGCTTGATACGAAACAATGGCAATAGTGCAAAAGAACCCCCTTTCGGGACATCTAGCCACGACTCTCGATCGGCTGTACGTGGCCGTACACACCGTTGAACATGCTACCGAACGCGGCTACATCTCGATGATGTGTAGCGAATCTGTTCACCTGTTCGGAGTGTAGGTGACTCACTTATATGTACCGATTCGATAAGGCTGTGCGGATCAGGACAACTGGTCGGACTTGGATAAGTGGCTCGATGTGGGATGCGGAAATGACTTGCATTGCTAATTATGATAGGAAGTGTGTGTATTTTCATGCTCACCCTGAGACCTGTCGTTTTTCAATCGCCCCTTCCACATTCATTGACGACAGCGGAGTCAGGTCTGTGCTGAGCCTCTGAAGGCAAGCTCAGCCGATCTCGAAACGTTTCAGGATTCCAACGCCGATGACACGAGGGACACTTGTACCACCTACCGCCGTATCGATTGGGAAGAATGGACACCGGTCAGCCGCCTCCTGTGACCTTCTGCGTGGGACACCGCGATTCAGCAGTTCGCATTGCGGCCACATAAGTTCCTGGCTCTCCTCGTCAGCTATCGGGCGATGACCAAGATTTTGTGATCTACAGAAATGGTCTGGACTTTTGGCAGAAAGCGACCTCGTCCTGAGTCCTACACAAATGTTGAAGATTCTGATTATCAGCCTGCACACTCGAATGCCTCTACTCACAGCAATGCCGACACGGACTCTCGTGCCGCGGACAACGGTATACCTAAACGTCAATCTACCGGCAGTAAAACAGATGGGAGAGCTCGTGGCCTGCGACGTCTCCATCCGTGGTGGCCGGAAATTACGGCTGCACTTCTCAGCATCGCCTTCCTCATTACAACCGCAGCGGTACTGTTCAGCTTCCATGGGAAGCCAATCATCAGTTGGAATTTACCGTGGCATATCACCCCCAATACTGTCGCCTCACTGCTAATGATATCTTGTCGTGTGACAATGATGATCGCGGTAGCAAGCGCTCTTGGACAGCTCAAATGGGTCTACTTTGAGCAGCAAAGTCACCCGTTACTGGACTTCTATGTTTTCGACGAGGCCACTCGAGGACCATGGGGCGCTGTTCATATGTTATGGCGGATCAAGTGGCGAGCGTTTGTGGCATTCATAGGAGCCCTCATTACCATCCTATCCCTAGCAATGGATCCATTCACTCAACAAGTCATCTCATATGTAGATGTGACTAAGGACGATACCGAAGGGACCGCTTTGCTTTGGCAGTCCAGGGCCTGGGATATCTCAACTTCAGAAGATCTAGGCCGCGAACAAGTCCTACCCACTAGGTATGGTAAGATAGTGCTCGAAAAATTGGAAGTCGCGTTCAAGCTGACATCAATAGACACAGTCTCTATAAGTAGCGCGATACAGGATGGGATATTGAAGACCAGTCACAGCGAGCTATTCTCCTGCTCGTCAGGAAGTTGCACATGGGACGCATTCACTTCTCTCGGCATCTGCTCGTCATGTGTAAACGTTAGTGGCCACCTCATGAAGACCTGTCGCTATCAAAGCGACGTGGTAGCTGAATGGTACTGGGCTTGCAACTACACTACACCTCAGAACATCACGTTCTCTGTTACGGGGTTCAGACATACAGACACGATGACTTACATGAAGTACGCCACCATCTGGAAGTCGTCGACCAAACCAGACGACGTAGACTCTCTTCTTCCAAAGTTAGGGACAACTGCAGCCCTGAGGCTTCCGCAGGAGTATATAACAGACTGCAGTGCGTGGGGATGTACGATACCGGAGCCTTTAGTATACGAGTGTGATCTTCGTTTCTGCTTGAAGTCCTGGCCAAAACGTTCAAGCATCAATGGGACATTGGACCAACTCGCCCCGGTCGAACAACCCCTCATTGTACCATATGACTATTCAAGAGAGGAGAGTATTTGCACATCACGAGATGATTGCACTGCTGCTTTCAGCCACTGTTTTAATGATGTATGGGCTTCAGGCCCAGACAGGGACAGCTTATTTCGTCGCATCGCCGGCTACTCACAAGCTGACTATCCTCCGGAAGTCGAATGTCCAACTTGGCCCAACCAGAAAAATTCATCCAGGGTATACTGGATCAACGACCAAGATCGACGTATGCTCAAGGGTGAGCTGGCCACATTTTTGAGCCAAAAGCTCGAGACTTCTGATGAAGGCGATCAAGGATTCGGCGCACTACTTTACAATGGGCACAACGGCAATTTTTCAGAAACAATGACCTCTATCTCGATCGCCATGACAAACGCTATTCGGCAAGGACCCAACCGGACTTCAGTTCCTGGTCAGGCGCAGTTCGTACAAACTGTCATCCGTGTCAATTGGCCTTGGCTAGCTTTACCAGCCGCCTTAGTCCTCATTTCTGCCGGCTTTGTTTGCGTCGCCATAGTCTTCTCGGCCGAGAAGAGCGACATTGTGTGGAAGAGCTCTAGCCTTGCGGTTCTATTTCATGGACTGGACACGAGTGAATGGAACCAGGTACACCTTCAAGAACGAAGTCTAGATGAGATGGAGAAATTAGCGAAGAGCATGTATGTTCGACTCTCGGATACTACAGTGACTGGCTTGAAGCTCAAGAAGGACTGAGTCCGTCGCCAGTCATACTGAACCCGGGCGAATCAGACTTGTAGTTACCTGGAAATCATACGCAATAGCATCCTGACTTTCAGATTAGCATTCTGGAGGTCGAGATACTGCAAGCCTCGCTGCACTACATTGCTATTGCTGGAGGATTTTTACTGCGCGGACCAACACTTGATTCACTCTACCTCAAATACTCCCTCGGAGACAAACAAGAATCAACGACATCATTGAAGCGCGTGGAATACGATAGAGTCATGTCCCGGCCTTCTCAAAGCCAATAGCAGGCAGACGCTGTCTTTATTCACTCGTACTTTGATTTTGCTCTAAGGCCAGATCTCATGACTGTAAATCTGAGTGAGTGAATGCAATGGCCCTAGAATTTCGCATGGGTGCATGGAGAATCACTCCAAACCTTGCCGTGACATACAACGCCGGGCCTCATAGGTCTTCTAGCAGAGATGAGAAACATGATATACAAACTCGCATCCACTGACGGCCAAATTACCATTCTCCAGGGACGTCACTGCTGCCACATCTCCATTCACGCCTGTCAAGCCGATCCTCCAGAAAAAAGCGGCACAGTCCACTCCAAATCCGCAGCCAAGAATCTCACAGTCGCCCTCCTCCGCACCAAACACGAAAGCAGGAATGAAGCTACAGCAATCCTCTACAGGACCAAAACCCTTTCCCTCAGAGGTCAACGATATGGCGCGCTGGTCCTTCGCGAAAGTCACTGGTCAAAGAGTTAATTTGGGAAGACAGGGACAGGCATTGGGCATCACAGGGACGTACGAAATCCAGAGGCATTCAAGCAGAGAATCGATGAGCTTCAGTTCTTCAACACGTTCCAGCTATCGATCTCTTGTTACGCATTCTTTGTTACAGTCGTGACTGCTCGAGAAGTCTGGATTGTTGGAGCAAGCTCGCTAGTGAGGTCTCTGAAACTTCACTTCCTTGAGATTTTGGGCGGATACGAACGAAACCAGTCAATACCAGAATTCTATGGAGCCAACAAGCTCCTCGCACTGAGCAACACTAGCACGCTGGGTCCTGGGAAGAGGGAGACAGGACATTGGGCATCAACGGGACACATGAAATATAGGGCATTTCAAGCAGAGAGTCGATAAGCTTTGATGTGCTAACACATTCTAGATGCAGATGTCTTGCTATGCAGTCTTCGTCAAAATCATGACTAATCGAAAGGTCCAGCTTCCAGCTTGTTGAAGTAACCTTCGTAAGTAAGCTCTTAGCAACTTCACTTTGTTAAAATTCTGGGCAGACGAGGATAAATTGGTCAGTAACGTAACGGAGAGGTGACATTTTCGAGTCGGGAGTGCTGCCTCGATGAATCGGCGTGAATACATATCGCTAGTCGGAACAATAGATCTTGCTCCAGGGCGGCTTAAGATGTGTGAATGAATGCTTTAATCATGGAGAGCGAGAGAAATCGAGGACTCGCAACAGATGGATGAACTTCTCCGAATCGTACGTGCTTTACCTTACTGCACTGCTCTAGTAAAGCAATGTGAACACATATCGCTGGCTAAAACATTAGATCTTGTTTCAAGACTGGAGATTTGTGAATGGATGCTTTGGTCCTAGAAGGCAAAGGAAACCGCGCGTTAGACAAGGACTCGCTATGGAGTGGGTAAACTTTTTGAATTGGACGTGCTTCACTCGCATTCACTGCTTCGATAGAGTGGCGTGAATACATTCTCTTATCTAGAACAGTAGAACTTGCTCCAGGGGTAAAGCGTCGGCTTGAGATGTGTAAGTAGAATCCGTGGATGCTTCGGTGGTAGAGAGCGACGGACATCGCGCGGTAGACAAGGACTCGCGACGGAGGAGTGAGCTTTTCGAGTCGCAAGTGCTTCACCTGCCTGCACTGCTTCGATCAAGCGACATAAATACACATCGCTGTCTGGAACATTCTTGGCGCTTCTGGCATGTGGCAACGTGAAGCACGTGCTTCGTTTTGAAGTAAAGTGATGCCTTATTTGACAGTGTGACCATCATTTGGTAAGAAATTGACGCGTCAGTTGATAGTGTGACTATCTTTTCGCAATAATGTGATGCCTCAGTTGATAGTGTGACTATCATTTCGCAATGAAGTAATGCCTCAGTGAGCAGTGTGACCATGTCCCTGCATGATATTTCATGCAGCACGGTCATGCGGCAAAGTTTTTGCTATATGCTTCTCACTCTTATCTTGACAACCTACCAAAAACATCAACAATCAGCTTGAACGACTAGCATCCGCAATCAAGCATAGCCTTGCGACTAGCATCATCCATCACACTCAATTCCCACTCACGACAAAATCTAGACGCGAGACGCTACCGTACCATCAGTGATAGCAAATTGAGTCGAGAACATACACCATCATATCGTCAAATCGACCAGACATCGTTCAACAACACCTCACGACCGGATCCACGGAAGCAAGCGAAAATGGATCTCTTCGATCTCCCAGCCGAGCTACGCAACAACATCTGGCAGTACGTCCTCACCAGCGACAAGCCCATCACCTTCAAGAGAAACACCTGCTGCCACATCAACTCTGTTGTCTGTCTCGCCTCTACAACTGGTAAATGTGGCTATCTGGACTCCAACAAGAACCTCACTGTTGCTCTCCTCCGCACCAATCGCCAAATCATGGAGGAAGCCACCGATGCTCTCTACGGTCAGAACACATTCGTCTTCGACACCAAGGATGACGAGAAGGAATGGAGAGAGGAGCGTGGAGAAGACAAGGCAAAGTTCTTGAAGAAGGACAATGTCAAGGTTCGCAAGGCGAAGAAAGAGTAGAGTGGTTCCGTGAAGATACCAGAAATGGTGCTTTTCAAGTGAGCTTACAACACTACACTTCAAGATTCGACTTCGAAGACTCGGGCAGAGCGGAGGCATTAATTTCGCGGATGGCAAAACTGGTATTCACTTGGTTCTCTGAAGCGGCATATATGTAGAGTTTGGCATTTACACCTCTTAAAGAATTTTGGGATTTGACTTCGAGGATTCGGATATAGCGCAGGCGTTGAGTACGCGGATGGGCCGAGATATTACCTACTGGTTTCCTGAAGCAGACTTTAGGGAGAGTCTCTATAGGCGAATATCATTTTTGACTTCATCGACCAAAAGGCGTTTGAGTGTTCAAAATACTAAAGCAAGCTTTTCAATCTCTTGGGAAGCGGTGTGTAGAAAAGGAAAATGAAAGAAAACGATTCAGAAACTTCTCCTGCTGCCTTACGCCGTATGCCATAGATCTCTGCCGATGCTATTCCGTCATATGCTGTCCGTTGGTACGTCATGCTCTTGCAGATACTTCAGACTGTTGCATTCACTCAGACCCCCATTTGTCGAATCTAGCTGTGAATAGAGGTTCACAATAGTATCAGCTATTTCAACTTTTTGGTTGCCACACTGGTCATTGAAGAACCTCGTTAGTCTTCGATCCGCTTCAATAATGCTTGTTCTACTTCTTGCCATTCCATGATCAGCACAAAAGACTAGGTGGAGTGACTCGATTTATATGGTTCATGCATGTCGAACATCTTCTGTAATGTTTGCGTCGTTAGTCAATACCACGAATCTTCTTGACATTACCGAGATCATCAAGAAAGCGACATGAATCATAAAAGAAAGCTAACAATTCTTTGTCCTGGCATGGTGATGCCACAAGATAAATAAGATCTCCGTACAGAAACGACTGCTCTCCTCCACCAAGCTGCGAGGACATCTCTCAATATGGCATCTCATGCTCTCAGTGCCATTTCAGCATCGCATTTCGCTGTGCAATTCTCGAACACCACGTCTGTAATCTTGAACGACCTCTCACAATACACCATCCCCCAAGTTGCTCTCAACATGCACACCACTTGGTTTGCAAACAACGCGGCGGTGCACGGTTGGCAGGGATTCATACTCTTGAACGAAACTCCAACTACCTTCCATATGTTCATCTTCTGGACTCTGAATGGAAAGCTGCCAGACATTGCCTCATATCAGATACGAACACCAGTCCATGATCGTCTGGACGATGACGTGTCACTGTCTAGTGACGAGGGAAACTTTGATTCTGAGGAAGAACTGCAGAGTGACGAAGAAGATTCGGATGAAGATTTGCCATTTCCGAAAGACGATCCGAAGGGTGAGTATTATGAGGGCGACACTAAAGAGAATGACACTGGCGAGGGTGATAATGGAGAGCATGATACCGAAGACGAATTGCCAGATGTAGAGCACGTACAAGAACTCTTCCCAGGTGATTCTGCCGATGGTAATGACGAAGATCACATTAGAGTCGAAGGAAGGTCGATATTGGCCGATTGGCTCGATGCATACATCTTCGCATCGAAAATTGGGATTCCCGAATTCTGCAATGCGACCATGCGTCGAATGTGTCAAATAGTCTGGGACAACACGGAAACGATGATCACTATCACTGAGGACGAAACCCATCACGCCTGGATCTCTGGACCGTGGCGACTACGGCAATTCGTGTTGGATGTTGTGTTGCTTAACATGAAACATAAGCATCGCGGCAAAGATGTACGAGAACAATTTCAGAAGGCCTATGACGCTGACAAGTTCAGAAAGTCATTCTTCAAGGTGCGAAAGAGGCAGAAGAGAATGACGAGGATTCAACATTGGATTACTTATCAGAGGGAGGCGGAGGTAAACGAGCTTTTCATCCCAATTGTGTAGATGTGCGAATATGGAAGCGAGGACTACCTTCAAAGGATGACTTTATTCACCTACAAACTTAGTGGCATCGATACCACTTCGGGGAGAATTCAGCCATAGTATTGTTGAGCAAAGATCAGTAGGCAGTGGATGAGTCGTCCAATCTCACATCGATATCCATCCAAGTGTGCTTCTGGACGGTTGACTGATCGCTAACGGTCAGAAACGAGCTGAGAAACCTAGACAAACCACACCTGATGAGCCCATTGAAGGATTAAATGGTATTGAACGATGGAAGGCTAAGTACGTGCCAGGAAGTTTTGTCCGTAGACATCAGTCATCTGATCGACGCCACTTGCTCATTTGGTTCAGCTCGCCACGATCACAGATAGTGCTGATGCCAGGTTCGTAAGCATGAGCGGCGGTAACTGAGTAAGTAAAGTCGGTCAGAGCTCACCTATGAACCATCGAGGAGAAGGCAAGACTCTGTAGAAGGTCAAAATTCCCAAGGCGAAGACGCAGTAGAGAGATGGAGAGGTGATTTCGAAGCATGATAATTAGGGAATGGAGGATCATGACATATAAGATGGAGGATATCTGATCATTGAGATCTTGCGGCGATACGGAGGATGAGGGAAATGGTGATTTCTTGGGATAAGGAGACACGAGATAGTAAATCAGCATTGATACGAATGTTTTCTATTCCTGAGCGCCATGAAAAGACTGCACACAGGCTTCTTCTTCTCCCTTTTCACACCTTTCCTCGCTATAATAGGGTATCGAGTCGCTCTCCATCCATCACGCTTTGCACAATCGCACGCATCTGCTCGGCAACTATGTCCACTTCCTGCTCTCCATCGACATGAGATGCCTTCCCTCGACTCTAGAACAAAGCAACGACTTGACTGGTCGTGTCTCTGAAGGTCTTGATCCGTTTCAAGATAATATCGTCCTCCTTGTCATCGAAGTGGTCCTTCTTCGCTGCTGCGAGGCGTTCGATCAGCACGGTATCTGAACTATTCAGCACGATCAGGCGCTGCACTGGTGCTACAACTCTCTCCATATGTTCGCACTGCTCAATTTTTCTTGGGAATCCTACACAGTAGTCAGTACGAGCGCAACTGAAACGCCTCAAAGTTTGTCCTACCATCAAGGATGAAGGTGTGTACACCACGACGGATTGCAGCCTCCATTCGGCGTCGTAGTAAACTGACTGTCAACTCTGGAGGACCGACACGGCCCGCGATCATATTTTCTCTTATGGTGTCGGCATGTGGACTTCCCGGAACAGCCATCTCTTCTCTCATTAAGTCGCCAATGCTTAAGTGCTCCAACGGGAGCGACTGCGCAAGTCTCTTGCATTGCGTTCCTTTGCCTGAACCTGGACCGCCAACAAGACCGATGAGTACCACTTTGAGCTTGCTTTGTTCGCAAGGCTCACTGAAGTTGCTGTCTGCTAATGTCGCTTCTGCCATTCTGATTCGTGTGCTGCAATCTCGAGGCGTTATTCTCTCGTAGGTCTGGCCCAGCAGAGGACTATGTTGCGACCTTGTAGTATGCAGCGAGTTGCAGGTGTTGTGTCTGCTAAACATACAAAAGGCAACCGCGATCAAGACTATGTCTTGCGCCCGGGTGTTACGTAATCGTGGCTTCAGTGAACGGTCAAAGAACGCGATCGTTCATCGATGAATGTTCAAATCAATAAAGCTTTGATAGGTTCTGACTGATTTATGAAAGCATGATTGACCATACGCACCTGTCGCGATGACGATCGCAACATTCAAGTCTCACAACGCACGGACCATTTCCACGTTAGAGGCTTGGCACTCTATTCCACAGTGTAGGCTTCCACTTCTCAGTGGGTTAGTGCTCGAAGTCTTCACGAGTGATTTGGTCGCCACTTCACGCGAGTATATAGTGTACAAGTAGCTCCCGATCTGTGCTTCTCCGATCCAACTCAGACCACGAGCTCCAACTCTGAATCTGAGGCCCCAGAAAGCGACGTATGATGGAGTTACAGCGTGAGCTTTGCTTCTTCAGTGATCCAGTGAGCGGCCGAAAACCACAATATCGACAAGACGATCGTACCTTGCCGGGCAAGAGAAATTATGAGCACAACAGAGTCATCGTACCAATCAAAGACGTGCGATCCTCCAAGGAACGTTTCGAGATCGGTAAGCATTCATTCACCATCCTTCCAAGTGCATTCACCCCAAACTCGAACATCGACTTTAGCAATGCAGAGGTGGTATCGACCTGTTATATTCCAGCAATGGAGGAATTGATCATGAGAAACGTACCAGATGCCGAAAAGGTTATTACTTACGACGTAACATATCGAAAGGCTTCCAAAGACAAAGTCGCCAACAGACAAGTCAATAAGCTGCATGTCGATGTTTCATCGAAAGGTGCATTCACTCGGGCTGAAAGGCACTTATCTACAGAAGACTTCGTCGCAGTCAGAGCCAGCGCCTGCAGGCTACGCATCATCAACGTGTGGGAGTCAATCAACGGCCCGGTCAAAGATCATCCTCTAGTGCTTGCCGATCATCGATCAATACGCCAAGCGGACCTGATTCCTGTCACTCACATTTATTCAGACTACGTTGGTGAGACCGCTGCATTGCGTTATCGCGCAGGACAAGAATTCTGGTACTGGAGCGACATGGGAGTTGAGGATATCATTCTCTTTCAATGTTTCGACAGTATGCCTAAGACCTCACCTAATGGCACACAGCATTGTCAATGCGTTCATGGATCCTTCGAGTTGAATGATGGGAACGAAACATATTGCAGAGAAAGCATTGAGCTGCGCTGCATTGTGCTTGGCTAGGGAGCTCTTGGTAGCAAGTGGAATTTGCTAGGTCTCCTTTGGTCAGTTCTACTAGCCAAAACTACATTGACCAAATGGCGAGTGCTGAATTCGGCGGTAAACACGGCATCCGCTTCAATTTCGAGAAATATATCGATACTCTAGCGAAGAGCGACCGTTATAAAGAGATTATTGAGCAATCTCTCTGCTGCGAATGCCGCCAGGTACCAGAGCAGTCGCAAATCATATCATGCTACCACATCTACTGCCTATCATGCGTATCAGACCTGCAGCACCATGCAGCGTCGCGGGGCCGCGACTCTAGATGCTCATGCCTTCCGAGCTTTGACGATCAAGTGCGTTTATTCGTAAGTATGGACGTGATGGAAGCTTCCAAATGAATTCGCGAGCCGTGATCTGGCCACCCGATATCAAGCAGTCTAGACAAAAACATGCAACGGCCTCTCAACATGAATCTTATTCCTCCTCCTGCGACTTTGTGCTTGCTCATCAACACTCTGAATCTCAAGCCAATTCGTCATCTCAAACAACTGTTCTGGCCTCCCATGATAGTTCCCGGGTGGTCCACTAGACGACGAAGCAACGATCATATACCTACCCGCAAGAAGAACCTTATCGCCAACGGTGACTTCATCTTCTTGCGGAATCATCAGCTCAGGGCGTAGGACAGCGACAACAAACTTTGTCGGATTATTTTGCAATGTGATTTCCGCCTGCGAAGGCGGTAGCACTCCACTTCGAAGCCATTTGATGCTCGCGACAACATCTGTCTGCGCCCATACCAGGAGACGATCGTGTTCTGGATGGTATCTTGATTTGTACTCGAACCAGATTCGGGAGCGTAAGCCGGAGTTATCGTCGTCGGGATGTACCGAGCGCGTGATGGGGGTGTCTGGTGCTTGTCTTGTTAATTCCTCTCTGCGAATGATTTCCTCTTCTTTGGTGAGATATTCCTGAACTTGAACGGCGTATCTTGCTTCGCGTTCATCTATACACTGTTAGTATGAATAAGGGGTTCGCCATTGACATGTGCTTACCTAGTCTGTAGTTCATACGACGAAGAAATTTGTCGCTGATGAGCTTGATCCGATCCATGCTACGTTTCATACGACGGAGCATGTCCAGCTTGGAGATAGTCCTCCCGTCGCACTTCCAAGCTACAGCAAGTGGTGTGCTGCTGCCTTCCAGCCAAGCTTCATGCCTAGTGATGGTTGGAGCGATCTGCAGATCACTGGCGATAATTCCAGCATCCGATGATAGACCTCGTCGCCCGGCCCATTTGACCAATCTACTGCCACCTCTTCTGACGACTTCTCGGTTAATGTTGGGCAAGATCCGGTTTATCAGCCGCACTGCTTCATTTGAAGCATCGTTCAATGGTTTGGAGCTGATGAACATCTTGCAGACTTGGCCATTACCTTCCTCTGAGGTATCTTGCAGGATGTACTCCTGTGGATCTAGGCAGTGAATGTGTTCGTAGTCGCAGGCCGCAATGCTGTATGCTCTATCCGGGTGATAAGCGAGGTATATAGTCACTTCCTTCTCGTCAGGTTCTGTACCGATCTTAACGGGGAGAATTTCGTTGAAGCCTCTGAGTGTTGGTCCATCCAGCTGAAGGCGGCCGAAAACATGGCTAGACCGAATGCGAGCTTCGTCCTTAGTCGGCCATTGATATAGCCAGCTGTTGGGTTTCCCGCCAAGATCATCGACAGTCCCTGGGAGGAGATAGCCCTTCTCGGCGAGTCTCTTCAGTAGGATCTCCCAACACCGTGCCTCGTCTTCTTGTGCGCCCTTTTCGATCTTATATCCCAATACTGCTGGGACGACCGAGGAAAGGAACACCTTAGAGTTGATAGACGCCAGAGGGATGACTTTGAGGAAGAGGAGTTCGATATCCTGACGATCGCCTTTGATGCCATAAGTGGACGACAGAAAGTCCGACATCTGGCTGATATCAGCGTTAGAGAGCATGGAGAGGAGCAAACACAGCGTTTGTAAGAAACGTGGCCGGACCATCGTCTGAGTCGAGTCGTTTGCAGAGCTGGTTGTTGGATCTAGGGCGTTGAAGTATGAGGCGCTGACCGAGATCAACTGTTGGATACCTGCAAAGCGTTAGTCTCATATATATACATGCATTGTAAATAGTCACTTGCCCTTGCTCGTGTATATTGTTCTGAATCCATGCTCATCATCAATGCCGTAACGAATGTCGACAGCATCGATGACACGATTTCTGGTCCCTGCTCTGAATAAGATTGGGCTTCGGGCACAGAATGTGCGTGTGTCTTCCATCATGTTCTCGAGGTTGTCGCGGTCGTGGGTCGGTGCTTGGCTAGACTGCGATACCAGCTTCCGGAAATTGGTGATGAGTTTGACGAGCGACCCAGCATCGACTTCAATCAAGGTGGCACAGAGGTCGTACTCCACTTTTCCATCATATCGCTTACGGAGCTCGTCGACGATTTCAACTAGATTACTGTCGATTGTGATTGTGTCTTTGCTATATTCCGGAAATGAGATCCTGCCATCCCGATTCCTGACTTTGATGCCGTCCACGACTTTGAAGGTGGTGTCTTCGTTTCTGAAACTCAAATCTTTGTTCACAGTCCAGGAGGCAAGTAGAGACCCAGCAGTGTTCACTCTGTACACCGAATCTCGTTGGTTTGGACGCTTGTCTGTCATGTTGCTCTCTTCAAGTCTAGCGACTGTAGGTTTGTCTGCTCCAGGCAAGACGACGAGGCCAACAAGAGGTGTAGGTGCAACCTGCCTATACGGTGCATGCTTCGCCTTTACGAAAGTTTGTTGAATATGTTGGTCCTCGCCCTTTTCAAATCGAGTGAGCCACTGAGTGGTGTACTCGGGAAGCAATGCTTTATTGGTGACATCGTCGAAGAAATCCGGATTAACGCCGCTGGTATTGATCAGCTCTCCACCTTCTCCGAATTCTGAAGTCATGTCGCCAGCGTCCCCCATTCCCATAGTCAATCTATCGAATTCCTCGCTAGGAGGTTGGCTGCTGCCCTGGCCGCCCGAGCCAATCCACGCGTTGATCCTCCGATTCGTGCTGTTGTACCGTGAGAGTGCCATGTTCAGAAAAAGGCGTGGAGGTACGAGGGAATGAGGATGAGTCCTGAGATTTCGAGATAGAAGTCGAGGTGGCCCGTGATGCACATGCGGACTGTAGCCTGGCGAGCAGGGCGCAGTATTACAGTGGTTGATAATGGTGGCCACAACAAGTTGTGCCACCGTGCTTGGGTCGAGGAGTTGAGCTACCGTGCGACTGTAAGTTGAGCACTTAGTACAAAATCAGGGCGAGTGGGGCGCAGGGGGCGAAGCGGTGTCTAGCTATCATTGAAAGAGGCCTCAGGTGGAAGCACCATGTCTTTTGAGGGCGAGGATCATCGTATGGCTTGCGGCTCTTCCCGCAATTGGTGGCATGCCTCCCGCGCAGCCTTGCAGGATCGAGGCCGCACAAGGCATCTTGCTTCGCTGTCAAAGTGGGAAGTCTTCGAATCGCAAAGATCTTCGTGTAGCGTAGGCTGGGTAGTTCGCATATGCGCCGAGCCTCTTGCTGTCGTTGCCACAGAGCCTCCAACCTGGCGGCGCGCTGCGGCCTGCTGATTGCACACGGCAACGTGCATCGTGCTGTCATATAAGCCCCGCCGAGACCGGGCGGCCTTTCAGAGGCCCATCTCTCTGTATAAACCTCATGTTGCGCACAAGGATCAGACCAGCTGAACCTCCGATCGGGCTGTTGAACAACCACAATGGTTTGTTTTCATCACCAATTACTTGCAGTGTCTGGCTTGCTCGCGTCTTCTTATGCTTGGAACCCGACAGCAAATCCAAATCGAATGTTGAAGGCTCGACAGGATTGTACAGCGCCTTGTGGTAATTACAACCAATGGTACACGCCACTTTGTTGTTCTGACAACTGGATCTGTATCACCGATGTGTTCAGTTCTGCAAAATGTGGTCCCGTACCTACCGTGGCCACTGTTCAGACAACCCTTGTGGAGACAAATACTGTAACAGCAACACCAACAGTCCAGTCCACAGATAGGTCCACCTCAACGCCGACTTCGAGGCCCGTACCAACGGCCACACCGACACGCACGCCAACCTCCACATCGGCAACTCAACCCACAGCTAGAGCCGATACAGTTGCCGAGTCAGATAACGAATGGCCAAAGAAGAAGATAATCGCAGTGAGCGCAGGAGGCGGAGGCGGTGCTTTGATCGTGCTCGCAGCTGCAGTAGGCTTCTTCATCTGGCACAAGAAGCACAAGACCCACTCACGGGACGGAACAGACCGCGATGGCGCAGGAAGTATGATGGCCAGAGTGAGTCCAAGAGTACAATCTCGCCAGGAGCTCAGAGAGATGCGTGATGAAGCGGCGGAAGAAGTCGCACCTCCTCGATACGATAATGCAGCACCAAATCCGTTCACCTCTGCGGCATTTAAACAAATGCGGTCGAATACGCCCTCTCAGGTCGATAGACGATCAAGTCCTGGTATGTCGAGGTCAAGTCCAGCTTGTTTGGTGCAGCAGATACTGACCACGAGACAGGATTGTTCAACGAGCTTCCAGCGACTGCCCGTTCCACGAATGGCGAGAGCGAAAGATTGTTACCTCGTAGAGCAGTAGGCGGAGGAGCCGCACGGCATAGTAATATTGGACCAGTTCCTCAGCCTCCGCCTCCGCGTTCAAGCCGGGGAGCACCACTACGGCCAGATCATGACTTCTCAGCCGGCAGATGACATGGTGGATCTTCGGATTCAAGAATCCAAGAAGAATCGCGGACAGACTCCCGCCGTAGACATACAGTTGTAAATTGCTTGTAGAATATCCAGGATGTATTCAACTCGCGCGTTGCTTCAAGCGCGTGCGGCCTCAACAGCTTGAACCTTCGGGAGTCGCAGTGGTTGCATTAACATATCAGCGATGCCTGGCAACATGGCTGTCACCGTTTCCTGTTGGCTCGAGACGCGTTTGTGTTTGTCGTGCAACTTGACGTGGGTAAGAGGATAAGACAGTAGAAGTTGGGATCGTGTTGTGATTTGGAAGGAGGCATGGGACGGAGCTGCGGGCCGGTCAGGGTCGGTCCGCAGGCGACGTCATCAGGCTGTCACGAGCAATCGGTTGTCAGAGCTTCCGCCCAGCAATGCCCCATTCATTGCCACATTCTATGCCTTTCCTACCTTCACTGTCTGACTATATGACCTTCTAATACCACTACAACTCCTGGAACCACAGCACAATCATGGCAGAACGATCAGACGTGCCCGCCGACGCGCCACCAAGCTATGCGCAAGCAACCGGATCGTCATCAGCATCAGCATCACAACCACACACAACCGGCAGCTCCCACAATGCCAGCTCTCAATCAGATCTGTACACTTCCTCACGCCTCAATGTGCCTGGCGCGGGTGGCAAGGGCTCCGTGCCATCCGCCTACAGACGAAGCATGGAAGACGAACAGCGACCACTCCCAGAAGGGTGGGTGAGGACATTCGATCCCAAGAACAACCACCAATTCTACGTCGATACCACAAAAGACCCGCCGAAAAGTATCTGGCACCACCCCTACGATGACGAAGAATACCTCAATACTCTCACAGGCGAAGAGCGCGAGCGTGTTGAACAGGAAAGCATAAATTACAGAGGCAAGCACCACCCCTCAAAGGAAGACATGATTCATGCAGGTTCCGATGATGAGGATGATCACCAACACGCCGCAGCTGGTTCGTCGTCGACGTACTCCGACCCGCCGCTACCCCCTCGACCGGACGGCAAAGGCAAGGAGGCAGAGCACAAAAGCTTTGGGAGAAAGCTCAAAGACAAGGTCACAGGCACCACTCACGAGCAGCGCGAGAAAATGCGTGCGCAGAGAGCTGAGCAAGAAAGACAAGCATACGAGATGCATTTGCGCGTGCGACAAGCCATGCAGAGAGCAGCGCAAACAGGTCAGCCGCAGCTTATTGGAAAGGACAGAGACGGCAAAGACATCTACGTTCAGCCTCCGCAGCCGATGGGCTATGGTGGAGGCTATGGAGGTTACAACTATCCATATGGTGGTGGTTACGGCAACAATGGAGTCTACACAACACCGAACGCTCGCTACATTACACCACAGCAGCCTTACGGAAGGCCATACGGTAGTGGATACGGCGGAGGCTACGGCATGCCACTTGCTATCGGCGGTGGTCTCCTAGGTGGTCTGCTCCTGGGAGACTTGTTGTTCTAGTCTTGTGAGGAGTGCGCGATGGAGGAATGGGGAGCAAGATGCTTATTGAGTAGCGCAAGCTCTGGATTTGACAGGTGTACTGGTGAAAGGCCAAAAAGAAGAGCGTGCTTTCGCGTGTGACGAGTATTGAAACGAAACAGATGACGAGAATACGATCATGATGAGATGACATAGATACCTAATAAATACTGAACATTCAGCGATCCAGCCAATTTCCTGGCATTGCAACAACGATTGAGCCGGAAGTTAAGTCAAGCACACAGGCGGGCGGGCGTGCTGCAGGACCCATCCAGTTTGCAGTGCCCTTCTTTGGTAATGTAATGGTTGATCGTCTGTACCACGGTGTGCACAATGATGCAAGATCGACCTCCGCGACTTACACCTCAATCTCCTCAACACCTGTTTTAGACTGGCCGCAACTCAAAATCACAATGCAACACGCCAGCTGCCTCATGCTGCTTAGCTATCTTTTGCAGACGACACTTTCTTATCCTGACCAGACAGCGCAAGTTCCCAAAGAGTACACGTACTTACTGCCACGGCCCTTCAACAGTACCTTCACTGCACCATTTATCGACACCAATGTTTCCTATCAAGCGACCGAAGCAGTATTCTCACACGTTCGCAACTCGCCTTTCATCTCCTACTCCCCTGAATTCGACAAAATCCTCGGTCCTTCACCCACAGTCTCCCTCATCGTCACGAACTCGAAGCCCTTCGCTTTCGAAGCCGGAATCTGGGTCCCACCACCAATAAACCAAATTTGGTTCACAGCCTTCCTCGATCCAACCCCAGGCTATCTAACCATCCTCGACCTCAACACATCAACCTACTTCTCACCAAACCTCACAGGTCCAGCCTCCGAAACTCCCATAAACCCAAATGGAGGCTACTACTTCGAAGGCCTAGTCTACCTCACATCCTTCGGCAACGATACTGTTTCCCCAGCCATAGTATCCATAGATCCAATCACCTACGAAACCAACGAAATCATTAATTCCTTCTACGGTCTCCCATTAAACGGACCTGACGACGTTACATTACTTCGCAATCACAACAACGAAACATGCCTCTTCTACACCGACTTTTACTTTGCAGCCGAGGGCCTCCCCGGCGTTTGGTCCACACCCCAACAACTTCCCAATGCAGTCTGGCTCTTCAAACCCGCCTCCAAATCTTTGCATTTGGCAATATCACCGCTTGATATTGAGACACCTAATGGCATCGCCGTCAATCGTCAAGGTACAAAGCTCTACGTCTCTGATGGACCAGACTCCGCCGTCTTCGGAGTTCCTTATAACGGGACAACGAAAGCTATTGGCTCTGCAGGGATATACGTCTTCGACTTAGACTCCGATTGCACGCCGAGGAATAAGAGAATGCTCGGGATCGCGAGACAAGGGTTCGCAAATGGGATTAAGGTTGATGATTTTGGTAGGATTTGGACGTTTGAGTATGAGGGTGTTGTAGTCAGGAATCCGAAAGGTGAGGTTTTGGGGGTGATTAATGTTTACGCGATTACTGGACGAGATTCTCCTGATGTTGCGCCTGGAGCGAATTTCGAGTTGGTGAGAGATGAGTTATACTTATTGGGGTTTACGAAGATTTGGAAAGTGAAGTTGGGAGAGGTTGTTAAGACGTGGTATTGAACATCAACGTCCTCCATCCTCCCCTCGAGACCAACTCTTATAAACCCCTCAATCCCTCATCAGCCAATGAAGTCAAAAGATCACATCTCTACGTGGCCCTTGAATCGCCAGGGCAAAGGCAATTCATTAAGGACACTTCTCACACCTTCTTGATAGGGAGGATCAGCAAACTAAATATCATCTTATAACGCTCACATCACTCAGATTCAAAGAATCATCAGATCCTTGGATCAGGGGCTCACTTGACTCCGAAAATCTTCTATACTGGCGCTACCTGTCGTTCACACAGCGGTTTATACCATTCGTATATTCAACGAGCGACACGTTGAAAATGTGAATTAAACACACCACTTCACCTATCACGGCAATTCATTGTACTTCCTTCTCTCGCTTTCTCTTTCCATGTGCTCGGACGCTGAAGCGGTGGGCAACATTGTGAAACCACGACCCTTCTCTGCTCGACATCACATTGACCACAGCCACACACAATCTTTGCGCGACGTGTGCTTCCCACGACGGCTGAGATGGACAAGAACTCGAGAGATGGCAAGTTGAGTACTTCGCGAAGTCCGGGATCGCCAATGTTGAGATACAGGGAGCTGGTGGATGCCTCCCGGGCGAGCGATGCCATAATCCACACCTACTTCTCTTGATAGTCCGCGATGCCGGATACGCACCGCTCAACACAACGACAGAAGAATGTTAAAGGGCATGATCTATCTGGCTCACCTGTGGAAGGTCGGTATCAAGCGGGATACGCATTTGGAGCAACATGGCCGGCCTGTTTACGACTTGGACATCTGGCTGATGCTATGGCTTGCAAAGGAGGATCGCGAGAAACCCTTGGCACAGAGCATGGCAGAATATTGCAAAGGATAGAAGGGTGGGGAAATGTGGCGCACCTTGGAAGAGACAAGAGACAAGGCGAGCGACAGGGAGATCGTCGAGCAAGAAAACTTGCTTCTGACCAAGTCGTCAAGCCAAGTGAGGAACACCGATGAATCTCAGTTCGTCCCACTGCGAGAACAATTCGAGACCAGCTTGTGCGCGATCCTACCGCAGTATGACCACAGCGAGAAAGCCGCCCTCGAAGATACCTGCTAGCGCGTAGTAGCCTTCAGACAGGTATCAACCCAAAATGATTACCTCAGCTACCAAAATTGATCGAGGAGAGTAAATAAGTCGGAGACGACTTCGACACAAGCAAGCAATCTCAAGGCGAACCATTGACCCATGGGAATGAGCTCCGAGGGAAGCTGTCGACGATCATAGACGCACGAGGCATACAACCACAACTAGACAAACCATTCTCCTTGAGCTCCAAGGATATGGGAGTGATCATCTCGGCAGACTCAATGCTCCCAGGTGTCAGGTCATCGTTGATCAATCAAGGAATTAGAATCAAGAGCCTAATATAGCGTACGAGCTTTTGATCTCACCAGGCCACTGTAGCGACTTCGAAGTGAAATCTTTCTCAGATGAATCCAAGGAGAGAGATCTTCCACTGTCGGACGATCCCAATATATGGCCAAAGTACAACACGCTAGAATTTTGACACTACTGGAGATGCGTTGCAAGTGGAAAGGTTTCGATAGGCCTCTCTCAGTGTTTCGTGGAGAAGGTCCTGCAAAACATTCCCAGATGGGACAATGTGAGGCAGTCTTTTGAACTTCGGCTGTTGGTCTATCTGATCAGTCAGCAGAACCGCGTAATGGCAGAGGCTTTCCGCACGGCTATTTTACTGTGCCAATGTGCCCCGGGCGGTATTGCAGCGTCGTTCTCTCTCTACCGTAGAGCATACGCCGGCTTTGACTAGAGTACTTCCATCGTACAGCTGTTGGGCCAGAGTTGGAAGACCTCGAAATTTCCACCCATACCAGATCACCTATACAGAAAGGCACATCAACAAAACTGACGTTACTCATTCACGTATCAACGCTCCAAGCTCTTGACATCATTTTGCTTACCATGAAGGTGTAGCGGTTGTACGAGTCGATGTGAAGATATGTGACAATTAGAGGATCACGTCGAGAAGAATGATAGTGAAACGTTGGCTTGCTTTCCCATAATTCGTGAATCTAAGCTCTTCAGGTCATATTGAGCTCCTGGTTCTCAGTAGCCTTTCCTGAGCCACCGGGTAAACAGCTTGTCAAGTGATTTTCGGTAGGCTCACCTCCAAAACGAGCACATTAGCTTTCTTCTACACGACCCAGTGTTCTACGCTGAAGGATTCGATTTCAGGTTCTGCCGGAATGTCAAGAAGCTCGGAAGTGCAACCAACGACGAGTTTGGTGAAGTCGCAAATCAGGAATGTCGAGTGACCCTAACAGTAACAATAGCTCTCGTACAAGGGAGACGGGGCATACGGCCTTGCTCTCGATTTTCTTTAGTTGATGATCTGCACGTCTGAGTTGAGCGAATTACACTCAGAGACTGAGTGAAGATAACACAAATGAAAGTTCACTACGAATTATATAACAACTTGTGAGCTTCTCCCCGCTGTGATGACGAAAGCTGTCATGGTTAGTTTTAGCGTCTAATGGATAATGAGGGATCTCGAGTTGATGGCATGAAGAACCTGAGAGGTGAACTCCTAGATCATTGCTGTGGTACGAAACTTTGGGCTTTTTTCTTCAGATGCCCAGGCCATTACTCTCATCTACGAAAACATCTAGCTGGAGTCTCGGATCTGGCATACAGCTGTAAGTGCTGACGTGTTTTGTGTGCAGGGGACCCGCAACAGATCATTACGACCATGACATCCTCTAAAGCACAAGTGAACGAAGTCGCTGAGTTCCACTAAACCTCTATTCTCAACAAGAACCCCTGGATAGGAGTCTCACCAGGGCAGAAGCACCAGCTTAACATCAACTTCCGCAGTCGCACTTCGATCTTGAGGCTCTTGAATCCCTTAGCGTACGAGGACAATCCGCTTGTGCCAGCTCAACCAGATCATGAAGGAGCATTCGACAAGCAACTTAGTGCAAATTCCAAAACGGAGAACGGATGGGTGAATTCAATGTTCGGACGTTGGGACTTCAGATGGAAACATCTCGCGTTCATTCATGTGCAAAGCAAGATCCAGTCGTCTGCTGTGAAATCTGATCCGACACCTCTCCAATATTCAGGACTGAGCAACTCGGCGCTCAGGTTCAGCCTCAAGGCACCCGCTATGCGTCAAGATGTCAACGGCCAACGGCTGGTGATCAAGATGATAGAGACACTTGCCGACGCCAGCGTTCCTCCTTGTGACATGAGTGTAATCTCGGCTTACAGATGGGACGCTGATGACATGCGAGACCAGCTGAAGGAGACGGATTGGGACGTCATAACACGCACCAAGTCCCTCGATCTGCTCTCCTAGTCAAATTCTATAGTCCACTTCTCTTCAACATGGCGTGCTAAGCTGTTATGCTCCTTTTAAGGACTATTCGCACATAAGAAGCATAGGAGTTGATTCTGCACTGGAGGTGGGAAGTGAGGTTCAACAAATCACTATCCAGTGGAAAGCTAGGACAGCTTCTCTCTGCCGATCTTCGAGCTCCTAAGCCGTTAAGATCATGTTGAGCTCTTGACTGGTGGTAAGTCAGTATGGAGCTGTAGCTCCGCACGAGCTTCCAAAACCATAGTTCAGCACGAACAAGATTCTACTACTATAGCTTAGCACGAACAACAACAACTATGCATGTTCCAAACACCAGAGCCTGATTGTATCCAGCGTTAACTCCAGTTATCCCTGAACAAAGCTCACTTAACGCAGATATTGTCGAAACTAAGGCGACTCCAACTCATGGCTGGCTAACAATGATTCATTGCCCTAAGTCCGCTGTCGAAGGCTTTGTCGCTAGGACCTCAAAGAGTAGCTTATTTGGAATTGAACTGCTCTACATTACACCTCCCTCAATTCTGCTCGTTTAGTATAACCTTGCACATTCTTACGAATCCAGTCGCGAACTTCTGTCCAGAAGTCACGCACCAAATCCTCATATTCGTCGCTCATAGATGCAAGTGCATTTTCTTCGTCTGTGTCGTAGTAGTCCTTCTCAAACTCCTCCCTCCCAGGTGGCCATTTGGTAATCCAACTAGCTATAGCATCACGGAACGCTGTTGTCTTGACTTTGGGGAACAGCTCGGCTTGCCAGTCAGCGACCAATGGGTTCGTTTCGAGATCTGCTTTGAGTTAGTACATATTCATCTTGTCCTTGAGCTCATAATAGTCCCTGAAACCAAATAGGGTATCGATGAGTAGAGCCAATTTGACGGGAACTTTCCTGGAACCACCGCCTCAATTCTTCTTGATGAGATGCTTGATGCCGACGAAAATTCCAAGGGGCGATGATCGCTCTTCAAGCGTCATGCGAATCACGTCTGGTTGTCCTGGTATGAACCAACTTAGAGCTGTGGTTTCTGTCGAGTGGCATGCCGTTTTGGTGGTGATCGACTCATCCAGCTCACTTGTTGCAAAAAGTGCGCCTGGTAGTACCTGAACACATTCAGAGGCCGTATGGCAATGATCGTCGCCGGAAGCCAGACGTGGAAGGCTTGGTTGTTTCAATTCTGAGGAGCGAATAGACCTGTCCGAGGTAGAAGTGAGGCTCAACAATATTACTTCCCTCGGTCTGCCTCATCTTCTCCGGATCTTGAGCAGCATCTACCTACGACGTGACTAGCTAAGTGCTCGCAAGCGCGTCGAGCGTCAGGACAAGTGAACGGACAATTCCTGACCATAGCGTGACCTTGGTCAGGCCAGTTGTGTTATCACCACCCAGCTTCTTGTGCATTTCGTATTTATCCCATCTTGTGTTGGGGAAGTATATGTCTATACTCCCATCGATACAGAAGAGGAAGTAGCACTGTCCAGCATTTGTAATCTTGAATTTGAACACAGCAGGACCATGTACTACTGTGAATCTTTCCTGAATCTTTTGAATGCTTCTGACGGTAGACTCAATGGTTCCTGGTAGATGGCACTTGCCCGTTAGGTTTTCCATGGTGTATATACCACCTGGTCGACCGCTTGACGAAATCTCCAAATTGGGATCTAATCGCAGCAAAAGCTCCTGTCCCTTCAATTTGGCTTCTGGTGCCAGCTTTTGAGTTGAGTTGAAGGTCGCAGAGATGTTGTTCTGGTCCAACGCTGCTACTTGTTCAGGGATGGTAACGAACCCTGAAAATGCTCCAGGTACGGCGCCTGTCTTCTTCTCAATGTGAATCACTTCAAATGGAGAATTCAGTGCTTCTTCCATCTCTTGAATGTCTTTTACGCTTCTCAGAACACACCAGATCTTCCGCTATGACAGAGTCTGGGCGAGCATCTTTGCTTGATCCAGCTTTTGAGTTTGACTGAGAATCATTCGGGCACGGCTGAGGACGACATCGTTGGTAGATGACTCAACTGTGGTGGATTCCAGCCATCGCGCGAAATCTTTCGTTTCTTCCGGCCAAGCCAAATAGTCTTCGCTGACGCGCTCTCCGAGCGCTGCAGTGCGAGTCAAGAAGGCATCCTTCTCTCGTTGCCTACGTTTCGCCAATCTATCATTTGCTCTCTTTTCCTTGTCGTTTCTGGCTCTGATCGCATCTTTTGGTTCCATTGTACTGCCTCGCGTACATTCAGCGCCGTTCTCTTCGCATCTCTGACATCCTGATGCTTGAGGAACGCATCTGATCTTTTTCTTCTTGCACAGCGCGCATGCGCCTGGACTTCTTCGAATTGCGTTCATATGGTGATCGTGAGTACGCCTCTAGAGGCGTATATTCTGGCCGTAGATGTGTAAGTAGTTGAGATGCAGGTGTCTAAGTGATATCAATCAATTGAATGCAACTGAAGTTCAAAAAGCACGTTGACTGACATGTGATAAGTGAGCGTTAAGTGAGTCTCGTGAAACTCGCCGCCACGTTTTCCTCACATGAGGCTTCGGATACTCAAATCCACGGACCTCGAGAACAACGCAACCCCTCTGAACAGCCAGGACCATCGCCAGCATTGTCTTGACTGGAGATGCTAAATTGTACACGTCGCGCCCGGAATCGTTCTTGGTTGTCTTGTCGCCGTGAAGTATCAAAAATGTCAGGTACGAGCTTGACTCAGTGATATCCTATGAAGCGCACTTTCTTGTGTAAACGTCAAAAGCCTTGGATGTCAGACAGTCTGGCGTATCTTCGACGTTGAACATGTAGCAAGCCATGTGGGGATTGACGAGCGCATACGTGTGGCCGCAGGTCGTGCCCAGCTTACTTGCACTATTTTTTCTCAGGAGATGCTTGAGGATCTTCACAGCAAATTCGGCGTTGCCCAAAACTTTCGTGATTCCAAGAGACGCATTGTGAGTGACTCTACGAGCTTGATCGCCCTTCTCAGCCTCTGAGATGGAGCGCGGCGGTTGCGGCACCTTGACAGCAATTGATGCTATAGATGCGGGTGGCACTAGTGAACTGGATGTTGCTGGAGTTCGATCGACGGTTCGCTTGAAGGGCGCGCTCTGATTGATTGGAAGACCAACAGCTAATTCGTCGCCTGCTGCCAGGGCTCCAACACACAGTGCAGCTCGACGCGAATCTTCACCTGGAGTGTTATCGAGTGAGATTTCGATCTCGTCGGATGTGCGTGCCATCTTGTCAGGGACTGCTTCCTCAGATGGCGCCGTTACTGAGAGCTTGATAACCACCGTCCTGGTTGATGAAGATGGGACGTTCGTGGGCAGAGTGACTGAGGTAACGATCTTCGAGTCTGGGAATTTACGCCCTCATATCCGAGTTGTTGAAGCTCATCAGGCGCATGAGGGAAATCTTGAGTGAAGTGGATTATCAATCCATGACACTTAGTGGTGAGGTGACTCGGCACCAAGTAGGACTGGATATGGCGGATCATGTATCTTTATGCAACGTCCTTCAGATTCAAAGGTATCACAAAAGTAGCCAGTCTTGATGAGCAGATCGGCAAAAGATTGCGAAACTCATCCCGGGGTCTTACCTGTGTCTGCAGCTCTCTCAGCCACGGTCGTTGAGAATTCTAGTCATTTCGACCTAAAAGAATCAATTGGCTATTAAATTACAAAGTGACCACGTGGATCAAAGCGCCACTCACATCCAAGCATCTCGTGTCACCTTTGCTCTCATACTTTCATACACTATCACCTGGTTGTACTTTGACAGCTTGGCTCGTGACTGTGATCAGCGACATGGAGGATCTTCCGGTTGCTATAAAGTCAAGTAGGACAGGAATATCAAATATCGCTCGGTACTTTCTTATTCTTTTCAGTAGCGAAGTGGAAGTCAGTCATACTACACCGTTGAATTTAAGAAATCAGTTCGATCCAGAGACCTTCCTTCGCCTCCGCCCAGCATTAAAAGATCAAACCTCGCTAAGATCGTTTTCCTTCATTCTTTTCTTCTTCGAAAGCAAAAGTCGCTGCACTACGATAGCCAATCTCAGACACCACCTCTCTCTGAGCCATCGAACTCATTTGCTCGCCTCTGCCAGAGATTGGAATGGAATCGACCTATGCCCGACGGCGAAATCCAAATAGATTCTTGTCGCTTTGATCTCAACCTGCGAAGACCTTGCTCATTGACTTCTGGAAACCTCTCGTTGGGGTTCCTCCAATGTAGATGCTGCTTGAATTAAGGTGACTCCCACTCAAGGTTGAAAGACAACAGTCCTTGCAACAACTCCGCTGTGGACCTTGCACCAACTCCGCTGTGGAAGGCTCTGTGTCGCTAGTATCTCAGAGTGTGGCTTACTTAGAGTGAACTGCTCTACATTACACTTCTCTTAATCTCGTTCATTTAGTATGTAGCTATAGGAGTACCAATCTTTGACTTGAATAGCTTAGTGCCTGCAGCTCAGCTCAGCTCGAGCCTCCCCTTTCCTTTAGGCGCGGTCTCGATTTGCTTCATCAGCTCACTCCTCCACTTCATTGCAGGAGTACGCTTGATTGTCTTGTCTTCCTGCTGACACTTGTTCTCGTTATGCTGAGGCTCGCTGCGTGGAGGCTTGTTCTCGTTCTGCTGAGGCTCATTCTCGTCCTGCTGAGGCTCACTCTCGTCCTGCTGAGGCTCGTTCTCGTCCTACTGAGGCTCGTTCTTGGCCTTAGCCTTGGCTCTTGGCGTAAATGTCCAACATGAATTCTGGTATTTCGTAGTTGAACCCCTGTAAGTAGGGAACGACAACCTGGACAAGCTCAATGTCGAAAGCAGCCTCTGGATTCAAGAGTGTCAACGATAGCCCGTTATTGCCAACGCGCCTAGTGCAAGTCACCTTGGCCAACCAACTACGCAATCGGTCACCCCCCCTGCTCGAAACTCGGATTGTCGTAGACAGTGACGTTGAGATTGTTCGGCCAATTGATTCCCTCGATGTTGAAGTTAGTGCCAATGAGTTCGGTGCAATACCCGCCTGAGGATTTTGCCGCCCACTTCTCGCGCTCGTTCTGACTCTGGTTGCTATGAGAGACTCCAATTGTGTGCTCGCGCTTGTGAAAGACGTAACCATAGTCCACAGCGAGCTTATCGCATGCTTTGATCGAGGCACAAACAATCAATACATTCTTCGAGATCGCAAGATTGATGTTGACATCGTCGTCAAAAGGTACCGTGTCGGCAGAGTCATCGAAATCGAACGAGAGCGAGGGGTGTGGTGGACTCTTTATTGGCGGCAGTTCACTTCTAGCTTCGTCCCAGATTCGTCTTGCTTCATCACTGTCGATGTCGATATGCCGATGCGAGTCGTCAACGAGTGGCATCGCTGTTGGAGGCTCCTTTGAGCTGATTCAAGCTGAGCGGGATCGGAGTGAGCCGTCGGAACCTCTGCTGAATGCTTTACCAGTAGATCTCGAACGTTGATGAAGACCAGTGAAGCGCTGCTTGCTGCCATGTAATCGTAAGGTACAGACATCTCAATCGGCTGAAGAAATCCATTACCAAAATTTCCGATAGCGTCCTCTAGCTCCTCGTCTAGACCCTCCGAACATGAGTCTGCTACGTAGATGACGCGGACGAAAGGAGCGCAGATACCGATAGATCGCAGTATCATTAGTAGCTTCATTGGATCGCTCTCCGGGGTACTGGGAATCTGGCCAGACTCTGCTACTTCGGCGAGCGCGGAGCTCAACTCGCCATCGAGACTCTCCAGCATTTCCTCGCATTCATGCATAACAAAGATTGGAACCGCCATGAATGAGATATGGCCCTTCTGATAGATATCGATATAGCGACCGAGAGTTGCAACGAGGATGTCGACGCGGGAGAGATTCTGTTCCATGTGCAGGTACGGCGCTCCATCGTACTGTGACCGAACGTACAAATCGAGATCAGAGACTGTGGCCAATTCTGCAATAGCCTGGGCCGTCTGGATTGCCAGCTCGTGACCAACAGCCAAAATGACGACCTTCGGCATAAACGTAAGAGTCTCACCAACAGTAACGCCCTTCCAAATTGGGTTCTTGCTCAGCTTGGCATGTTCTTCGGGTGTCAGGGGCCGATGCCCGTGAGGTGCATTGTCGCGAACTGGTGGGCCTGGGGGCAACGTTCGAGGCACTTGAATAGCCATGCAAATCGCAGCAATGTTTGTGGCTTGAGTCTTGCCATGACATACACCAATCGTTTGCTCCAGCTTGATCTTAACACGTCGCTTCTCAATGCTCTGTTGGACAGATTGATACCATTCTGACATGAGTAGCTCGCTACCCATGATAGCTTGGAGTCGTGTGCAAAAGTCTGTCCGGTGAGGATCCTGCGAATCCACTCGTTTGTCAACCCTAGGCATGACTGGCTCGAGCCACCTAGCCAGTCTTGGATTTCTTGTTGACGATGTCACAAGCATTGTCGAAATGTGACCTGGGGAGGTTCTCAGAATTGTAGGGGAGCGAAGTGAGCATCAGCTTCAGGAAGGCAAATCACATTCGCACTTTCCAGACTGAAACTTTCCGGGGAGCATCAATTGGCCATTCGAAACAGGTCAAGGTTCCGAAGCTCGATGACTGAGTCGTCGAATTTGGTCATCGTGATAGCTGTGATAGGCGAAGTGGCGTATATTATTCACTTTCCAATGTGTAGCTCGTTGAATATACAAATGACACAGAACGCTGCTTGGATGATAGATAGCGGCAATATAGATGTACTTCAGAGTCGAGTGAGCTTTTTTTGGTGAGCTATTTTACGGTGAGTAGTTCGAGCGTATTAAGACAATTATCTTGTTTGCTGTGTTCTCACGCTAAAGAATTTGTAAGAAGCGTCTTTGACGGCCATAAGTCCAAATTTCCTTGTCGCGAGATTACCATGGACTGTCAAACAGTGAACTCGCATAAAGCCACTATGGCACTGTTACTCCGTATTTCTCAAAGTCAACACGCTCAATTTGTATACGTTGGAAATGTGGAAAGAGAAAGAACGAGCTTAGAGTTGATATTGAAGTGGGCGAGACCTAACGTTCTAATGAATGAATGTGAACTCTGACGTACTTTCCGTTTGTCTATCTCCTGCTTCTTTTTCCCAAACAACAATTTCACCTCCAAGGGCTTCAAATCTCGAGATCAACTCCGTAATGACCATAGATCAGGTTGTTTCCAAAAGTAAATCGATCTCTCGGATCCACCTTGGGGAAAGGAGGTATCGAATTTCCAGAATGGTGAAGTTGTAATCGATGATCGTATGCCACAGCTGATCTCTCAATCCACATATAAGAAACTTAACTCGCTCAATCAGAGTATTCCATCAAGATTCAATCGAGCATAGGAGCATAGAGCCCCGAAAGATAGAGAGTTGTACCACGATTGGAGTGAACCGGCAAAATTGATTGTCAGATTACTTACACCGCGACTCCATATTATTTAACTGCCAGTGAAGAGCTCAACATGATCCTGATGGGTTAGATGCCCGGATATTAGCAGAAGGAAGCTGTCTTGACTTTCCACGGGATGGTGTGATTTGTTAGAACCTCACTTACCATCTCTAGTTCAGGATCAACTCACGTACTTCTTATGTGCAGATGGCCCTCAAAGGGAACACAAGAGCTTGGCACGTCAACTTTTGGAGAAGTGGACTGCAGATTTCGATTGCTCTGGTTGAACACCTTGGTGATTCCCTCCTTGTATAGTGGCTCACTCTGACCAATGTCGATAACATATCGATCTGCGAATCTGGTATTCTCCATCGCTGTGGCTGTCGCATAGGTTCGACATCGATCGGCGGAAACTAACCGTTGAGGATGTTGAGTCTCGGATATGAAGCGTAAAAGTTGACTATGGTTCCGTTTCCCAAGCTCGGCTCTTTCATTCGGTCGTACGAATCGTTTCCTCAGAGGAGTCGCAACGACGTGAGATCTTGTGAAGAAAGAAGAGTGCACGAGTGTAACCAAGTAGGCCCAGAGTTGTGATCGGGGGAGGGTCGGGTTGCTACATCGGGTTCTTCTGCTAGTCCGTTCCGGTGCCTTTATTTAGCACATCGTCCTCTCTAGAGTCGGACCTTGGAACATATGTGGACACGCGGTGTTGGCACGGGCGACGGAGAGAGCCAGGTAATGATTCTTCATCATCATCGCTGTCGGAATGGTTTCGGTTGCTTTTTGTAGAGGTTGATGTTGAGGAGTTTCGCGAAGGAGGCACAAGCGTCGATGATCTTGACTTGGGGTGCTTGGTGGAATCGTCACCGTCGTGCGAGAGAATTAGATCATAACTAACTAGTGGTTCAACGCGTGGTCGCTTGCTAGGTGGACGTTAGATGGATTTCCCTTCGTCGTCGGACAGAGTCCAGCTTGCATTCGCCGCTGATGCATTGATGTCGGATCAAGGTCATGGATTTGGCTTGATTGTTGTGACGAATTCGCTTTTGACTTCCTCGCCCTTTGTTGGCGTTGGTGAGAATGTTTCCATCTGCAGCTTCATCAGGCTTGCACCAAGGTTAATCGCATTACGAATTTCAGTGCCACTGTCATGCTGGTTGACGGGAGTCTAGATCTGCGAGGCATGGAAGTTAGGATACTGCAGTCGCGATTGTGCTCGAACTTCTTAGAAGAACGGAACTTGAGGTTCAAATCAAATCTACATCTCATACACTCGTTTACCTTGTCCGTCTATGACTACTGCTTCTTCTTGATGGCAGGATCGGCGTCCAGCTTCACGCCGTCACGGCGAGCTGTGCGCTCTGGAAGAGGCTCTGGCGCTGGTGTCGACATTGTCGGGGTCATCTGGAGCTGACACATTTGCACCCAGCCTTTTTTCGTTGTTCTCTCCGGTGGTTTTGATCGATGCAGTTCAAGCGACATTCTTTGATGGCGATGGCTTGGGAGTGCTTGTCGGAAGATCGTTGTGGAAGACTGTCGACAAAAAAGTCAATCGTAGCCTCCTTTGAGAGTTATTCCATCTTAGTATGAGGGTCAAAAACCGTGCCCCTGCCGAAAGGATGACGAATGTCAATGCGGACAGCGACCTCCTCATTCCTGATATCAATCTCGACCAAGACTTAGCTCGACAGCGGCATCAAGACATAGCGACTCGCAGATAATCTGTCGCTGAGCATTCGATCAAGAAGCGAAGAGTGGCACTTTCTATAGCAAGCACCCATTAGATTATCAAAATTACTGACATAGAAGAAATATCCCCAAAATCGTCGAGAGAAAGAAGTAAACTAGTCTACACCAGATGCGAGCTGGACTCTTTCGACAGCTTTCCCCAGCCGACCTTGGGGTTTCGCTACTATGCCTGCCACTGAACAGTCCATCAGCCAGAGAATAAGGAGGCCTCGTTCCCTCCAGGAGTATATTGAACCCATGAGTATTAGACGCCGATGCGAGGTTCTTCAAAGTCGGATAACGTCATGCTGGAATCTTTTACTTCTTGAGGAAGCCACCGAGTCCTGAGCCACCAAGTCCTCCGAGCGAGGACGCGAGTGGGAGACTGCTAAGAGGAGATCCTCCGGCTCCGGGACCTGCGGTTACAATAAATTTAGCAAAGTGTCCATACGTCAAAAGGAAACGATATGCTTACCTCCAAATGGAAGTGCACTCGCGAGGCCACCGACGGGAAGGCCATTCAGGGGTAGACCGAAGCCACCTGGACCTCCGAGCGAGCCTGGATTGTTAACTGTTAGGAGAGTCAATTTAGAAACGCTCCGTGTGTGAGTGTGTTCTTACCACCGAATGGGAATGGTCGAGGGCTACCGAAGCCTGGGTATGGGTTTGCGATCTGTGGGTAGCCTGGGAATGCTCCTGGATAGCCAGCGCCTGGGAAACCACCTGGAGCGCCATAAGGAGAGCCTCCCGGGAAGCCGCCTGGGAAGCCGCCTGGAGCGCCGTATGCTAGGCTACGATTAGCCCCTGAGCTCAAGAATGTTCAACCAATAACTTACGTGGTGGTGCTCCGTAAGGGCCGGCGGGCGGTGGCATGATGCTCCCGTATGGGTCTGGGCTTGGTGGTCCTACACAACAATCAGTAAAGTGGAGTTGGGAGAGGGATAGCGTTAAGACTTACCACCATAGCCCATTGGAGCTGGGGGTGGCTGTGGAATTGGCATAGGTGGAGGAGAGGGCGCGCCATAGCCCATTGGAGCTGGCGGTGGCTCTGGAATTGGCATAGGTGGAGGAGAGGGCGCGCCATAGCCCATTGGAGCTGGCGGTGGCTCTGGAATTGGCATTGGTGGAGCTGGAGCTGGAGCGCCGTAGCCCATTGGAGCAGTAGCATCTGGACGGACTGTACAAATGTATCAGTGTGCTTGAACGTTGATTGTGTAATCGGAAACACGGATATGATTAGGCTGATTGAGTGGGGTCATGTGTTGCTATATAGGTGTGTCAACGTGGCTCGCTCTTTACTTACCTGGACCTGGAGGTGGGAGACTCATGTCAGTTGGTGGAGGACCCATATCGGTTGGGCCGCCCATTGGAAGATCAGGTGAGGCAACTGGTGCTATTACATGTTAGCATGTGCAGGTAATGTTAAATGAAGGACTCCTTGGTCATCACATGAACAAGCGACCAAGCGCAGCAAGTTCCGCTGCGTGCGTGTTCCGATGTGACTCTAAGGATCATAAAAAGCTTCTTACCTCCTCCGCCGTCTGCAACATGTTAGTGATACTTCATGGCTTCATGATCGGACTAGACTTACAAGTGCCGCCCATAGCTGGTGGTGGTGGAACACCGGCATCAGTTGGTGGCATGTTCATGGCAGCGTTCGCAGATCCTGCAGCTGGGTTTGGTGAGATGTTTCCTGATGGAGGTGGCATGCTAGCGTCCACTGGGGTGTTCATGGCAGCGTTCGCAGCGCCTGCAGCCGGGTTCGGTGAGACGTTGCCCATGCTAGTATCCACGGGAGGGGTGGTGCCAACTGGGCTGACCATGCCGGAATCTGCAGGTGGAGGCATGGCCGCCGAGCCGCTGGTGTCGACGGGAGCGGCGCCAGAACCTCCATAGGTGGCTCCTGAAGCTGGAGCAGGTGGAACGCCCGCTGAGGTGGTGTCAGTCACAGGTGCGGCTGGTGGCATCGATGTATCGGCACCCGCAGGCGGAGCTGGTGGCACTCCTTGCGTAGCGTCAACGGGGGTCTCTGGGGCTGGAGCAGCAGCTGGGGGCAATGAAGAAGTGTCCACTGGGGCTGCGGGTGGTGGAGTCATAGAAGAGTCAACAGGTGGAGGGGTCCCTGAAGATGTGTCGGCTGGTGCGGCTGGTGGAACGGAAGCGCCAGTGTCAGTTCCCGCGGCAGGTGGGCCTAATATCAAGGTCAGAATGAGGCTGGCAGGACGTTCGTCAAGGCAGTACTAACCATAGCCCATTGGAGCGCCGGCGGGCGGCATTTCTGGAGAAACTGGAGTTTCTGGAGTCGCTGGCGGAGGTGGAGCCTGTAGTGATTTGTATTAGCAAAGGTACAAAGAGACGAATGTGTGGTAGACTTACCGGTGCTGGCGGTGCTGGGGCCGGTGGCATCTCTGGAGAAACTGGAGGGGATGCTGGTGGAGGAGTCGTGCCGGAGTACGGCATAGGAGGTGCTGTGTCAAGTCAGCCATGCCATTCTAGTACTGTCATTGCAGAGAGATTCACGTTGACCACCGTATGTGCTGGAACCAGCATCCATCATTGGTGCGGAAGAGTCGAGGCCGCCTTAAGACGATCAGTACGAAAGCTTACTATGTTCCGAACAGTATGAACTCACCAGCTGGGAGGCTGGCAGCGTCAGGAGCAGCCAACGCATCGGCTGGGCCTGCTGGAGTGCCGGAGCTGAAGTCAGCAGCAGCTGAGTTCCTGAGGAGACATTAGCCATGGGCAGCGAAGCTTTCATCTGAAGTAACTCACAGCTCGGCGTTTGAAGCGTCGGTCGACCCTGCAGAATCTTGGTCAGTAAAGGCTCAAACCACTAGTGGCATTTCTGCGCACCAAGTCCCGAGGACTGGCCAGCAGAGGAACCCTCTGCAACGCTATTCGTGAAATCGGCAGCAGACTTGGTATCAGAGACTTTGGCAATCTCCCATGCATCGTGTAATTCAACATCACGCTTGAGCTTTCCACCAGTTGCGCCGTCCAAGACTCTGCCTGGAGGTCCAATGGGATTGCCCAAGATTTGAGCAGATTGTGGCGATGGCGATGTGCCGGAATAAGCCATATGAGGTGGCGAATATCCGCCAGCTGTCTGCCCAGGCACAGACCCTGCCAAGCCAGCTGCAGCGTTTGGCGAAGCGCTCACTGGGCTAGCCATGCCAGACGTTCCTTGAGCTGGAAGGCTCATAGCGTCTGCCGCTGCTTGGGCGGCAGGATTGGCTGAAGTGCCAGACGATGTCGTTCCTGACTGTCCCGACATTGCATTGGCAGCAGCTTGAGCAGCAGGATTTGCTGCAGTGCCAGACAAAGACGTTCCTGACATGGCGTTGGCAGCGGCTTGAGCTGCAGGATTCGCAGCCGTGCCAGATGAAGTACTGCTAGCAGCACCTGGCTGCTGGCCTCCTTGCATCGCCATTTGCGCGAGAGCTTGCTGAGCGGCTTTCGCTGGGAGGTTCTGTGATTTTGGAAGCTGGCCAGCACAGGTGAAAACATCTCCGAGAGGCGCCTTGAACAACTCGGCATCGTCGAAGTAGTCGTCAGAATAGTCGATATTGACACATTTGCCACCTCCAGTTGGACCGACATGCTTGCAGTGAACGTCTGGTCGATGAATCGTAAGAAGAAGATGAATGGTACGGCAGGCGAGGTTATCACCCCAGGCTTCGTCGAAGTTGCCGAATGGCTTCGCACCCAATTGCTTTGAGCACTGCTCGTCACTGGTGAATTGCTGATCCTTGCCGGTGCAGCGTTGCTGGATTTGCGGACAAAGTTGCTGTGGAACGGCTTGCTGCACTTGCATGCTGCTGTAGTCGATACCGCTGCTGATTCTGGTCCAAGCCTGCAAGTTTGGAATCCAAGCCTGGTACTTGTCGACTTCTCCCTTTTCGTTGAAATGGAAAAATGCCACCTTCAAATCATTAGCGAAACGTCTGTTGTATTTATTGATCAATGACTGCTTACCTGCGACAACGTGGTCATTGGCTTGGTTTTGTCGAGCACACCAGCATCGCTGACACTTCCACTGCGAAAGTAGACCAGCGATGATGCAACGCTTGGACAACCGGAGACGAAATCGACAATTCCAGCTTCGTAGAATGCCGTGTGCGCCATATTGCCTTGAGGCGTTGGAGCCAGCGCGAAGAAGTACTCAATAGAGTCTTCGAAACCGGTAAAATTGCCAACCGGAGAAACGCGGCCGATGACATCCTGAGAGATGAGGCCAGGAGGAACTGCTTTTCCTCCTTGTGTAATCACTGCCGCATTGGCAGGATACACGGTCATGTCGTAGATCGTCTGAATCGTCTTGAAGTTGCGATGTTACCAGTCTGGCTGGTTCTGCTCTGATACGGGGCCTTCCCCACTTCCTCCACTGAATGAGAGATCATTATTTTGGAGGGACCCACCTTTAGCGTTCTTGCTTGTTGACATTTGGGACGCATCTGAGGCATCACCGGGTGGCGGCGGCTTGCCCTGAGGCAGAGCCGACGCGAGTGCGGCGAGGCACAAAATTGAATGAGTGACTGATCGGACCTTCATGATGGCCGAATCGGATGATTAACGAATGGACGTACTAAACGAGTGTATGAAAGAGGGAGCGTCCGCAAGTGAGCGCGGCTGTACGTACAGGTCAAAGCAGTTCTGGAAGGAGGAACCGTCTATATACCGCCGAGCAGAAATGGAGCTGCCCAATGCGCGGCATGGCTCCTTTCTTTCGTTACCTCATCATGCTAGAGGCATGGCAGTTGGTGAAATTAAATTTCAAAGCTTGAGGTCAGAGCATGCGTGCAGAACACATGGGTCGAATACAGAGTCGCAGATCGGCGGGGGCTCCCGTGAAGCAGCCTCAGCGAATCCGCTCTGGCAAAGCTCCAACACCCGTGTGTGGTCGAGCACTCTCATCGTGTTGGTGTAGAGCCGGCCCAGGGGGCGTGGTATTGGAGATTATATTGACCGGGGCCTCCAAAGGAGCTTTGCAAGGCGCGTGTTAGGTCTTCGCGAATGTTGACATACAAATTGTCCTGAAGTGTGTGAATGAAGATATCTTGACATCACAATCTGGCTTCATTGTGCTGAATCTTTGATCATCAACTGTGTGATAGCGATAGCGGATGATCATCAATCGTTCGGTAAAGAAGTCTTGAGGCAAAGCTTGTCTTGTGTAGCCGCTCATCAGAGTTCCCGAGGGCCCGGTCTGTCAAATCTCGCAATGCCAGGCATATCGTTGTCTCTCCAGGCCCCAATAATCGAATTTCTGTGAAATGCGAGACAGAACAGCGACTGCAGTCAAAGAATCACGGTGACAGTCTAAGCAGATGGAATATCGTGTGTCGGCGGAATATACTGGTGCTTCGAGATGCAACGCCATACACTCACGTTGGCAACGCAGTGCGTGACTCGCTTGGTGGTCGTCGCTTTTAACTCTGGAAGAAGCTGGGGTTCCCGCTTCTGCCCATGCTCCGATTCCTGTTCCTGATTGTTCCTTGCATGACACCAGGTTTCTGGAACATGGAGCGAGGAAAACCTTCCAATGTCAAACATGGCTGCTCTTGAATTAGTTACCGGATGAGGCGGTCATGTGAGTCGGAGCTTAACACTTCTCGCTAAAGGTACTGCGGACCATCTCGGTATCCTCAGGCTATTCGAGTTGCCCATGAGCGGTCTTCCCAGATTGCAGCTCCACTATACTGGCATCACTGCAGGAGTAATCACATTCTGTCAAGGTCGAGGTTGGCGGTCCCGGACGATACTGTAACATCCGCGCCAACTCTCGAAGATCATTCTCCACCGGGACCACGTGGGCAATTCTCATTGCTGTCCATTGCCTATAAGTCGAATGACCGTTTGTCGTATCAAAACGAGATGTTTTTGTAAGTGGCAATCTGCTGGGCACCAGGTGAACCGCATACGCCATCTATGCCGATCTAGCAGTCCCGCGTCAGGAATACTGGACAACTTGAGACGCCGTGTCTCCTTTGAAAGCCTTGCATTTTGCTGCTGTCCTCATTCGTGCCAATGCGCAAATACGCGCGCGACCCACGGCTGACAGTCACGGAGTAGGTCTTGGAAGCAAGCTTATGCTACAGTAGACCGAAAGTATATGTCCTTACTCGTTTAGTATTCCCCTTGGTGGCGATACAACCCCTTCGTTGCGCAGAGTATATCGGTTGGTTTGGCAAAGTCTTGCTCGTCAAGCTTCTCCTGTTGCCTTGGCGTTTCAATTCTTGCAGGCGCTCCGTATTCTTCAACTGCTTGATAAGAAGTAGGCCCTTAGCCGCGCGTCGGAGCTGTAATGTCTGTCTCATCATATGCGACCTTACCACGGTCGACCTCCAAGACTGATTGGCGGAAGACTGCATACAGTCCTTCGTTATGCAGAGAAAGGAGGCATCTTGTGGGCGTCACGGTTTAGATGGCGCTTATGATATCTTTGCCTCCTGGCGATGTGAATGTCGCAATTTTCGTTGTGATGGCTTGTACGAGCTGACAGATAGGAGAGCGCACGAAAGAGGTCCATAACGCCCAACTCGGTCAGCAGAAGCAGCGTCGCCAGCTGTAAAAATCCATGCTGCAGTATTCATCTTTCCAGGCACTGGCATCGCAATCGTTCATCTGCTATGCTGAATAGCATGAAGCAAAACTCAATCGTAACCCCGAAGCCCGTCTTCATGAAGGGACTCATGTTGACTCCGAAATCCAACTGGCTGAAGTCCTGATGTTCACCCAAGATCGCGAGGCTTTTTTGGCGAGGACTATCGAATAGAGAAAGAGCAAAGAGGCCGTTGAGCAGCAATACAAGCCGGATCCGGTCGAAACCTTTGGAACAGTGAAGCGTGTGCTCCACTTCGCTTGCATCGAATTTAAGAGCTCAATTTCGCTCGTTTTGAGGCATCAAAGACAGGTTGCCCAAATGCGCTGATTCGAGAGCCAGGGCCAACCCCTAGGGATGGTCCGGGTGGGCAATTGGATGACCGCCCATGTCGAAGAGAGCCATCGCCTCGACTCAAGTGCCATCTCGGCGAGATGCAAATCCTTCTATGAGTCCCGCGACTGATAAAGAAGCCGCCAGGGTTTCCATTGCGCGCAAGTTCATGCGCTTTCGCTGGTTCACCAGTCCAGTAAGTGCTCAGTTCTTGCGCACTCGATTCCGTTGTTCATTGTCGTCCGCGAAAGCACTTCGAGCCATACCTACAGCTCCAATTCGAACAATCTCAGCTGCGAATGTTGCCGGCTTCGTTGGCGTGAATCAGCGTCCCAGAGGAGACCAAGATGTGAATGTAACGGACTGGTGCGAGCAGCGTCGCAGTGACAAATAGATCTCGGGACTTGGGGAATGGGCGGTTGAAGAAGTGATGTGATGGAGGCAAGTACGCTACGCGTCACGAGAAGCCGAGATTGGCATGTCTCAGATTCGGGGCAGCGTCGGTCCGATCGCTTCTTCCATTGGCCTGACGAATTTACGAAGCGAAGAATGAACACGAACATTTGAACACGATTATTACGAACAAGACGAGATCAGACTGATAGTAGAAAAGTCAAATGCAGTATGTATATGGCCTGATCAACCTCACACGGATCAATATCTACCAAGGCGACAAAAGCAGCTTGCAGCCACTCACTTCACCACGATGCATCATATCCAACGCATTCTGGACTTCTTCCAATCCCCCTTCTATCCATCTCGGCTTCGTAGGCACAATGACACCAGATTCGAGACCCACAGGCAGAAGCTCATCATGGAACCAATCCCTCGTTTCTGCATTTTCCGGCTGATTGAAGGTCCAGCCATACGACTCGAACTTGCGCTCAACGTTGTCAGGAACCGTCTCTGTACCTGGTAGCACAGGAATCAAAGTATTGTATGAGCCTCCGCCGAGAGTAGACAGATAGCCAGAAATGATTTTGGTGACAGGTGGAAGCCCAATTGTGTCCAAAATCTTGTGGTACGGGCCATGATTTTGCAGCTCTTGTATGATCTCCTCTGCTGTCTTCGTGTGGTCAATAATGGCATCAGGTTTCAACGACTCGACAAGCTCCATGTTCTTTGGAGAAGATGTCGTGACTACTTCATAGCCTGCTGCTGCGGCATACTTGATTGCGAGGCCTCCACAGGAGCTCGATCCGCCATAGATCAAGATTTTCTGACCCTTAGGTGACGCAGCTGAACCGTCCAGTCTTGGTCGATCGAGGCCTTGAAAGATAGCGAAGACTGCAGCGATTGTAGCCAAGTTTACGATACTCGCTGCTCCCGCTTCCAAGGACGTATTTGGGAGAAGCTTGGCTGTGTTGTCCACCGAAGCAAGAGCGTACTGCTGGAATGAGCCGAAGCGGCTATCAGTTCCCTTGTTGTGTGGTCGCAGAGCTGCGACTCTGTCTCCTTTGGCGAATTTCTGGACATTTGGCCCAACAGCTTCGACCGTGCCTGCATATGAGAAGCCCAGTATGGTTGGGTAAGTTTGAGGATGGGTCTCAAACCTTTATTTGTGGTCAGCCTTTGCACCTTCAGCCGAAGGCCTGTCAAGAACACCAACCTCTGTATCTTTGACTCGATGGGATTGAATGCAATCACCTCAACTCGCACAAGCAGCTCACCGTGTCCTGCCACAGGTGTCTCCGCTTCGCCAACTTCCAACGTGGCATTCTTGCTTTTGATCCAAGCTGCTTGGTGTGTCATGATGCGAAAAATCGATACCGAAATTGGTCCAGTGCAATGACTATGTTTAACACGCATCGTGACTTGGAATGAACTCGACCTTATATATTTGAAGACACCTACCGTAACGACCGAGTTCCAGTGTGCACCCGGAGGTAAGACATGGACTGATTGTAAATGCACACCTACTCATTGTGAGCTCTGGAAGCCATCACGCCGACCTCCGACCATAGACCAGCACTGCTTCAAGGCATTGAAACCATATCCATATTTCTGACCAAAGGCGCAATCGTTGTCACCCAGATCGTCTTCCAATTGGCCCCACAGTTCTGACAGCTGCAGCTTCAGCCTTGCTCTTCCTTCGGTCTTTCAACCTGCATGCTAAGTCCGGCCTCTTTGCCTCAACTCGTACCTACCCGTGCCGACGGGCTGTGAGCAGTACGACAGTGGGCTAGAGAGAAGCGGATATGATTACGAAAGCACTTGACTGGGTATGCTCCCGAAAGACCGTGTACCGCTGGGTGGGCGTGCGCGTGAATAAATCGTTTGCTCGCGGAGCATGCGGCAGTGAAGTCGACGATGTCAACCTGAAGCGATGACACGGAAGTCTTCGCCACAGAACCCAAGTGAGATAATGTACAAGCAATGGCAGAATCAATGTATGGTCTCTCTAGTCGTCGCAGGGGGGAGAAGAATGCTGAATGGTGCTGGCGTGTGGTGGACCGGAAGGATCAACTCACTCTGCCAAGCATTCGTCGCGTTCTGGCTCACGTCACCTGGCACCTCTCGATGCGTCACTTCACCAGCGTCTCTCGTGTCTCTACTTCCTCCACTTCCTCGTCGTCATCTAATCACTGGAATTCAGCATTTCGCACGAGATCAAGACTACGCGAAATCATTTCAGGGCCGGCAGTGAGTGAAGACTGGAAATAGAAAATGCATGTGAAAGATCATTCCTTAGCTGGACGCAATCATTGTGGCACAAGATGAGGAGATGGTGGACGCAGAGTAGTTGACAAGGGCAAGGCAATCTAGAGCTCTAGGGGTGTGCAAGAAGGCGTACAAGAACACAGTGCACGAAGAGCAGTGAGATTGGCCCGGCGACTGAAGAATATGTATGCTTTGCACTCGCAATGCGCCAACATCGTATGTATATGCCACCGCTGGGTATCTAAATCTGTACTCAAACAACAACCTCATCACTCACCAAGGGCCAAGCGGCTTCAAAACCAAATGCATACCATTCTTAGGTTTAGTCGTCACCACACCATGCGGCACAACCTTCTCATCCGGATTCGCCAAACTCATCTCAAAGCTACCAACCAAAGCCGCAACCAAACATCTAAGCTCAGCCTTCGCAAAGCCTTGTCCAATGCAGCTTCGTGGTCCGTGCAAGAATGTGAGGATTGCATAATTGCTAGGAGCGCCACCAGAATTGTTGCACCGCTTCTCGCCGGTCTTCTCGTCCGTATCGATCCAGCGATATGGTGTGAAGTCGTCGGCATCTGCGCCCCAGTACTCGGGGTTTCGGTTTATGGCCCAGGGAGAAAGAAGGAATTGCGTGTTCTTCGGGATAGCGTGGCCTGCGAGGGTAGTGGCCTTCGGGTTGATTCGGACTGTGATGGGTACAGTTGGGTATAATCTGATGGACTCGTTGCAGACACCGTTGAGAAGCGGTGCTGACTCGAAGATACCCGCAAGATCAGCATCTGATTGTGCTGGCTGGTTTGGAGACGGAATCGTTTCGTGAATCTCTTTCCGAAGTGCGGTCTGGATCTCGGGATGTTTGGCAAGTAAGTAGCATGTCCATGTCAAAGCCGAGGATGTGGTCTCATGTCCAGCAGCAAGGAAAGTCAAAAGCTGATCCACCAGTTGCTCATCGGAAAAGTTGTTGGAACGAATGCAAAGAGACAAAATGTCCTTGTGTTCTGCGGGCTCGGTCTTGATCAGCTCCTTCTTCTCGCGAACGAGCTTCAAGCAGATGCTGTTCAGTGTCTTGACGATGACGTTGGAGCGTTCGTTGAGCTTGATGGGAAGACTTCTGATGAGCTTGGCTGGACCTAGAATCTGTGACACAAAGTAGACCTGCTTTTCCATCGTAGGCTCGAGAAGCTCTTCGTAGACCTGGATAAGCGGATCGTCGCTGTTCTTCAGTGCTTGGAAGTCTCGGCCCATGGCGGCCAAACCGATGATGTCCACTGTCACTTTGGTAGCCCAATGATTGATCTCGACGACGGTGGTCTTGCTGTCACCTGCCTGCTCGCGGACTTGCTGGGCGATGCCATCGATCATTTGAGTAGACTTGCTCCAAAAGATTGGGTACAACTCCTTAATATGTCGGAAGCTGAAAACTGGCATGAGATTCTTTCGAAGGAATTTGTGGCTGTCACCCTCGACGATGATCAGACCATCACCAAGAACGTAACGCAGAAAGTTCCTCAGTGGTTCTGGCTTCTCAAATTCATATGCCCTTGTAACCAGGATCTCCTGCAAAGCCTTGGGATCTGCGACGAGAAGTCGGTCGGCGTTGAAGAAGCCGCGAAAGTGAATTAAGCCATCGTTGGGGATTGTCTTCATCCAGGTCAGAAATGATGCGCCTGCCGGCTTTTCCAACATTGTCATGCCATATCCGATTATGGGGTTGGCGCTCTGGTCCCTGTCAGTCTGGGATTCTGTGTTTCGTGCTAGAAGCCTACCTTCGGTCCTGGCAAGTGCCTCAACGGCGAAACGAAATATGGCCATATCAAGACAGAGTAGACGCCGTATAGTGCGATCTGGACGCCAAGAAGGCGTACGAAGACATAAAGAAGCGGATGTTCCGGAAGGTATTGAGGGAAAAGTTTGGCTGCAACAACAGACTCGACTGCTGTTGCCAGTACCAGCACTGCTGATGGTGGGAGACCTGAAGCCATAATGCTGAACACTCACAATGGTCGTTGATTGAGATGTCAACAGAGGAGTGATGTCTCTTAAGACTTCAATATCAATGACATCGCTCTAAGAATCGGCAGTCTAGGTGCCCAGAGACTATTCTCGGTGGCTTCCGTGGCTTGGACGTGCAAATCGATCATTCTTCGATGACGATCGTTTCCAAGAATGTGGTCGCGGGGCCCCGCAATGGCGACCTTTCGTCCATTTGGAGCGTCTGTTTTGTTTTGCGTGCCTCGGTTCGTCCCAAAGCGGGTTTAGAAGTCACGTCAAACACCCACACAGTCGTCTGCCTGAGTGCATGGTACAAGAACAGAGTGACAACCGAGTGCGATAGCGACCGTTTCGCACCCCAGGCAGACACTTTCCGGCACTCGTAACAGCTGATGAAGTGTTTCAACAGTCTTACGATTGCTCGACCGGCCGTGTATTGTGCCGCCCAAATTGCCCAGATTTATCTGCCTCTTTTACGAATTGTGTCTCTGTCATCTCTGATTGGACGTGTCGTTTCAAGCCGGTGTTTGGCCTTTTTGAAGGCTTTCATATGACAGAGTTCCCCTCGTCCTTCACCTCTCGGTCATGCTCTTTATTTTGCTGCCTTCGGCCGGCGACATGTCCTCCTTAGGACACAAGGCAGAAAGATTCTTCCGAGGAGCAACTGTTACGCCGCTGTTCGCGTCTTTGCTCAGACGTCGAGGAGTCGCACGAAGGGGCCAGAAGTAGTCTCGCCCCGACGTGCATTGAAGCTCGTGAAGCAGACGGATTGTTGAGCACTTCGTGACGACAAGAAGTGTCAATTGTGAGACGCGTGCATTACTTCTTTCGCAGGACAGATCGACGGAAGACGAAAGGAGGAGCGATCCCAGAGGATTTCCGCCTTGGCCTTTATGCCTCAGGCGACCATCCTTCCTGTCTACATGAGCCATCATCGAACATGAACGAGGTTCATGGAGATTATAAGTATGTATCGGACTACAGAAAATCCCGATCAATGCGACCAAATAGCATCTTCCGAACCGTCTCTCAACCTCGTACTCTCCTGCGGCCCCTTCTCAGGCAAAGGACTCACATCACCATTCTGCATCACCCTCGTCTGCCCATCAATCGAAATAACACTCTCACCAAAATGGACATTCCACTCCTTTCCACTAGCCTTCGCATCAACATACCCCAGTTCAATAAGCATAGAATAAATCCGTCCCGGCTGCAAACCTTGGATATGACGTTTCAGTCCACGAATGCCTGCGATCGTATTGCACGGCAAGATGGCAGATGCCACTGCTCCGAAAACGATAAGAAGGAGCATCGCCGCTGCAATCAAAGCCGGGATTGCATACGGGAGGTGATAGCGAACAGTTGACACGATCGGTTGTACTGAGATGGTCGCAGGTGATGAATCGGCGTTACCAGGACCTAGAACGCCTTTTGTGCCAACAACTGTGCTCGCGGCCGCATCGGTGAAGATCAGGCTAGGGATCAAAGACGCCAAGTCCGCACTCGATGTTAGGTTTTGCCATCTCGCCCACATCGCGAGCGACGACTGGCCAGTATAATCCACTACTCCAGATGTCTGGCTGAGTCCCAAATTGATGGATGACGCGCCACCAGATGTTACGGTGTAGGCTGAAATTAGCGCTGCGACACTGAAGTCACTGCCTGGCATATTCTGCCAATTTCCATATGATGGACCTAGAGTAGAAGTCGGGTCGACCCAGCCAGGTAAGAAGAGATGTGGTTGACGGACCGTTGAGACATTTGGATTACTTGCTTGAGCGTCGTCTACGATTCCCCATAGGAGATTGATTTCGCTTGTGTTAAAGGCATTGCCGGTGTTTTCGACGCCCCAGAGTGGCATGCTGGCGTTGTCGTTGTATGCTTTGTCTTGGATATTGTCGACGGTGAGTGACTCGAGGGAGCGATCTGTACGGTTGTACGAGAAAGACACTGTCTTGACTGTTGCTTTCACGGAAGTCGCGCAAGTGAAGATCTTCTGGCTCCATTGACTACCAGTCTCGAAGACCATGTCGGAACCTCCATCGAGTCGTTGAGGGACGCCACGCATCAGGCCGCAAGCTACGAGGATGTTGCTGATATTTGCATAGTCGCCGTTGCCAGCTCCGGAACATAATACGCCTGGAGCCAAAAGTCAGCGGATTGAGCTATGAGGATGTCTGGACGAAGGATTGAACTTACTGATCGAAGAAAAGTTCGACGATCCTATACCCCAGGGATTCAGGCTGGAGGCTGTACTCGAGTTCGAGATATCGAGTGCAGGTTTGACATATCCACCAAAGTCGGAAGTGATCTCAAGACCATCAACGCCGCTGATACCACTCTCATCGCTGCCAGGGCTACTAAAGCGATATTGCTTGCCCAGCTCGGAAGTCATGTAAGACCACGCCTTCTGGGTGCCGTTTGTCGGGTTTGTGACGTTGAGATACATGGCTATATAGGCATTGTGAAGCCACGCAGCCTTGTACGCACGTGCGTAGAGGTTGGCGCTTGCAGATGTGTCGTTGTAGCTTCCGTAGTATGGGTATGTTCTGATTAGGTTGGCGAAACCACCTCGATCTGTGAGATACAATCCGTCGATCGTTTTCTTGTTGCTGTTAGTGATGTTGTAGTCGAGGGTAAGATTGGTATCCAGGCAGAAGGTCTCCGGTTCGACAAAGAGGAGCTGCAAAGCAAATTTTAGCAAGTTCCGGTGCTGATGGATAACTAAACTACACACTTACATCTTCTTGCCATTGGGACCCATGAGCGAACCCTTCTGGGACAGTGTGGTTGCGAAAACCAATGCGGCCAACTTCGGCATCGACAACGAGACCCTCCACAGCCAGCTTTCGCTGATACTGTACCAAGCTTTCAATGTTGCGGTTTGCAGACACAAAATACACCGAGCTATGACATTGTCAGATTGCCTATGAGTCGAAGCTGTACTCGACGTACTTACTTGTTGTTATAGAAGTCATTCTGTTGTGTGGTATATCTCCGGTATTGGATGTCGAAGAAATTGCTGATGGTGCTACTCTTGTCGACTCCACTAGAATAAGTCTGCACCAGGAAGTCTGGAACATTGAGGTCGTATCCGTTTGTATAGTTGTAGCTCACGGTCCCGTTTGGGAACTTCGAGACGACACTGACGGTATCCGAGAAAGGACATGGTCGCGGCCCTTCAAACAGGCTGCCTGCACCACATTGTCGCGCCCAAGACAATTTGCTGTTGCGTGCTAGCGTTCCGTAGCCAAAGGATGATTGATCTGGAGCGTATACTGGGAACGGTGAGTCGCGATGGTGGCAAAGGCCATGGAGAAGACATACCGAATGTGGCAATGTTATTATCGCCAGGCAGGAGTACAGAATACAATCCAAGCGGCGTGACAATGGCAGCCACAGCGAGAAGAATGCTCATAAGAGTTATCAGTCGCGAGAGCCATAGGACCTGCCATCGTACACCACGCTTGTAGCAGACATCGGTTCGAAGTAGGAAAGGCCACAGCGATTTGTGAAGGGCGGAGGAAGCTACCGTCCTGTAAGACGGTCAGAAGAGAGTTCTCTGCTACAACACAATCTTGGTCACACGTACCAAGTAGCAGCAGTATTCTGATCCCCGAGGAAACGTAAAAGAACGAAGGCCAGTCCATTTGGGCTGAGCTGGTTAGCTGTTGAGTGTCAGTCTTGCTCGAGGTAGTGTCGTTCCCTCCGGCTTACCGATGAAGAAACCTGCAGCAATCAAACCAGCTACGTTGGCAACCGTGAGCTCAATCATGTTGGCCACAAGTCCGCCGTCTTTCAGCAAGCGACGGTCTGGGTGGATGCCACGATTTGAATGCACTTCACAGCCGCATGCCTACTCTGCGAAGGGTCTTGATTGAATGCGCCACGACGGCAGAGGCTCAAAGAATCTACGGTGACTCCTTGAGCTTGTATACCGGTAACGGGAGCCGTGAAGATCTTGCGGCAGCAGGGTAGGTGACTTGTCGTGCCAAGACATCTACGGAGGCAGTGTTTGACGCCCCAAATTGGCATTTGTGCTTGGTCCATGCGGGCGCACAAGCTGTCATTCGCCTGAGGTGCATTTCGGGCTGTGTCTTGTACTACTGCCAAGCAAATGTTTGAATGTTAATAAGTCGCATTCGCTTCTCGTGACAGCCTTTGCGCGCTTGCGCTTTCAGCTGAGGTTGACGATGCCGTTTTGGGCGAAAATCGTCACAAAAGCTCGATGGCTATTGGTATGAAATAGTTGTGGCTTGCCGACGGAAATTGTCCGATCTCCATACTTGCGTAGGACCAAATGTTCCCAAATAGGGATGCAAGTTGGCGCGGCTGGCCGTGCAGCTTGAGAACGGCGTATCTGTAGTAGTACAGAAGAACCGTGCAGTCGTTCTGGATATGTGAGTGTCAACAATCCAGATTCCTCGTCTTCATACAAAGTGACCTGGAGGGCAACGCAGGATGGCTCCTCGTGTGTTCTCTGCTTGTATCGCCGCAGTTCTCGTGTTTCCACACCTTGTCGTGGGGCTTCAAGGGCAGGCTGTTGTCAAACGACAGGACTCTCAGCTGGACCGACTGGATTTCTGTTATGGCGATAATAGTATCTGCAGCATTGGAAACTATCTCTACAGCCAGTGAGTTGGATGCTTTCCGTGGTTCTGGACAGCTCAATTGATCGTTTTCGGTAGATGCGAGGCGTACAGCAACGACTACCAAAACCCGAATCCTTGGTATAAGTGTCTGTGTAGCAATGGCTATGTCGCAGTAAACGAGGCGTAAGTATCCGGGTGCTCTTTGCTTGACGTTCAAGTTTGTAAACTGACTCTGTCCCAAGATGCTATTGGTGTCAATTAGTATATGAGCTAGATGTCAGCTACGCTGGAAGTGCCAATAAAGACGGATGTTCAAGCGCCAGCGTACCAATCGCACCAATTCCATCGAGTGTGCTCAGTATCGGCTCAAAGTTCAATGCGACATACACCGGACCACCGCCTCCTGGCGATGCTACCGCGACTCCGAGGAGCTCCACAGCATCGGCCACACAGTCGGGATACCTGTCTGAGACCACGACGAGCGAGGCGACTACAAGCAGCGCCGAGGCCGCAGGCACATACTTTGGAGGCACTACAGCAATCGAGACGTTCAGCGGAGGAGCTGTGCCAACGACCACGGGCACTCAATCGGCCACGGCGACAGCAACGGAAGCTGCAGCTACAAGCAGTGCGGGCAGTTCTGCTATCGTAGCGGCAACGCAGTCGCCAGTAACGACATTGTTGGCCTTCTTGCTGTACGTTTTTGCAGGTCTATAACCCAGACATATAGCCAAGCATGTTGGACAATCGTGTGTTCGCAGCTCTTGCATTGGCTCCGTATGATTCACCACTCCCACGCTCGCACAACTCTTCAAATCGTACCAGTTCGTCCGTAGTCCTTCAAGAGTGGTCGGCGTCAAGTTGAACAAAGTTCCTTATCGATCGGACGTGATGTTGATGAAGGAAGGAAGGATGGTGAGATTCGGAAGCCAGGCTTGCGCGTCAATGCCAAGACTCGTAACTTTACTCAGCATCAATTCAACTCAACAACCTTCAACTACACATTCGTTCGCTCGCAGTCTAGATGACAAGAAGATACAGAGGGTCGCCACAAGATTGTGGAACTGAGAAGTGTTGCGGAATCGCTATCTATGCATCAATTATCAATTTTCGCTCACAGGTTCGGAACATGAGACCATGCTCTGCCGGTAGCCTCGCCATCCTGTCACGATCAATGCCAGAAGCCACGATCTCCATTATGATATCCTGAGCAGAAAGATCTACAACTTGGCTTCCGCCTTTTTCGGTGGCGCCATATCGAGCCACGAAAAGTCCTAATGCATGTTAGCAACTGTACCACCAGAGTTGACACCATCACAACACTCACCATAGGCAGATCAGCCTGCGGATCCACAATAACATTCACGACGACCGGAACCTTTGCCTGGAAACCAGTCTCCGTAGCCGCCTTGAGTTCCTCGGGCGTACGCGCAAGAATGCCGATTCCACCAGCCATCTCAGCAATCTTCTGGTAATCAGTCTGATATCCAAGCGACCACGCAGTAAGACCAGCTCCCTTGGTAGTCGTTCCTTCAACAGTATTCTTCCGTCTCTCATCCCACTTCTCGCTCGAGTCCGTATCACCTCGATAAAGACCGCTGTTGTTCATGATGAAAATCAAAACATCCATCTGGTATCGTGCCATAGTTTCCACCTCCATGCCAGAGAAGCCAAAAGCGCTGTCACCTTCGATAGCAACTACCTTCTTCTTTCCTGAAGCACCGGCTTTACCTTCGCCAGTCATGTTGTATGCAGCGTGAGCTGCGATGCAGTAACCTAAGCCAACTCCCATTGTTGCGTATGTGCCGGCGTCTAAACGGATTCTGGGATGCTCCATGGTGAAGATGGATCGTGAGATGTCCATGGCGTTGGCGCCTTCTGAGACGTAGACAATGTCTCCGTCCGCAGGATTCGATAAGCTGTTCAGTGTGCTTTTGATTACACCAAAGGCTTTCTCGAAAGGCATTGGGACCTTGTCAGAGATTGCCTTCTTCGCTGCCTTCTCCTCGTTGCGTGACTTTGCAGCTTGAAGTTTGCGGTAGAAATCGGTAGACTTGCCTTGCCATCTCCAGCTACCCAAAGCATTTGCGATCTGTTCGACGACCAACCCAACATCACCGACCATGCTGAGTTTAGGATCACCTCCATTTTGGCCAAGCTCGTCTGCCGCGATATCTATTTGGATGATCTTTGCATTGGCGTTCCATTTTGGAGGAAGACCGAAGGACAGAATCCAGTTTAGCTTCGCTCCGAGCACAAGCACGACGTCGGCTTCTTTGAGTGCCGTTGAGCGTGCTGCAGAGAAGTTGTTGGGGCTTGAGTCAGGAATCACACCTTTACCCATGGGCGAAGGGACAAAAGGAATGCCAGTGCTGAGACAGTAATTAGAGTCCATTTAGTCTTTTGCAAAGAGTACTCGTCGGTCTTACCTTTCTATCAGCTTATTGATCGGTCCCTCTGCTCGAGCATACGCTACACCTTTCCCAATCACCACCAGGGGAGCCTTCGCAGACTTGATGGCATTCACGACATCCCGAATCTTGCTTTCAGGTGCCACCGATAATGGAGCTTGATCAAGCAAAGGGAGCTTGTTCCTCGGCACATCAAAAGTTCCTAGGATAAGATTTGCTGGAAGATCGATGAAAGCAGGACCTGGTCGACCGAAAAGTGCTGATCGATAAGCATCTTTGATGAATTTCGGAATCGTGTCTGGAGTCGGAGGGCGACCTGCGAACTTGGCATAAGGTCTCATGAGGGGAATAGAATCGATTTCTTGAAACGCCTGCTTATTGGCATTGTGTGTTTCGCTTGCTCCTGAAAGCACGAGGAGTGGCCAGCTGTTGGCTTGAGCATGTGGTACCTGCGAGCGATTAGTCTTGGATCAAAGCATTCGAGCTGTAAATGAGTTCACATACACCAGCAAATACATGAAGCATTCCTGGTCCTCCGACCGATATGCATACTCCAGGTTTTCCCGTCAAGTAGCCATAAGCAGTTGCAGCATAAACAGCAGCCTGCTCATTTCGAAAACTTATAAATCGAATACCCAAATAAAGTCCTTCTTGAGCAATATCTGTTACTGGAAGTCCAGGTGTACCAAAGATAACCTTGACGCCGAGATCATGTAGTGATTGTGCAATGATTTTGGCTCCGTATGTGTCTGGCATGTTTGCGATTCTGGAAGATAGAAGTTTGAGGTCTTCGAACGCACATTGAAGCCATGCAGTCCGTCATTGTAGTAGCTCGCGGGGACCCCACAGGCCCGAGGTCAGCTTGCCGGATGCATGATGGACGTGGCTGGATGCAGCAAGTGTAGCGGAGGGAAAGTTAATCCCGAAGTTCGGACACAAGTGGGATGCGGGAGCGAGACAGCGAGCGAGGCTGGAGCAAGCCAAGCGCGTCGCGTCGAATCTCGGTCGAGACATATGTTGCTAGATCAAGCAGCCGGACCGTGTCCGTCTCCATATCGGAGCCGCAATGCATTGTATTGTGTGTAGGAGTGAGTTGTTGGTTGACGGTAGTTGTTGAGGGTGAATGGAGAAAAGGAAAGATCTGGGGCTGCGCTTGTTTGGTGGACTTCGGACCTTAAGGTAAATTTGCTTAGGGTAAATTTGCTTAGGGTAAATTTCCATTTTGGGTATCGACGACGAGTACATTGAACCAGTTTGAATGAAGTCGAAACTTCGCATAGTGATTTAACTTGTGACAATTAGAATAATTGAAGAGCATCACTGCCCTTGAAAGCGTCTATCGTTCACAACGTTGTCGACCTTAAATTTCATACGATTTTAAAATTCCAAGCAAAACATAATCGAACGAGAGTTCCGATGTCTACCAATAAGTCGCAGCACACAACGTGAACAAGACGAGACATGTTTTGCTAGAAATGTCTCTGCATCTTCAGGACATTCATATTGCTTCTAATACCATATTCGAGGTTCCATCTACTCTATCAACTTCTCAACAAGCTTCCTCAAATCTGGTTTCGAAATTTTTCCACTGGCAGTCTGAGGCCATTCATTCGGAGCCTTGCCGTCTTTCAGCCAGAAGAAGTATCTTGGTGCTTTAAATCTTGCGAGCTTCTCTCGCACGAATGCCCGCAGCTCGTCTTCACTCGGCTTAGAAGCTCCTTCCTTGAGCTCAATAAATGCTCCTAACTCCTCGCCGTACTTCTCATCCGGGACACCGACGATCGAAACTTGGGCGATGGCTTCGTGTTCCACGATCCTGTCTTCGATCTCCATTGGGGCGATGTTCTCGCCTCCACGGATTATGAGATCCTTGATTCGGCCGGAAATGACGAAGTACCCTTCAGCGTCTAAGTAGCCCTCATCTCCAGTATGCATCCATTTTCTCAGCACCGTGCTGTGACATGGTTAACAAGTCTTCTTGTATTTTTACTGTAATTGGACTTACCCGTCTCCAAGTCCTCCAACACCACCTGGCTCCAAATCTTCAACATGATATCGAAGTGTTTCTTCTGTCTTCGCCTTATTGCCGATGTATTCTGACATTTGTCTGCAATGCATCAGCTGTGCTCAACCAAACCGAGCATTGGCGTCCCAAACTCACCCATAACCACTTGCAACGATTTCTCCTTTCTCGCCCCAAGGCACAACTTTGCCTGAATTCGGCTCTACGATCTTTGCAATGAAGTTGGGAAATAGTCTGCCTGCTGTCTTGATGCGTTTCTCGTATGGATCTGTCTCGTGCATCATGGTCACGAATGAGCTGAGTTCAGTCATACCCCAGCAGGTGTAGAGTCTTGGTACTGGAAATCGTGTGACCTGATGTAAAGCCAGAGTCAGTCAAGCCCCATTCGCGTCTGATCGTGCTTTGCCACTCACAATTCGTTTGAGTAGTTCTGGTGGCATGGCAGCTCCAGCTATGATACCAAACCTGATAGTTGATCTATGAGTGATCAGTATCAGTCTTTCTCCAAAGCGACCTCAAAGTGCATGCGCTTACCGGTCTGTTGATTCGAATTCTTTCTGTTCCATCTCGGTGACGAACATAGTGGGTACGCCGTAGATCGCGGTGCACTTGTACTCCTGGATACACTGTAGGGTCTTCTTGGTGTTGAATATCTCATGGGGGAGGACGAGGCATGAGCCCGCCACAGCACTTGAGCTGATGCCAACGATCATACCAAAGGAGTGGAATAGTGGTACAGGAAGACAGATACGATCTTCATCTGTCATGCGGACCTGCTGCCAGATGTACCGCCCACAGTTCATGATGTTGTAATGTGATAATGCCACGGATTTGGGTAGTCCAGTGCTGCCTGTAGTGGGTGTTAGTCCTTTCCAATCCCAGAGCTTGAAAGTGACCTACCAGAGGTAAATTGGACATTCACCATATCATGTGGTGAAATCGAAACCTCGGGAAGTTCTTGCGGAAGATCGGACTGCGTTAGATACTCTTCATATCCCGCAGACCTCTCAAGAGGATCAACCAGCTTATACTTCTGTTCAAGGTCTTCCATAATGACGAATCGAACGATAGAAGGCACTTCCTTAGCAAGTTTGGGGAGAACTTTGGTGTTGTCATAAAATGTAAAGCCTGGTGAACCCACAAACATCTTTGGTTCTATCCTCAAACGTAAGCAATAGCCAGATATCCCGAATATTTCAAATACCTACGAGTGTTCTTCAGAAGTGCGAGCAGTTCTGATTCCGCGTACGCATAGTTAAGCAAGACGAGAGCAGCACCAAGATACGTGCAGGCGAAGAAAGTCTCGAAATATTCCACTCTGCTCCCAAGTGATATGGCCACGAGATCGCCTTTCCCAATACCGTCCTTTGCCATCGCCCGCGCGAGCTGCATACTTCGTTCCTTCAGCTGCTGAAATGTAGTAATCCGGCCCTTCTGAGGATGAGATATAACAGCTGGGCGATCTCCTCGAACTTCAGCATTGTGGTCCAGAAGCTGGCTGAAAGTCATCGTGAGAGGCACAGGCGTTGCTGGCCCATACACAATTGATGATGGTCGCTCATCCTGGACAGTACTGGCAACCGCCTCGCCAGATGCCATGTTGTTCGACTTCTCGAAGTTTGTCCAATCGGTTCTCAGATGATGTGAACTTGCTGACGAAATTCGAGAGCTGTGTGAAGGTAGGTCGGCTCGGTGTAGTGATCTGTTGTCTTCCGCTGATAAAGCTGCACAATGGATATCAACCCTGGTCAATTCTTCTGAAGATCTAGTGATATCGGAGAAGTCAAGGCATTGGTCGGCAATCGACGTTGCTCGCTGTTGTACAGTCTGGAACTCACGCAGTATGCTGGCCCACCAGGACGGACCGTTCTTCCCGTCCTGTTCATTGCAAGCGCAGATCTAGGTGACGCGACAGGAATATTAGAGTTGAGCAGGGTGGTCGAGATGTGGAGACGTCACTGGCTGGGGTCAATGCTCACCGCGCTAGGATGCGGAGCTGTGGAGTGAACAGGGATCGGATGCTGGGGTGCATCGACACACTTCCCTCGTTCGCAGAGCTGGCCCGGAAGCCGCTCAGGACATCACCTTGGTTTCTTTTCTTGAAATGTATGCTGCATAGCTATTGACAATTTCAACATCTTATTGTCTATCAGGATTGGGGATCAAAGAGCAAGCAGAATACAGAGATCGGATCAGAGTGCAAACATGAAGGTGTCTCGGGCTCATGTAGCTGGAATCGGAATATCAGAGGCAACGACAGAAGCAACAATCGACAAATCCGCCATATCTGCTGGCACCAAGGCTCTTTTAGATGCTGGAGTTACATATAGCGATGTGGACTCAAGCATAGCTTGCTTCTTGGACGACCTACGAATACACCGATCATGCTTCGATACATTTGGTTTCCAAGGAGCGCCTATCTTCGAGGTGAACAACCACACTGGTCTCTTCTCGGCTATACAAGCAGTGAGCTCAAGACAATCAAATTGCACACTACTCATCGGACTTGACAAAGTGAGTCTCCTTGATTGCACAAGCTTGCAATGCTGATTAACGAATTCAGGGAACTGCACAGAGTCAGAGGAACCAAGTGCATGTCGTGGCCATGGTGATCGTATCCGATCTCTTCCTGACGTCTCACGCATATTTGAAGGACGGAGCAATATGTATCTCCGGCTCATCATTGACAAACACGATATATCAGCGATCACTAGGCGAGAACCAATCCCGTACCGTCAAGACTGCAGTCAGTAATGCTTTGCGACAAGCACAGTTACAACAAAGAGATATTCAAATCCTCGAGATCAACTACAGCTCGAATTGGGACCCCCGAAAAGCACTTCTGGATTTCGATGTTGCGCCACAGCTTTCTTCTAAGTCTGAAGATGCTTTCAATGGAGCCACTGGGCTCGCAAGCATTTGCGGCCTTGGTATGTTCCCCATATTGAAGCGAAATTTGATGTAAATTCTAACGTTTCGCAGTATGGCAGCTCCGTGGTTGGGCAGGCGGACCACCGTCAAGAGCGCGAAATTGTTTGCAGCTTGTTCTGGGATCGAATGGCACAACAAGCGTGCTCATTCTCACTCGTTCTGATGGTAGATCCGCATTGGCCTGGGATGAGGTCAAGAATGTGCGAGATGGCAGAGAGCGTCTAGGCTACAACCCTGCTGCTGGCGAGATACGAGACATCTCTGTCGAAGATCTGGAAGCCGTGAGAGCAAAGATCGAGTTCACGGCCGCAGACGACTCTGTCAAGCGACTTCAGCTTCCGATCAAAGGCGGGGACCGGGCTGCATTGGCAAGGCTGTAGTGGTGCATGTGAGTGAATTAATTCGAATAGACACGAATCTCAGCAATTCCAGAATCACCAATACGGGCATATTTAGCGCTATACAATGCGAGAATGACAAGGAAAGTGAAGCGAAAGACTTTCTCTAAGCCTTCGTCTTCACAACCCAGAAGCAGCCACCAAAATGTCCGCCAAAACCAGCGAGCACTTTACCGGCAGCCCACGTGTGCTCCCGACCCACTATGGGACCCCACATGGTTGCTGCAGTTATCCAGACTTCACGTCTTGCTACTGCGAATCCAAGAAGACTAGCATGGTAGTTTCAGCCACGACCGATTGCTTGTCAGTTCAGATAGATCTTCGTAGAAATTTTCTTGGTCTAGAACGCAAGCTTTGCAGGAGGTATGAACGTTTGCAAATCAATGCTTTTGCTCGTGGTACCTGAAGATTGCCATACAAGATGCAGATGTCGGGGTGGCCCATGTGATGTACAGTGACGGCATCGTTCCAAAGTATCTAATCCTTTCATTTTGCACAGATCTCGGCTCAATGGATGCTACCGGCAAGCCGTGAAATGATGCTCGCACTGAGTTCATTATATGTATCCTCGCTGTATCCATCTCTTTCGATGCAAGTGAAATGCATATCGTTTGGTCTGTTCATGGGTTGTGTTGATTCTCCCATGCTCGGATCATAGAGAGGCTGGAAGGCTGAGCTAGCCCGATATAGAAGGGCGGAGCGAGTCTGGAGAAGCGGAGCGAGCTCGGAACGATTGTAGATCTATCCGCCTTCTGCATCGCATGGCCTGGATCTGGATTGTGGAAGAGATGGGGTGCATGCGCTTGCGCAGCCCCCGCTCCCAGCTGGGGAGTATAGCTCTACCACAGCTGTATGAACGCATATATGGCGTTGCAGGGTCACGTAGCTGGGAGGGAAATAAGACAGTGGTAGCATTGCTGCTTTGATTGACTACACAACAACCATATCAATAATTCTAAAGGGAGAATAGCAAACATGGCGGAGAATACTTGGGATTATATCGTCTGCGGGTATGAAGACTTACAATTCCAGGCAAAGGATTGCACAGAATACTGATATTTTTTGCGCAGTGGAGGAACTTCCGGTCCTGTCGTTGCTGGTCGATTGTCGGAGAATCCGAATATAAGGGTATTGATTCTGGAAGCAGGTTCGCACAGTAAGGACATGGACAATGTGCACATGTCAGGAGCGTAAGTGAATGATCGTTTACCTCGCGATTTTGAGCTCCGAAAACTGATGATGATTCAGCTGGACCAAGAATCATTACGGGCCCACAGATTGGAACATAGTAACACCACCACAGCCAGGACTCAAAGGCAAGGAATGCAGGCTTCCTCGTGGGAGATTTCTTGGTGGAAGCAGTGGCTCAAATGGAACCATTTGCGTCCGAGGAGTGAAGCAGGACTACGATGACTGGGGCTTTCCAGAATGGAACGGTGATGAGATGTTCCGCGCAATGAGGAAGGTGAGCGTGAATCGGTCTCGAAAGTTGAGACGAAAAGCTGACAGTTTGGTGAGTCCGAAACGTTTCACCCAAAGGAGTGGTTCCCACATAATCCAGAGGCCCATGGCTACGATGGTCCACTTCACATCGAGCCAGCTCTTCCGCCGATTCCGATTGCCCAGCGTATGTTCGAATCGTTCCAGTCGAAGGGTCTTCCATATAAGCCAGACATGTTCAGCACTGGTGAATCGCCCAAGGGATGCGGTCATACCATGAGGACTACATGGCAGGGTTACCGAACGACTGCGGCGGATTTCGTCACCAAGGACTATGAGAGGGAGAATGTGACAATTACTTGCGACGTGACAGTCGACAAAGTCATTCTCGATCGGGAGTCTGACGGAGAGCTTGCAGCAAAGGGAGTCGAATATGTGGACAACCAAGGCAACAGGTATAAAGCATACGCCTCAAGAGAAGTCATCCTGTGCGGCGGAACATACAACACCCCAACGATGCTTTTGCGATCCGGTATTGGCCCTAAGGCAGAACTGGAGAAGCTCAATATTCCAGTTCAGCTTGATCTTCCTGGCGTTGGCGAGAACCTCCAGGATCATCAGCTTATCTTCGTGTATTACGAACTGAACACACCAGAGCTCACAGACGACGCCAGGGTAAACCACGATCCAGAGGCATATGAGAATGGCCACAAGGAGTGGCTTGAGAAGAAAACTGGCTGGTTGGCAAACTTCCCATTCGGAGCCTTTGCATTCAACCGCCTTAGCGACCGACTCGACCGAGATAATCCAGAATGGCGAGCACTCCCGAGAGAACCAGGCCGAGATCCCATGGGTCTCACTGAGACACAGCCAAATTGCGAATTCTTCAACACAATCTGCTATGGCGGACCACCAGAATACACCGACAAGCCCAAGGAAGGACAGTGGGCTTTCTCCATGTGCACTTTCCTCTGCGGTCAACAATCTCGCGGCCACGTAAGGATCAAGTCGCTTGATCCTTTGGAACCGCCATATGTCAACCCGAACTATTTGACAGACAAGCGAGACATACTCATGCTGTCTGAAGGTGTTCGCTTCGCCAACGAAATCGTCATGGAGGGTGCCGGTACCAAGGATATCGTCAAGGGAGGTTGGCCATCAGGTGCCACCCACCACTTGAACAAGACCAATGAAGATTGGCAGCCATTTGTGCAGAAGTACGCTTCGACCTCGTACCACCCTGTCGGAACATGTAAGCTTGGCAAGAAAGAGGATAAGATGGCTGTGGTGGACCAGTATCTGCGCGTCTATGGTGTGAAGAATCTGCGTGTCGCTGACTGCAGCATAATGCCGTTCGTCCACAGTGGCCACACCCAGATGCCTGCCTTCGGTATAGCTGAGAAGGCGGCCGAGTATCTACTGAAGTCGTACGAGGGCGAGACTCTGGATCGCGTCGACTCGGTGCGGTAGTATGGTGGACTTCCTCTCAAATTTGTACATAGTAGCGCCTTATTCTAGCTCATATGAAGCTCTTTCGACTTGTTGATCAGATCCATGTCTCATTCTGTTTTTGCCGACCAGTGCACAGTGGAAGGCACTCTCAGTGTAATCTTCAATTCAAAATTAAGCATTGTAGATAAATACTTGAATCTTGAACATCATTGCTAGTGAATTGTGCCAAAGAATGAGTCTCGGAGCATTGCATGATGTTTGTGATGGAAGGGAAAAGAGATCATGTCTGAATGGGGAGGGGCAAGTCAAAAGGTCTTGGCATGGCTGATGCAATCTCCGTGATCCTTGCCGACCTCCTTCCAGCGTCTTCGTTCTCGTGCTTCTGGCGGTGACCATATTTCTTGCGAATGGCACAGGATATGGCAGCTGGGTGACCACAGCGATCGAAATGTAACCGGCACCAATCAAACGTCTCTTGAGCAGGCATTGGAGCTGTCTTTGACGAGCTTCCAAGGACAATGCAGCGATAACCGGACTCGAAGACGTCTAGCCAGCAAGATGAAAAGAGCAAGATGGAAAGAGCAAGGATATGAAAGAGACGAGAAGAACAGATTTATACAGCGGCAGAGCGGTTGGAATCCCTACTGCGCGAAGGACAGCTCATCGGCGTGCGGCAAGAAGGAAGCACACGGAGGCTTGATCATAGAACAACCGTCTCTGGCCTCATATTGGGTGAGCTATACTTATTTGATATTACGGACATTCAGGCTCCGCCCACAGCGGAATCGGCCCTTCAGCCGGATAACATCCACCATACACCTTCTTGCAGTCGTTGATGAAATACTCGCAAGTCTTCTTCTTATCTTTCTCGCCATTGCAGTCTGGAATGTCGAAAGTGTTTTTCGGGTTCTTGCAGATATCCCATGAACCACCATACATCCTGATAGCAAGTTAGTAAATAGTACGATGAGGACGAGGGAATGGTACACACTGCTTGCAATCGTTCATGAGATCAATAAAGAACATGCAGCCAGTGTCGTCCTGCCGTTGTTGTAAAGGAGTTGCCAGAGCAACAGTTGATAGGCCTGCGACGAGAACGATTTGCTTGATTCCGAGCATTGTGAGAGGATTTGGTCTGTTCAGATTCAATGGGTGCTGATTTCGGAGATTGGCTTTGCTGCCTCTAGAGCATGCCTACCAATTCTTATAGGCATCAGATCTAGCACCAGACCCCGATCTCATTCTACTAGTGATCTTGGAGCTCGTATGGGACGGCGGTCGCGAAACTTGTTCCGACACACTGCGAGTCAACGCCAAGACTTACATGGGCAAGGCTACCTGGGAAAGTTATTTTGTCTGGTACTGCCGATGTGAGCCGCACACAATCTGGTTTAGCATCTAAGTACTGGACTAGTATATCACACAACATTGCCACTACTTTGGACCGGCACCTTGCGGCTTCACATCCAGGCTTCGTTGCGCTTGGCTCATTGATGAGGCTGATCTAGCTGATGGCCACCGCCACATGTATGCAATCCAAGCATCAACACTAAGAACATCCATGCTCTTGTCTCAAGACTTCTCGATCTCCCTTTCGGATTCTGAAGATCCAAAGATGCATATATTGACTACTTATTCAGCCGCACAGCACGCTCTTCGTCATTCCAGAAATCGCATTGTGCCCTCCGATACGAATCTCGCTCGACCACAGTAAAGTTTCCAGGATTGACCAAAAGCTGTTCCGCGTCGGCGCCCTTTGAAGCATTGTACTGCGGCCACTCCGGCGTTCCCTCCAGGCGCGCAGTGTTGGGATCTCCAGTCGTCACGAAGCTTGCCAGATACGCATGATAGATCTGGCCAGTGACTTGGTAAGGAACTTTCTTCGAAGCCCAGGTATAGCGAGTATCGGAAGTGTGTGGAATGCCGCGCCACGAGGAATATTCGAGAGGGAGATCTGGTGTGTTGAAATGGAGGCGCCACATTGGGACGTCAGCATTTGAGACTCTGTATGCCGTCTCTCGGCTTGGACAGATATAAGCGTAATCGGACCACGCCTCTGAAACCCGGTTGTATTGAGTGCTGTTCGGCGAACTGCTATAAGGCGAGTTCGGATGCGCAATTGGATCCGGATAGAGCTCGTTGATGATCGCAATGTCGCTGATGTTCATGTCCGGACTGGTAGTCAGCATGAAATTGAGAAAGTCATCATTCGACTGCAAAGTGCCTGGAGTATAATATTTGCCCTCGTTGGTGACATGGGAAGTAATTGCAGGCAGTTTGAAGAAAGTGCCCTCACGTCCAGATACGGATCCTGGTCTCTCCAATAGTGGACCTCCAAGTGTTGGTTGGAACGGCCAAGCGATGGTAGAGGCACCGTCAGCATACATCTGAGCACTGATTGCTTGGATGGTATCGATGGGTGCTGCGCGGAGGCACTTCAGTGCTTCAGAATTGCTGACGCTGGTCGAACAATTCAGTGCTCCCATGAATCGAGTAAAGTCTGATTGATACTGAGGATAGCTGGCGTTCGGGAAGGCTCGAGCGGTGACCGACCCGGACTGGTGAATGACACGGGCAAAAAGAGGCTTGCCTGTATCATTGCCATAGTTGTGCATATAGTGGATGCCAGTGCTGTGAGCTCCTGCTGATCGGCCGCCGAGAGTGATCTGGTCCGGATCTCCACCGAAAGATGCCAAATGGTCTTGCAAGAACTCAAGCAAGAAACGCTGATCTAGAAGACCCAAGTTGAGGAGACCTTCTTCTTCAAATAACGTAGACGGGAGGAAGCCTAGTGAGTTAATGCGGTAGTTGAAGGTAACGACCACGACCGGATTCTCTGAGTTTGCCGTAAAAGATGCTCCATCGAAGCTGCGTGCGGATCCAGCCACGAAGCCGCCTCCGTGAATCCAAAGCAGAGTTGGCAACTTTTGGTCCAGCGACACACCTGCCGTTCTGAAGACATTGAAGCTCAGGCATGCTTCATCTTGCTCGTAGGGTAGCTCGCTCGGATCCTGAACACATACTTTGCTGTAGGATGTTGCTAAACCTACGCCTTCGAAGGCTGTGGGTCGACTCTCCACGGGCCGGAACCTACGCTCGCCAACTGGTTGAGCGGCATAATCGATACCAAGCCATGCATCTACTGGTGCTGGTAAAGTGTCGTTCGTGAGAGAGCTGTGGATCGAGAGGCCTTGGAATGAGCCATATCCTGTGAGGTTCACCAGCGGCGTTGCAGAAGATGCGAGGATCTGTTGGCCCAGTGCCAGCCAGGTTGCTGTTTTCCACATGCTGGTAAGTATAATGGAAAAAGCTCCGCGAGTACGAGAGACGCAACAGCAGAGGAGATGACATGCTTACTTACGACTTCCATCATCCGTATCGGATGAACGGATGGCTCCTGCTATCGTCGGATGAAGCTCGAATTGCAAACGTCTTATGCACTATAATGATGTTAAGCCTTTGAGCAGACATCGGTGGTGAAAGAACTCTCGTTATAGGCCGCTGCTTGGGGTTCAATAACTGGCAAAATGTCGGCCGGCGTAGACGATGCTTGGCCGTCATTTGTAGTGCCTGGGCAAACTGGCAATTCAATCAATGCATCTCGGCTGATGATTCTTCTTACAGTCTTGCTGTTACTAATGAAATTCACGCTTGTTTGTGATTGATGGAGCGTTGGCAGCGGCGAAGAAAGACGTCGGAAAAGTGGAAAAGTCGGCCGGCATCGATCGGGCCGAGATTGAATGTCTTGGCAAGCAGGAGCATTGAGACCTCATGCTTACCTTCTTGACAACATTCACCTTTCCTTTCCTTTTGAACGACACCATAGTGACGACTTGCCCATTGATATCTACCTGGCCTGGATGTGGCAAGTTACTTATCTCCGAGTTGATGAGGGAGACATGGCTTGACGCACCGGGAAAGCAGTGTTGGACAAAGATTACCCTCCTTTCGCCAAACTCCTAGCCGCTATGAAAATTGACTCCGGCTTAGGATGATTCTTGACAAGAGTGGCTGGCCTACTAAGAGCGCACTGCGAAGTTTCTGGTCGAGGCGTGGCTAGAAGAGCTTGTTCGTTTGTGAAATCTCCGACCTGTTCACTCTCGGATAACTCACATTCACGGATCATTCACGCAAAGACGGCGTGGCCCACCAAGAGCATGCTGAAAACGCTCCGTGAGAAGCGTGGATAAAATTTTGTGCATGAAGAAAGAGTGTCATAGTGTATGTAAGCTTACGAGTTTCCTATTTGAAAAGCTGGATTTTCTGACGCTCATTGCAGAAGTGCGTTTCTTGGCCAGCCTTAACTCCTCCGATCACCTCTCTACCCGCGTTTTTGATAGAGCGATCTTCGAGCCGTGAGCTTCCTCCGTTGCGATCGGATCAACCTCGAGCACCACCCGCCATTTTGTGGTCCACCCTGTGAATCAGGCGTCAAGCCACCCGAATTCCTGAACATGATCACTATGCAACCTCCTGTTCTGTCAAATAGATCAACTGCGACCTCAACGACAACAGCTCATCTTTCGCTCCTCCGAAGAATACTTCAGGCTTGATTGGGTTATCATGACAAACCATCCACACAGGCTCGGTACTTCCACTTCCATCATGTCTCTCTCTCAACGCAATATAACGTGGTCGATAGGGGGCCAAGCCACGGCGTTTAGCTGGCCAAGTCTTCCAGCACCATGTTGTGCCAACCCAGACTCTGAACCAGGTAGCATTCCTGTCTGGATTATGAGGCCGGCGCCAGACTATACGAAACTTGGTAATCTGGTCTAGATCGGCCTCTTTGATATCAGCGACCGAATACTCGAGAAACTTTCGACCGCAGACGAAGTTCGTGTGGCGCCAGTAATTGCGGTATGCTTCTTGGTAGATGCCTTTGGCCTCTTGATGGATCTGGCGACATGCCAGAAGAAGGCTCTTGCTGGGTGGTTTCGCGTCCATGAGGTTGACGTGAGTGGCTTCGTCGCTGTCCTGGTCGTCGTGGTCGGAGCTGAAGGTAAGCTCGTAGATGTTGTTTCGTAATTCCGCCGGCATCTTATCTAGCAGCAGACATAGTGCGCTCTCGCTGTCCTGCGCCTGCGCCATCTCCTCTGCGCCCTGAATTTTCAAGTCAGCATACGACTACTTGACCGCAAGCGCGCCAGACTTACCGGGTCTGATGCCATGCTCGAGTCGCTCAATACCAGCATGTGTTTGTCTGTGTTGAAGAGATGGATTACGAATTCAAAAGTTGCAGAAGGCAGAAAGACTTTGAGCACTGACTTCGAGCTCAACAATTCACATGCAGGATGCGAAGTGGGTCCGAAACGGAGACTGCTGACATAAGAGCCCGAATGACATGAACGAGGACACAGAGCGCAGGCGACTCGAGAAGTACTCGAGCTCCGGGTCTATTGACAGCGTGAATCATGAACAATTACTCGATGGCGAAAGTTTGTTTGACCGGAGGAGGAGGACACTGGTTTCCTATGTCTGGAATGATTCATTTGCAGTAAGTGTATGGCACGTACGTTCAAGTGACATCAAAAGCCTAACAACGGTCCCACTCATGCTCTGTGAGCCGGAGTTTCGATTCTATGTCCAGATTACATTCATACGAAGCTGCGGATCCGAGGCATGGAGATCAACCCTCTTGAGTTCTCACTCGTTACACAACTCTCTCATCAACCTTCATCTCGAATCTCTGATTTTGCACCACGTAGGTCACTGAGCGTCCTGTAATGGAGTCAATACAGTCCTTCTGCGTCGTATTCTTCATTCTTACCTCAAAAGTCCTCGTCAGGCTTGATCTTGATTGGGAGTTCATGGACACGGAGAACATTGCTCCAGTTCGGACACGGCAGATCGTCCTTCTCAATGCATCGACTTATCTGCCCGAGCTTCAGGCTCATCGGGACAGGGCGTTCAGAATCTTGACTGGGCCCTGCAGCTACCCTAATCAAGGCCTTCTCATTGTTGATGAAAGACCATTCGAGACTATGCTCGAGTCTGGGCTGGCTGTTCGCGCCACCATGGCGACAAAGGAACTTCGAGTCCAAGAGAATGTAATGATAGTAGCGTATTTCTCCGTTCCACCATGCCTCGCCATCGACGGAGAACTTTTGGATGTTGTCAAGGTCTGCCGGCGCCATTGCTGACAGAGCGGTTCTGAACTTCTCGTCCTCGTACTTGTGGAGATTCGCATCGAATATGGACTCTCTCCAGTATCTGCGAAATGAGTCGAGGTAGTAGCCTTTTGCTTCCACATAGACTTGGCGGCAAGTCAGGAGAAAAGTCTTGTCTGGCGGCTCCACACCAGCGACAAAGTCGACCGGCTGACCGTATCCACCGTCAGGTATGAATACGAGCTCATAGATCTCGTTGCGAAGCTCAGCGGATAGTTTTTCGAGGAGTCGGCATAGTGGTGCCTTTGCTGGCACCGTCGGCGCTGTCGCTGCGGGCTCTGCCATTCTGTTATGGTGTCAGCAAATGCGCAATCGTATGTCACCGGTAGTATCTTACGTTGAGAGGTGTGGATGTCGATGCGGAATTGAAGAGTCGAGTAAAAGCTCGAGGAGCTTGGTATTTGGGATGTGGAGCGCGGCTAGATCCGCCAAGCTTTCACATGCGAAGGCCAAGAAGTAAAAGTTCAACGTGCAAGGCGTCAGAACCTAATGGGGTGAATCTATCGCATTGATACTCTTGAAAGTAGAACACACAAGAAACATTCAACCAACCGCATTTAGTTGAATGTGATGCTCATCGGAAGCTCATAGCTACTGACACTTCTCCTATTGCTCGAACGTCCCCACTCGCCCTTCAGGATACGCCGTCCGATAGTTCCCAGCTGCAAAATTAGTGGAAAAGGTCTCACCAGGTCTCCAGAAAATTCCAATGTCAGTCTGATCATGGTCCTACTGTGATTGCACAGAATCTATCTGATATAAGAGATATTCCCGAATGGTTGGTCATGTGCTTTGACCTGGATCAGACCTTCGAAATTGTACTTGGGTTAGACCTCTGCACCACCCCCCTCTCAGCCTGGCTCATCCAGTTTTGAGCCTTAGATGCCTGTATGTCCGAATTTAAAGGCTGATTGCTTGTAATTGAAGAGCAGGGCAATCATCGATGTCCCATCCTGGATCTGTTCCATGCAGATGTCTCTTTGGAGTGCCCACAATGTGCCTTCCCCTCAAAACCACTTCTCATCCACGTCGTTTGTTCCCACTGAACAACATAACATCTTCACCGTCGGCTTCTGCTGAATCTTTTGCAACAAGTAATCCTTGAATGTCGTACATTTCTTGTCGTACCCAATCTTCACACTCTTCGCTCGCTTGGCCGTCGCAACAAGGCGGTCGAGCCTGGCCGGCAACTTCCAGACGATTGTACGGTGAGAGCCCTTTTCGGTGAAGTCCTTGTCATAACAACGGTTGCTACAGGGTTTGATCACGACAAGGCTATCCAGTGAGAGACCAGAGAGCACTTTCCAACCCCGAGCTGTCCTCTCGTCGATGGCATTGGGAATGTCGACACGATGGAGGAAATCAAGAGTCACCTTCCTCAGATACTTCGAGTTGTCTCCCATGCGAAGGAGAGTGTCGACCATGAGTGGTTCATGGCGGAAGTAAAAGGTGTTGGTGCTGTAGAAGACGGCCTTGGACTCGTGATAGATCTGTCTGCAGGTTCGGACCAGGGCGAGGGCAACGTCCAAGGAGCCGACGTGGACGATCCAGCCGCCGATTCGTTCAGGAAGCCGACGCTCATCGCTACCTGGTGACGTCTTTGGGCCTGAGCGTGAGCACGCGAGTCGGCGACAAATTGCAGCTTTAGGGAACAAGTCGCCTCCTTCTGCAGGTTCAAAGGTCAGAGCCGTATCATAGTTGAAAAGCATCGCATAGATTCTGTTTCTGATCTCAGGCGGCAGATCAAGGATTCTGAAATGGCCTTTTCGGTTTGGGTAGAGTGCTCGGCTGAGGTATCCACGCGCGTCAGGAAGTCGAAGCGAGTATGCTTCACCTTTCCAGACGTGATCGATTGGCGTGTCGATGTTGGTCAAGGCTTCGAAAAAGCCAGGTATTGGTTCAGAGATCTTTTCGATGTCGAATCGAGACTTGTGGATTTTGAGGTATTCTTCGACTGAGTCTGATGCAGTTCGAGCGTAGTAAGCAAAATGTTCCAGGATCCATGTCAGGATTGTTGACTCATCGAGATAATCACGGTTCCATTGCACAAGCGCAAATACCATGAGCTCGCCAGTGGTGAAAGGCGGGCGATCCTGTTGCTTTTCGTACGGCTTGATGAGGTCTGAAACTTCTCGACCCAACTGTGTCGTGGCTTTCAAGAGTTTCTTGTTGCCTCTGTAGTGATAATTTCCCTCCACCATGTTGGTTTCGTTTTCCGTTCTCGGTTGACCTGAACGCTCCGGTGGTGTGGATTTGAAGTGAAGAGTTGATGCTGGCTTGTAGTATGCGAGTGCTAATGGCTCTGAAGACGATGTTTAAGAATCGACAATTGTCAGTGTGATGCTTTGAGTTGGTAGCAAACAGAAGAAGTACGCAAACTAAAGCGCTCAACCTTGAGCACTGAGACCAGCTTGCCGGAGCTTGTGCAACGAACATGAAGCGGGTATCCCTTGCAGAAGTCCACGATTGGCTTGGCAGTCTTTGTCAGCGCTTCACTTAACCCTTGATCACATGTGAGTGCGATTGGTGCATGTGCAAGTATAGACTTTTAGCATTACATGTGGAAGACTAGCACTGCCATCGACCTTATCATGTGCACTGTCGGCGCCGTAGTGGTCAACAGTCGAGCGACGTTGGGCGCCTCTAGGTATACGTATGGGCATCGATCTGAATCGTAGCGATTGTCCAAGTCTTCCCACTATCCTTCGTGACCATCGTTCCCGTGGCGCCAGTCGTGCCCTTAGTCTGGTCGTAGTCCGGGTCGGCGACGTCCATGATGAGTGTCGTGTCGATGTACTTGTGCGCCGGCACAGTGCCGCAAGCAGCTGACTGGCACTCAACAGCTGTACCCCAGCCTTGCGCTTTGCCGCTGTCTGAGACACTCGTTAGAAAGGAACATTGTCGAGCGCGTCGGACTTACCAGTGGAGAGTGTAGAGACCGCAGTGCCATTGAGCAGCACAGTCTGGTCATACTTTGATGTATCGTCGTTGTATTTATCTGCAACTCGTCAGCCAGATACAGAAGCTTGAAGCCATTACTGGTACTCACAGTGAAATGTCACAGAAGACCCTGGAGCTGCTGACACATAGTCACCCATCTGCTGAGTGTCCTCGAGTGTGCTTGCGACGATGCACCACTTTCCAGTCTCTTTTGGACATCCAGAACTTCCATCAGAGACAGAAATGGCAAGACCTTGAATCAAATCGCCACCGCTGGTGCCCATGCCTGGCCATAATGCCAAGTTGCCGGTCTGAGGACTGTTCGTCTCTGGAAGAATAAGTGTAGTATTCGCCTCTCGGATGAAGGAATCATCAGCGACTGGTCCAGTCGATAATGCATTGGAGAATTGGTAGCCGTAGTCACGGCGCATCGGGAAGACGCTGCGACGGATGGGTGTGGCAGAGACCACAGCTCCAAGAGAGAGAATCAGGGCAGACTTCATGGTCAACGCGAGGTATTGGAATGAATGACAGAATAGAAGGCAAATCGACCAGCGACCTGTATGAGAGCTGAAAAGTACGCGAAAGAGTTGTGAGATTTCTTTGCTTCATCTTGGGCTCGGCGCGACATTTGAACTGGATTTTGTTTCGGCACGGGCCTCAACTACTCACACGAAGAATCTGCAGGCCATCAATATATCTCAAAGCTCGCGAAAAGGTACCGATGGTGTTGATCACTACCGTGACAATTCTGGTGGAGCTGTTCGTCGCTTGAGAGATTCTGAAACGGCCGCGGGCAGACGTTCATCAATTCGAAGCCGAGAGTCGTGCTCTCATCTCAATTGAGATGATCCATCAGTCGGATTCAGCCCGACGAGACCTCGCACGACGCGGCACGCCGAGGAAGTGCGACAGTCTCGTAAATCTGGGAGAGGTGGAGTGTTTGGAGGGAAGAGCGACGTGAAAGACGATGGAAATCGATGACGCTTGGCGAAATGCCAAGACCTGTTGCTCGTCACGTGTCAAGCAATATCCTTTGGCTCACCATTCTCTGTACATTTTGGCTGACTATACTATGCTCAGATCTTAGCCCTCATGATCCCAGGAGCACTTGCTTCTGTAGAACCTCCATCATCAACCGATGCAACACCGCTCCCATCCCATCCAGCGATCAGATCCTCAACGACATTCAACTCATCTTGACCCCAAACCAGATCACCAGTCTGCCTCCATTCACTCTGTCCAACTTTTCGTCGAAACACACGGTATGTCGGAACACCACAGATTCCAGTATCCTTCGCTTCCTGCGTTCGCGCTCGAAGATCTGCTTTGACTTTCTGTGAATTGGCCTGCGACATGATACTTTCCGCATCATGACCAGATTCCGCAATGACAGACTTGAGAACTTCATCAGACGACATATCCAGATTTCGTTCCCAACAAGCACGGTCTGAGATAATGGTCAGCATATGATGTACCGTCTCTTTGGAAGATACCCACAAAGCACCCCAACCAACTCCGGCTTCACAATCACAACTCTCAGTACACTCGGTGTCCGAATCGGAAACTTATCAGCCCAGTAAAAATCAATATTCTTATCCTTCTTTCCTTCCTGAAAATTAATCGCATTCCACCATCTAACCCAATCCCCATGATCCAACTGAGAGTACTTCCGTTTCTGCTCCGAGATAGCAGCCATAGGCAGATTCGGCGCTCCAATCTCTCGAAACAGGATCCCAAGGAGAAAAGGTTTCATCTTAATCTGTAATCGATCCCCGAAAGCTCTTTGAAGAGAATTGAGTTGTGTCCAGCCAAGAAATGCCCAAGGACTGCTGAAATCGTACCAGAATTCGAGTTTCACTTCTTCGTTTACAGGAATAGAGTTTTGTCGTATACATCTCGGCATGAGACTTCTCAAAGGTTTCGAAATTTTTCCAATACTATCGCCATCTTTATTCTCGTTTAGACCATGGAAAACAGCTTCGACAAATGGCATACGATCTTGGCCCCAGTAAAGTCGTCCTTTATTTCGAGTACCGTCTCGAGCAGTCCAGACTTCATCCGCGATCCAAAACCCTGGTACACCGGGACTGCCGCGTTTCACAGCATCATTAGTAGCTTCTTCAAGCTTTCGACGTTGTTTTTCGCCCTCGAATTCTCCAGAGTGAATAGCGTGAATGACAGAGCCCAAGTTCGAGATCCCGGCAGATCGTACAGCTCTGAGCAATGTGTCTCGATCTCCCACATCTTTACCTTCTACCCAGTACGCCTTATACAAAGCACGCGTAAGGCTCGGCCGGTCACGTTCACTGACGAAATAGAGCAGTCGTAATGCAGCTGTTGTTTTGTGAGGATGACGAGGTGGTTGATTGTATGGTAGGCCATGCCGTTTGATCGTTCGCTGGAATGCTCGAGATGTTATGGCTTTCTTGGTGGGATTGAAGACATCTGATGCTGAGCCTGCAGCTCCTTGGGGAGCATTTGTAGCTCGATAGATGGCTCCGAGAAGGACTGGTCGCCAGACTACAGTAGCGCCTGTTCGAGTGGCGAGGCTTTCGATCCTTGTATGAATGTGAGCAGATGACTTTGTTGACTAGATATTACATTGCTTACTTGGTTGACGCTATGTATGCAAATGGACATGAGATCTAGAAGTGTTAGCAAGCGTTGAGGCAACACGGCGTAATAAGTTTACATCGTAGTAGAACTCTACGACAGGTCTGGCTGCCATAATTTCTGGAACTGATAGCGATTTGTATTGAGGTCACTGCTTCAGCGATGATGTATTGAGGACACAACAAATGGCATACCGGTAAAGTGAAGTCGGGAAGCTCTCCACTTTGGTGCCTCGGCAATTTCGGCAAGAAGCCGAGCTCGGTCTTGCGGTACATATTGGACTCGACTCGGACGACAAAGAGGTAAGATAGTACACATCAAATGATCGAATTGATCTGGCTCTAATACTTGTTCTGTGCTTCCGTAGCGTGTCCGCTGAACAAATTATCTTTGCCAGGATCCTCAGGAAAGTCGATTCCATAGAATCTCTTCATCACATCCCTGATCGTGTCGTAGCAAGCCCCAAATCTGACAAGACTGGGTCCACGAAAGTCGATCATGGACGAGGAAGTTCGTGGTGTGTTGTATTTCATCTTGCCATAGTTGATGATAATGTCTGCCACCTCTAGGATTTCGGGCTCAATGTCTTCCGCATAAGCTTTGGTGCCTTTGCCGGTCATGTTCGCCGAGCTGCCCATCAACGGTACACCAGCTTCGGTGGCCAGTCGTGAAAGCTCGTCCATAAACCGTCCACCATTGCAAAGCATCGCTAGAGTTCCTTCTACGCTTGATCTGGCTAGGGTCTCAGGGCCTAGCTTTTGAATAAGTGGATGCTCGGGCTTGAAAGGTGCAATGAGTCCGAGCGGTATCTCCAAATCCCGAATCAGAAAGTCTACCATGGACTGCTCACGATCAGGCAGGACGTGTATGGATTTATGGAGTGCGTAGCTCCCGATCATGGCATGACGCTTGTGAGCACCACGGCGTTTTGTTGTAAATGCTCGTTCGAGGGCTTCCGTATGTGTGGCAACAACCGCGTAGCCGACTGAGACCGGAATGATCGCTAGACCGCCCTGCTGCAGAACAGCAAAAACACGCTTTGTGTCTTCTTCAACATTTGGAATCTGGATGGACGACAGCTTTGATGCTATGGAAGCCATGCTGGAATCGTTTAAACGTCAAGAGCTGGAAGTCCTCGATGTTTCTGGGTGTACACCGCTGTGTTGCAATACAAGTGCTGTGTATAGAAAGAATATCTCGATCTCCTGCTTTTATATCGCGATGGCTCGGCAGGTGAGCCTCCGCTGTAGTCGAAGGAACAAAAAGCTCTCCAGATCAGGCGTCAGATTGGCGCAGTTGTAATTAAACCCGGGCTGTACCCGGGCAAATGCTACTCCAGATCGTTTGTAAGCTTGTAACAGTCCAATGGAACTACTAGTTGTATGTTGCCAAAACGCTTTCCACGATCGCATCAATGCCGAATAGCTGACCTGTCTGAGCCAGGATGATGCGGAGAAGTTGCGAGATCGGCCTCAAGAGCCCGTAAAACCGGCATGCGAGATTCATTCGCCGGAGGATCATTCATACCGCGCAGTTCCCCAATTCATCTTCTCTTCTTCATAAGCATCTTCAATTGCCAGCCTGAACTCCTCAATACTACCGACTTTCACTCCTACCGGCTTCGCAAAGCCGCTCCTGCCAAGAAACATTTGAGCATAGCTGCCCTTCCATTTGACCTCGTACTCAAATTTGGTTTTGTAGTCCAGAACAGTCGCCTTGCTAAAGGTCATCGTATGGACGACTCGTTGGCCGTAGTTGTAGTCCTCCCTGTACACAAATTCGGAATCGGTGTGTACTTTGACCTTGGCTGTTCGATCTGGACCACTGTTTTGCATCTCGATTCGGTCCCCCTTCTTGGTGAGGGCAGCTGACATCTTGTGGCCATCCCTGGCAAAGAGGAGTGCGTCCAGAGGACCGTGGACATTCGGAATTTGGATCCCTTTGATGAAGTCAAAGTCGAAGGCCTTGTCTTTCGTAAAGGTAGGAGGCGCTTTCACTAAACAGCCCTGCAACATTGTCTCGCTCGCTAGCTGCGGCGAGAACAGGACAGCCAGTAGTCCTGCTAAGATGGCGAGAATGTAGATTTTGAATGACATTGTGACACAGTGGTCGCGTCTCGGTAGATGATGTGCTTCTTGCTCACAGCGCGATTGATCTCGGCCTGGGGTGTTATTCGCCTTGCCGGTGGCATGAAAAGAGACGCCATTCTGATCCGTATTTTGAGTGTTTTGATGCAGTGAGAGTTTGGTCCGCGCAGGAGAATGCCGAGGTGACTGGGAAACCTGAGGCCAACATGTTTGCCAAGACTTCACCACGAAGAAGGCGCGTGCGGCCGCGGTGGCGGATGCGGTGAGGGCATTGAACAAAGCAGAATGTGATATATCGCTTGACCTCGTCCCATCTCTTCACCATCGTATTCTCAGCTACGAACTATTCTGGAATGATCTGCTCGCTGAGAGCCTTCATTGAATTTCCGTTCTCCGGGCTCAGCGAAGCTTCTCCTCAAGACCAAGACGATTCTCATTCCATCGACATCTCCCGATCCTGCTGCTGAGTATCTGGTAAGGCCTTCCTGCACTTTTGTAGACATTTCAAGGGTGCAAAGAAAGTCAACCGAAGATTGGACGCATCCACGCTTTGTAAGCAGCTGTCCGACAAGCGCCGCAACTTCCATCGCTACGAATCGTGACATTTCGTATTCCTCTTCACCTGGCCCTTCATGCATTATCTCGCCCTATACCGCAAAGATGGCGCATGTTCAATCGCAGCTCACATGTTGCTCCGAGAACTCAACCTACCCTTCACAGACATGTTGCTACAGGAGGGAGCTAACTGCCAGTACGAGCCTGTGGAAGGAACAAACATGTCGCGAGAAGACTTCTTGAGACTCAATCCTGCAGGCTATGTGCCCGTCTTGGTCGCTGATGGCGCAGTCATCACTGAGTTGTCCGCCGTGCTCTTCTACATCTCCAGTTTGGAACCTGATCGCGGTCTGACAGGCCGAACACCAATACAACAGGCGACCGTTCTGGAGTGGATGTCTTGGCTGAGCACCACACTCAATGAGTATGGCTTTGCTGGCTTCTGGCGACCAAGTCGAATGCTCGGGCGGGCTGCACCGAAAGAAGCCGAGGATGCAGTTCGAGCGGAGGGTATGAGAACGATCTTGTCGGGACTATCACGGCTCGAGCAGAAAATTAAAGGCGACTTCGCCACTGGAGAACAGATCACAGTGGTCGATTTCATGCTTCACACATTCTGGAGATGGTCTTCCGCGGCTCGTATTGACATGGATCGGTACCCGAAGTTTAAAGCTCTCGCTCGACGCGTAGAATCACTGCCGAGTGTTCAACAGACTCTTCGTGCAGAGCTTGTTGATCTTCAATTTCCTCCAGGCTCGTGACCGAACGGCTTTTTCGCCGCCGATCACTATGTTGCACTACGCAGTGGTATCGAGCTACGCTCCGTGCCTCCGCATCTTTTGGGGGAACTACCATGACCCTTGCATGCCATGAACTCGATAAGATGGAGAACCATGTTCGTATTTAACCGGCTGGTTGGTTCAAGCTCTGATAACTTTGCTGCGGACGACGAGGGGAACCATACCTCTACACGCGACAGATACCACCTTGTTGCCATTGTCTGGACGATAAGTTCTCACTTCTCCATGCGCTCATCTTCATTCTGAGTAGCTGGCGATTTAAAAACTCTGGACCATGGCAGAGAAGCCATCTGTTGTTGAGCACATTGAAGGCGTGGAAGAAACAAACGGAAGAGGACCGCAGGAAGCCAAAACGCGCCATGTTACTCTCGCGACTGTCATCGAGCATCATAAGCCGAACCCATGGAGTCGCGGATATCTTCGCATGTACGGCATGTTGTCGCTAATATACCTGTGTTCGACAATGTCTGGATACGATGGACAACTGATGGGTTCGATCAATGCTATGAAAAGCTACACTGATTACTACGGACTTCCGCCAGAGGGAAGCAGCGGAACTGGTCTTGTCTTCTCCATATTCCAAATTGCTCAAATGGTCGCCTCGCCCTTTGCTTGGGTCATTGACTGGCAAGGACGTCGACTTTGTATCTTGATCGGATGTTTTGGCACATGCATTGGAGCCATCATCACAGCAGTCGCGCCAACACTTGGCTCTTTCATTGGCGGAAGGTTCATTCTGGCGTTCTTCTCGTCGTTTGCAACAATTGCGGCTCCAATGTATCTCATTGAGGTGGCGCCTCCGCAGTACAGAGCAACAGTCGCTGGAATGATGAACACGTTGTACTATTTTGGTGCAATCATAGTGACCAGTACTGTGTACGCGACGAACAAGAACATGACCGGACTCATTTCCTGGCGGCTCCCGCTTTGGTTGCAGATGATGTGCCCAGGCTTGGTTTGTCTCGGAATTTGGTTTCTGCCAGAGTTAGTAGAAGCAAAAAGTGTGGACACTGAAAATTTAACTAAGCATCTCACAATAGATCGCCTCGCTGGCTTGTCGGCAAGGATCGCCACGAGGAAGCACGCAAGATTCTGGCAGATCTGCATGCTGACGGCGACCTTGACCATCCCCTCGTCGAGCTTGAGATGAAAGAAATTGTGGAAGCGCTCGGCGAGGAAGGCATCATGACTTGGAGCAACTTCTTCGATCTTCGCGTCCTATTCAAGACCCGAGCGAGACGGTACAGAATCATGCTCAACATCGCATTCAGTTGGTTCGGCCAGTTCTCTGGCAACAAGTGAGTCAATTCGCAATCATACAAACTGACTCTTAAGCTCACCACTAGCAGCATTGCATCCTACTATCTCCCATATCTGGTCGCAAATGTCGGCATCACGGATACTAGCACACAGCTCTTACTCAACATTGTCTACGCAATCACTGGCTGGATTCCAGCCATGATTGGCGCTCGACTCCATGACGTGGTTGGACGGAGAAAGATGCTCATGGGCGTCACTCTCGGGATGGCCATCTGCCTCGCAATTACTGCTGGAACGGCTGCAGACTACGTTCACACTGGCAGCAAAGCCTCTTCTCGAGCTTCGATCGCCTTCATCTACATTTTCGGCAGCACGTTCGCTCTTGCAATGACGTCTATGCAACCTATCTATCCTGGCGAAGTCCTGTCAAATGACATGCGGGCCAAGGGTATGGGGGTGTATTCGCTCACTGCTGGGACTGCGGGATTTGTCAATACATTTGCTGCTCCTGTGTGGTTGCGGAAGGTAAGTGTCTGAAGATAAAAATCGAGAAGATGGTATGCTGATTGAGATGCAGACCAAGTACTGGGTCTATGTATTCTTCGTGTTCTGGGATCTTTTCGAGTGCGCTTTTATCTACTTCTTCTTCGTTGAGACCAAGGGTAGAACTTTGGAGGAACTAGACGAGATCTTTGAAGCGCCTAATCCAAGGAAATCAAGTACTGCGAAGCCTTCGGAAAGGAATCGATCAGGAGGAAGCGAGGAGAATGGTGATGGAAGCGTGGCTTGAATCTGAGACTGGAGTATATTACTAGATTTGCTCAATTTTCTTACACTCTTCGATGCAACCCTTCCAGGATGAGATGGCCCGGAGAGCCGTATGAACTGCGCAAACAATGCCCCTCATGCAAGTAGGCGATGGCGAAGTGAAGTGAAGGCGCCCTGCAAGAATCAGGAGACGCCAAGCCGCGAACTGCTGGTCCAAGCTTCCAGCCCTGACGTCGCCGCGCGCAACGCGTAACACTTTCACGTTCACACTTCATCGCAACGTCTTTCCTTCACTTCCACTTCCAGTCACTCTCTACCAATTACCGACACCATGGCGACCTCAACCGACAGCACATACCTCAAAACCTTCGCCCTGGCGTCAACCTTCTACTTGGGCTCAGCAATGGCAACCACAACCTTTCTCGTCTTCCCACCAATGCTTCGCCCACTCCTCTACAAATCACAATTCAGCCCATCCCAACCACCCACACCATCAATCACCCGCCCATCCTCTTCTTTAAACGTCCCTCAAACGCCCATCGAATCCGGCCGCCTCACACCAACCGTCTCAACCCGCGGCTTCGACTTCGGCCTAGCCCTAGGCTCCTCAGGCGCATACAAAGCCGTAGCCCAACAATTCTCCGCTATGGAGAAAGCCATGTTCAGTGTCCAAGTCCCTCTCGAATTCGCTACCATCGCTGCGTTTGGCGTGATCGCGCATCGGGCGAGAGTCGCTGGGAATAAGTTGTGGGGACGGTGGGCGATCGCTGCGACAATGATTGCGGCAATATTCCCTTTTACTGGGGCTTTGATGGCGCCGTTGGGGCATAAGATTGCGCGCATCGCGGGGGATGAGGAGAAGGTTGAGCCGTATGAGGATGCGCCGATTGATAGGGAGGCGGAGAAGAGTAATACTGTGATTTTTATTAAGAAGTTTGCTGCGTTGGGGATTTTGAGGACGGGGATTGTGGTGGGGGCGGGACTTGTGGGGACGAGAGCGTGGTTTTTGGAGTAGGGGAGATGAGATGGGATAGGAGGCTCGTGCTGGCATGAGCGTAGGGTGATATACAGGACTCTGCTCTGCTCATGCATCTGTGAGCTGGGGAATTTGCTGAGCGATAGAAGCAGTGGACGCAAAGTACGTACACCTTGTTTGTATACTATCATCGAACATGTATCGATGCCTTATCTTGAAGGGCGGAGTCTTAATCTCATCCATACAGCTCCTGGATATGGCGGCTTTTGGAAGACTGCGGAAGTGGGAACGACTATCCAATTGTAGGCACCAGACGATTCTCGCAGGACCTCCCCTGAATTCCAAGCACCTTCTCACAATTACTCGTTTGTTTGGTAGGGCAATTCCTGGAACCGCACTTACTTTGCTTGCTAGGGCAAATTTCTGGAAGCGCGTCAAAGAGCGCTGAAATCATAAAAGCCTACCACCGCCGGCTCGCAAGACATCTTCCAATCTATCACAACTACTTGACACAAACCGCAAGCTCTTTTATACACAACAGAAGTCATTGAAATATACACACCTCAGCCAAAGGAGATTGACAATTGCTTCCGGCTCTCTTTCCGGCACTGCGAAACACAATATACGACATGGCATTCATCGAACCGGATCCCAGTTGCTGGCCGCATCACCCGATCAGAAGACGTCTAGGGCTTCCCGATTCGCAGCATCTAGTCCGCTACGTGGGCGATTACGATTTGCGCTCGGTACCAAACGACATGCTCGGACTGCGACAACTACACACCTTCAAAAAGCTCACGGTCTCCTTCTTCTATAACAACAAGCGAGAGGCATGATCTTCTTAAGAGATCGCGTGGGAAATCAATTCAGTCGAGTGACGGATGCTCCAAGGTGATCAGGGCTACCCTGTGCGCTCTAAACCAGTCGACGATGCACGGGAGACTATCGAAGGTGTGGTAACTCTACGCCTGAGGCACCTGAGAGATTTGAGAAAGTACTATTCTGCCACGAAAGACGCGTTCCGCCAGCAGAAATTGACACCAGTTCTCGACCTCGTTTGGCTGGGCACAGTTGATCACCCGGACGAGACTCAGATTCGGAGAACTATTGTCTTTGGACGTATTCGGGTTACGAATGGAAGAAGTTCCTACGTGATGGATGTGACATTTGCCTCCGAGAGGGAAGGCACATGGAGTATTTGGGACGGATGCGGGGGTTTGGTCTGCTCCAGGCTACACGTAAGTATTTGGCGGTCTTTCTTTCTTTGGCTTTGAGGGATGAAAGATACTGACGTTTGTACCCGCAGGAGTCCGTTACCGAAGTCGATCTTGCTTGAATGAGGATGACTGAATCGATGGAGGCTGCCTTTCGGGGTACATACTTGTCAGCCAATGACCGCGAATATACTAAGCAGGTGAGCATTGTGTACGAATGGTAACTACGCCTCTGCTATCGATGGTCGCTGACATTTTGCTAATATCCTCAAATAGAAATCGTGCGTGGACTGGTGTACTGTTACCCATTCTTTCGACAGGCGGAAGGAAGCGATTCGGACAGAATGCGCAATGCCAAATTCGCCGAAATGCGTCTTTGCAGAACCATGGTGGCGATTCAGACGACAAGGTCGATGAATCCGATCACAGCGCGCAGCGAGTGCGCCAATGATGAGCTGCGCCGTGCAAAGCAAATTCACGTGAACGTACGGATTGCGGCCTCCCAGAACGCCCAGCAACATTTTCAGGTGAATCGCCAGGATCGCCGAAAGTACAAGGTCATCGCGCGTGTGTTTCTTCGCCGAAATGCATCTCTGCAAAGCCATGATGGCGTACCAGACAATTAGGCCTATGAAGCAAACCACAAAGAGCCTATAGATGAGGTCGACCACAACGAGCGTACAGATGAAGTCGACCAGAACGAGCCTGCAGATGAGGTCGACCGCAACGAGCTTACAGACGAAGTCGACCAGAGCGAGCGAGCCTGCCGATGACGTGTCGAAGCCGGTCGATCAAGCCGTTCAAGCTGGGAATCGTGACGAGGAGGTAACCGACTTGCCAGACATTGAGGACCAGCAAGAGTATTGCATCAACGAGAATGCTAGCCTTACCACTGAGACTGTGCTAGCAGCAACACGAACGGAGAACATTCGACTGGGCCACCAGCAAATGCATAAGCCTCGACGCTGTATACGAATCTCAGCTGCATCAACAGGGAGTCATCCACCACTGCTATTGCAGCACCAGCGCCCGGAGCTATCAGGCGCCTTATGGTGATCATCACGACCAGTGTCCCATCCACAAGGGGTGATTCTTCCGAAGAGGTCAGAGGTGCACCTTGTGCGATGAAAATGAGCAGCGAGAATTGGGTCAGAGAAGAGAAGCTCTAGAGGAAAGGCAGCGAAGAACAAGAAGCAGGCAGAGGATAATGCCTTCTTCGACGATACGAGCAAGAGTCGCAAGCCTAAGAAAGAGAGGAAGGAAAAAGACAAGAAGGTGGCTGAACATCACACGCCATCCCAGGGTTGTCTTGCTTCTCGCCGACATCCGGCGAAACTGAGCTCGTGATGATCGAGAAACTCGCTTCCGAACACGACACGACACGATACAAGACTTGGAGCAAACCTGGCTATGACTTAGGAGGACGTTGTCGACTTCAATTAATGCGGTAGAGCGAGTCAATGCGGCGATCCAAACCCAGCTCGACCATGCGATTGAGCAACTCAAAGACAACATAGATCTTCATGAACACTTGGTGGTCTGATAGTCTTACTTGCAGTGTGGATATATCACTCGGGAAGATAGCAGGAGTGGTAGACAAGCAAATGGGTCGAAACAAGACTTTGAGCATTCGCGTCAGGAACGACTTCGTTAATGGCACAACGTCTACTGATTACTCTGGAGCGATAGTACAGTCGTCTGCGCCATTCTCCTTGCAATTCCTGTCCTTTGCCGTTTCTCGATTTTCTCTCTTAGCCAAATTTCTGCGCAGCGAGGTTTTGTGCTTCTCATTACTCCTAGTGTCATGCTCCATAAGTGCGCCCAAAAATCCACGCCTTTATGCAAAAGTGCCCCAGTTGAGCACTTATCCTGTCCTGCGATCCGTCACGTCACCCTTACGTATCCACATCCCTCCCTGCGACTGCTGTCGCTATCCTCTGATGAACTGTACCAGGAGTCATCCGCCACACTTGATCAATAGTCAGAATTTGCCATCCGATAGTTCTCGATGCCGAGTAGGACCTCCTTCTCCGCCGGCTTGACCGTTTGCTCGAGTGAATTTCCATCACTCTCCTCCAGCTTGTCATCGTCTTCAGTGTCGGAGGAAAGATCGATCAGCCAGTCCTGCTCTGTAACATCGGGCTGTGCTGGGTTGGGCGCGAGCTCTGGAGGCTCAAGGAACTGCATCCCATCCGATGCTTGTACTAATCCGGGACAGGCAGGTGCAGCTGGATGCAAAGCACTGTCTGGTTGCGGCTCGCAAGTGCTTTTGGTTCGGAAGCGCGAATAGGCTGCACAGCGACGCTCATAATTTGTGAGCGAAGTATAATTTGATTGCGCTTTGATTCCACGATGTTGATCAGAGATGTAGCTGTTGACACGATGCTTCCTAGCTGGCTGAGCATCCGCATCAGTGTTCTGTCTGTAAGACGCCTTGATGACCTCGTCGACACATCGTTTGCATCCAGATCCCAAGCAAGCCTCGAACTGCGAGATCCATTCTTCGGTGATCATCCAGTTGTGGAACTTGACTCCTTGTTCCTTCCAGTGTTCGATAGCAGCCGCCTTGCGTTGTCGTTCTAAGAATTTGGCCTCACATCTCTCCATCATCTTCGTTACTGGGTGTTCTGGCCCATTCAATAGAGCTAGTGGAAGAGCGAAGTCTGGGACGAGAGGTGTGTCGGACGTCATCTTGGCGGAATCTCTTGCTGGAGTCTTGTGAGGTACGATTTCGGTGGTAACGTGCTCTGGGTGGGATGGCGTGTCAGAGAATGTCTCCAGAATTTCCTCGACTTGTTCGCTGAGAGGTGTGACTTGAGTGCTACTCAGTTGCGGCTGAGACATTGGTCCTCTTTCTGCAGTCTCGCTAGCCGAAGAATGCAACGGCGTCTGTATAAAGCGCTTTTCTTTGGCGACATATTCGCGCTGCCACTTGATAGCCAGTACTGACCAACTGACATTTTCGGCGCCTTGATTGTCCCCCTGAGAGCCGTCAGTGGTGACCTTGCCATCTGTGTTGCACTTACTGGTGCTCTGGACTCTCTTCATATTGCTTCCGCTGTTCTCCATCTTCACGTGATGCTAGTGCTGTCGGCAAGCCTCGTCGTTGATGTTTGTAATTTGTACGAAAGTCCTCTTTTAGGACAATCAAGTTTGATGGTTTTGGTGAAACTCAGTCCTTCAGGATCTGAGTGCGAAGTGGAGCAAGCCCTTGATTGATGTTTGATGTTGTCCAGTCCCTTCAGGGTCCGTACACAAGCTAGTGCTGTCGTGCTAGCCACCGCTTCGAAGTTTGATGTTGTGACACGATACGATAGTACTCGTGACCAGCCAGCGGACCTGCGGTGCTGAAGAAGAAAGGAAGAAGAAATTTTCGAAGGCGGAAGCTGGCTTAAATATGTGCGCCCGTGGCCCAAGCTCCAACAGTCTTGGCGCACTTTTGCGTCAATTGAAACAACTGAGCAGACCGGTGAGATTTTCCAGTCATTCCATTGGCTCAAGGCACAGTTCTTCTCCTTTCGGCAGCGGTGTCGACTCACTTCTGCGCTCAGACCGCGATCGAGGCGCAGCGAAGGTTTGGAGCAAGCTCGTGGTCTAGTTCGAGAGCCACGCTGGCATTCAAGATGTCTGGTGTCCATACTGGATGTTCTCAAGGATAAGTCGAGTCTCCCTGCCGGCGCCAGCGCAAGCTCCGCTGATAGATGAATACAATCGGTCTCCGCTGGGACGACACATGGCCAAGACTTCATCGGGGGGCGTAACGCGCAGGCTCAGTCGAGCACGTCACGACTGAATGCTGTCAACGAGAGAATCTGATCATTGTCATTGAGTCTCAAAACCGACTCTCACATCGCAGTCTCTATGCCAATCCGTCCAGCTCTTTCCGCCCAGATCCTCCACTTCACAGGGCGTCTGTGGCGTTTGGCGGAAGACTTCATCTCTCATGAGACAGCGACGAAGTTACCGGTCTGCCTGGCGTTGTCACTGGGTTCGAGAACATTGTTCTGATGATATTGTCCAGAAAATCTAGAAGCGACTGGACAGGTGAAGTCGCACTTTCACGCTAGCGGACTCAGCTCCGTGACCAGGCTTGGCGCATACCCAGCCTTGCCCTTTACACTCTTACAAATCTGGAAGCATCCGACGACTTGCATTGATCTGGTTCGCAGATATCTTCAACAAGGGTCCCAGGGTTGGAAGCTTCTCCGTTCAAATTCATTGTGGGAGTAGAACGACAACAAGACAAAACACTTCGAAAACCCTCTTATGCCATCATGACCATATCAATCTACGATATACTCTCGTAAGCATCTAGGTCTACATCAAACCGCCATTAACCATCTTTCCTCCCAAAATCCACACTCCAATCTAGTGCTTCTCAGAAACCTCATGAACCTTCACATCGCCAGCATGTTCAGTGCGATACTGCTTCCCCTCCTGATTCGTATGCAGCGCACCAGCCACATAATTCTCCGTCGACTTATCATTGTTGGTAGTGAAAAACGCTAGAATGATCGCAGTTCCCGAGAAAGCCAGCGAAACCAAGAACACTGTGCTCGCAGCATGCTTGAAAGCTTGACGATAAGGTTCTTGCAGCGCAGCCTGGATTTCTGGCGTGATACCGTTGACCGCTGAATATGAACCTTTGCCTTGTAGAGCCATAGCGAGAGCTGGGAAAGTGTTTTCGTTCAATCCGAGTTGGCGAGCGACGGGGTAAACGTATTGTGGGATGGTGGCGATGAGTCGATTGCTCAGGGTAGCCGTGTAGACAGCTACAGCAATAGCGCTGGTGAAGTTACGGGTACTGCCACTAAGGCCACCACCTTGTCCAATTTCTTCTTGGGAACGGAGTGGGAAGGTAGAGGTTGTGATGGAGACGGATTCCACGATACCCATTGCGTAGGCGCCGGGGACGAGGAGACCGATGGTGAGTGGTCGGTTGTCGAGATCGTAGGAGCATGCGGTTAGGAGTGCTGCGGCGATGATTGAGGATCCGATCATAGCCCACTTTGGTCCTGTGAACCAGACGATGAAGCCGTGGCACATTTGAGCGAAGACGAAGGCCATGGCTGTTAAGCCGGCGAGGGTGCCGATGTCGTATTCGCTGATTTCGCCACGGCCGTACCAGAGTGTTGTGACGACTTGTGGGACGACTAGAGCGAAGCCGTAATAGACACAGGCGCCGATGCCGGTGTTCCAGGCTGCAGATTGGAAACGGATGTTGGTAAAAAGATGGAGTGGGAGATATGGTTCCTTGCCTCGCTTCTTGACGAAAATCTCATAGGCGGGCAGGAGGCCGAAGAGAGTCACTCCTCCTACGACCATGGTCGCAATGACTTGTGGTGAGTTCCATGGATATAGCACTCCGCCCCAGTTCAAGCCGAAGATGAAGATTGCAAGTCCTCCGGTGTAGAGGATAAGACCGATCCAGTCGAAGTGGAGGAAGAGGTCCTTCGCGAGCTTCTTGCGATGCAACATGCTGAAGGTCGGCGGGTGGTAGAACAGGTACCAGGCGAGGATACTGGTGGTGTTGATCGCGATCAAGAAGTAGTAGCTGGGCAAAAATATTAGCTTGTCGTTCCTAAGACGTCAAAGTGTTGTGTCTGCTCACCTGTTGCGCCATTTCCCTGGATACGTCTGGAAACTGTACGCAACACGCGCTGCGAGTGGACTCGTAGGCGTAGTCATCAAATAACAGTATCCATTCGCAATATATCTCCATCTCATCGGCACGATCTCAGCAACAACCCAGAAGAACGATTGTTGGAAAGCCACAGCAATTCCGATAAAGACTTGCGAGGCGATCAATTGGTTGACGCTTTGGGCTGTAGCTCCAATGATAGAGCCCACAAGAGCGATCGCTGATCCGATAATGAAGAACCTGCTCAAGTCAGTCGTTGAGGTCGTACAACAGGAAGTGGAGTGAAGTCTACACACCATCTTCGGCCAAAAATATCCGAAAGCTGACCGACCATAAGGAAGAAGACTGCACCACCGCAAAGATTGACGAGCGGTACCCAATTGATGTTCGGATCCGGTCCAATTTCTTGGTTAATGTCGTTGAGAACAGGTGCAATGAGACCGAAACCTGCAATGAGAACATCACAATCAGTGCAAGTCCTGAATGAAATCGAAGAAACCAACTCACCTCCAATTCCTCCCATGAAAGCCATTCCAATAGCAAACAATGTACCAATAAAGTTCACCGAAAGCCAATACTTGGAGTCAATCTTATCCGCATTTCGTCCCTTGGCCTCGTCGGCTCGATCATCGTCGGCACGATGGTCAACATACGATGGATCGGTAATGTCGCGTCCATGTATGCCAGCTTCTTCGACATGAAGGTCGGTGTCAGAATGGGACGAAGCTTTCTCGTGGTCCATGATTGATAGACAACAGGATCAAAGAAAAATTCCTGAAGTGGAGCTTGCGATCACAATCCCAAGGAAGTGGAACCCCATCTCTTCTATAGGAATCGTGCCCAGCAATTGAAGCTGTACCCCCCAGAGTCCATGCTCGTTGATCCTCGCTTGTGAAGACGATAGCTGATACAGGCTAGTCGTTGAAGAGACGGAAGCAAACGAAACGCCTCACGATAGTGATAATGATCGCCGCAAGGGCAGGATCGTGGTGGTGGTCATGATATGCTTGGCAGTCGTACCGCATGAAAGGCCGCTCCGTACTTCTCAAAAAGGTTAGCGCAACAACACTCATATACTTCTCGGCATTCAAGACATTGCAATCCTCCTCTTGATAGGTCAATTTTCTAGACGAAACCCCGATCCGTGGTTCACACTTCACGGCTTCTTCTTAGTGACTACGGGGACCCCACAAACCTTCCCCAGTCTTGGTGAGTCTTGGTGATCCAACCGAACGACTGCCCTAAACTCGAGACCCCGCAGATGTTGTGTTTGGGTCGTTTCCTGCAGGAACAAGTGCTTTCTTTTGAGCTCCGGTGCAAAGCCACGTCATATACAGTCGCTGTACATCGCCGGAAGTGGAGAGCTGGAACGGACACGGAGGCGTTGCCAAGTCGATCTCTAAGAAATTTTGTTCCTTAACGGTCGTGTAGACAAGCGGCTCGCGTGTTTGGATGAGCTGATGTGGAGCTCTGACTGGTGCTAGCTAGTTTGTCCTTGACCACGAGGATCGAAGAGAGGCACACTTACAGCTTATGTATAGCAGTGGGGACGGTCTTCAAGGCCGGCCTGTCCGTCTTGTCCGTCTTGCGATTCCATTGAGGCGAGAACACCACTGACATGCCGAGATTGACATGAGCCAGCAGGCACATACGTTCGGTGCTATCTTGAAGGTAAGCAATACCACGTGCCAAAGTGCCATTCGATTGAGGAGAGAGAGCCAGTCTACCCGCATGCCGGGTTTAACCTGAGGCAGCATCATTATGCCATGTCGAACGCAAACCTCGATCGTCGCAAGATAACATGCCGAAGTGTGATCTTCCTTGAGAACAAAATCCGCTGAAAGCATACTCCTCTATCAATCGCAAAGATCCAAAGTCTCCTCCCGTTACGCTCGCAGTTCGACAATAGCTGAGACGAGGAGGATCTAGAAGTTTTCGAAGACGGCAAGACAGGTTCCATGTGCGAGAGTTGAGGAGAGAGTACCAGCAACTCCGGAATAATGCTTCACTCACATACCAAGCCCGACATGGCATGAGTCAACATCACTCCCATCTCCCCCTCAACCTCTCGATAGCAGCAAGCCCGCGTGCCAAAGTATCGCCCTTCATAACGATCCCGACTCTGAGGAAGCCATTGAGGTCCGTTGTGCCCATACCATCCGCCTCATGACCGAAACAATGACCAGCCGGAGGTGCACAAACTTTCTCCTCTTTCGCCAGCGCAATAGCAAAAGCCACATCATCGATAGGCTGACCGTCCTTCCCAACGATGCGAATAACACCCGTCCCGCCACCGATTGAAGGACACCAAGAGACCCAATCAGAATTCCCCTTGACCCAGGCGTCGAGGGTTGAGATGTTTTGATGGCAGATGGAGGCGGTGCGAGATAGGATTTGATCTTTGACGTGAGGTTGCAGGGCGAATCGAGCGATTTGTTGATCGACTTGACTGACGGTGATGGTGGTGTAGTCTCGCGAGGACTGGACTGGTTTCATTACGGATTCTCGTAAATATGGGTGTACGACTAGCCATCCAATGCGGACTCCTGGTAGGGCGAAACTTTTTGAGACGCTACCGGTTACGATGGAGTTTTCGTATCCTAAGTCCAAAAAGGATGGGGGAGGAGTGATAGATGAGGAGTGATGCATGTATCGGAAGACTTCGTCGCACATGATCGTTATATCGTGTGGACGAGCGAATGAGATTATATCATTGAGGTCTTGGCGGGATAGTTCTGTTCCGATGGGATTTGTTGGATTGCTGAGGACGATGAGTTTGGTATTAGGTTTGATCATGGATTCTAGTTCGGTGAAGTCCATGGACCAGGAGGAGTCTTCTTGTAATTGCCACTTCCACAGGGAGACCTCGGCGCCGATACGACGTGGCAGTTCGATGAGTTGATTGTAAGTTGGATGTTGAACAATGACGTGGTCTCCAGATTTCACGATCGTGTCGAGGAGGAGGTAGTTTGCGGAAATGCAGCCTGAGGTGATGATGACATCCTCTGAGCTTATATCTGTCGAGTCGTACAATGCTCGGACGGCCTTTCTCAACCCCGGGATACCCCTTTACGTCGATAAATCACAGTCAGGAACTGTCTCACACAACAGAAGGGTGTAATTAGTGGCAGTACGTACCATCTAGGGCCATAGCGGAGCTGGGTGTGTTCGGCGAAGATTGATTCGGATATGTCTAACGCTTGGAGCTCGTCGAGAGTAAGAGGCTCTGCGCAGGAATCCCAGAGTCCGATATCAACCAGAGGCTGTAGATCAGATCAGTATATGATGGTTGTTGATTGCATCGAAACACTTACACCCCACTCGAATACTAGAAGCTGTCAGCATATCCCGGGGCTGATGGGGAGAGACTCTTACCAAAATCATCGAGTGCGAAAGGCTTGAATTGTGGCATGGTCAAGATGTTCTGAGATATCAGGCCTCAAATGTATCCTGGCCCAAGAAGACTCTGCAACATCTGGTATTTGAAAAGCAGCTGAGGATGCTGACTTGACGATGCTGAGTCACGCTGCGAGCTCGGAGCCGGAGGGATTCGAAGCGATATGCGAATCTCACAGCAAAGTAGAGTGGTATGCTGCTTCAGATTTCTGATCAGAAATCAATCTGAAAGGGGAATACGAGATTGAGTATTACCTTGACAAGACAGCGCAAGGATATCTAAGCTGGGGTATGCATAGCTCTCGCAATGACGAATTTTGTTGGCGAATGCGACTTTGTCACGCCCTGTACATGTATTTCTATTGCATTCAGTGCTTGCCCAGACTCTTCCCACTGGCGTCAACTACAGCTCTGCTGAACGTGGCGCTGAGTTTGCCTTCCTTCTCCATGGCTCGCTTTCGTTGCGCAGCCTGGATGCCAGCTCTGTCTGTGATGGGTGCGGCATTCATGATGTTATCAAATTCGTCATCCTCCTCGTTGCCGATATCTGATCCAGACTCTGCATCGGAGTCTTCAGGCAAGTCGACTTTCTTGGGCTCTGAAGGTCTTTCTATTCGTGCGGGTGCCTGTCGCTCGTCTTCGGCTGGTGTGGCAGTCTTACTAGGATTTGAGAACGGTTTGGATGCGAGGACTCTACGTCTGAGCTCTGCCATCTCTTCTTCGTCGTTGTCGTCGGGTGGCAGAGCGTACGGATCTCGCTCCTCGTCGTCGTCACCATCTGTGTTGCCGTGCACTTGTACCTTCTCGCCTGGTTTTGGCCCACCGAGTTGTATACCACCCAGACTACTCGCATCGCTATCGCCATCTTCTTCGTCACTCCCTTCTTCGCTATCCAAGTCGTTGCCCTCGACCGGTCTCGGCCCTCTTCGATTCATGTTTCCACCTGCCCACGCATCATCCTTATTCTCTTCTCTTGCCTCACGATCCTCCTTCCACTCATTCTCGATCTTGGCCAACCATTCCTCTTCGCATTTCTTGATCTCTTCCTCGTCCTTGCATGCCGCATACCGCGCAAGGACTTCCTCGTTGATGTCGAGGAAGGACTGGCCATATGAGAATGTGCTGAGGATCTCTTCCGCCCAGTCTAGATGCCCACAGATGGCAAAGCATGCTGCAAGCGCCTCTACACAGTTCAGCCGCCATGGTCGGCCGTAGTTTGTTGGGTTCGCCGCGATTAGGTACGGTAGGAGGCGAGAGTTCGGGCCACCGATCTTGTTGAACGGAACTTCCTCAATTCTGTTCCAGGATGCCTCAACCACAGCAGCACCATATTGCTCGAGGATCTCACGGTCTGCAGGGCTTACGAGAGTCTTTGCCTTGGGCGAGACCACCACACCTGGGTGCTTCTGTCCAACATGCAACTCTCGCATCAGGCCAAGTCGCATGAGTCGCTTGCCAGAACATCGTTTAGCATCGCAGTGATTCAGATCCCATGCTGCTGCCTTGAAAGGCGGTCTCTTGTTGCCGCCCAGACCATTCTCGCGGTCTGGGTGCGTGTGCTGTGCTTGGGCTCGAGAATTGGTGTGTTTGCCGCCGCGTCCGGACTTGAAGTCCTTCTTGTGGCGGACCATGATGCTGTGGAGAGATAAGCAGGGCGTGTGGGAGAGTCGAACTGCTGTCAATATGCTTAGGCTTAAGTGTGTCTGGTGTTATGTCGTGTCGTCAACATGTCTCGTACATTTCTCGAACAAAGTGCAGATCTGATTACGCGCATTGGCGGCGGGATTCACGGTCCGAGGGGCTCAGGTCAAAATATTGCATTCCATTCTTACTCAACAACAGACATCAATGAATCAACTGTTCTTAATCAGGCAGACCTAAAAGCTCAATAGATGAGAAGTAGGACCAAAGTGTAAGCTCGAAGTCCGCAAAAACTTAAATCTTCCACCTCTCAAACGTCGTGAAGATGGCAACCTGAGCAAAAAAGATTGAACTGTGAAAGTGGCTACCGAGCCACTATACACATTAAATAAATGGATGCAATCTAATGTGTATAGAGGATCCTTGATTTTAAGACACGTCTTAGGCTTTATTGTATTGTGTCTTAGAATATTCGAGACACATAATTATGTAGAGCGTAAATAGATACTTTAATTTTAAAGCTTTTAAACGATAATATAACTATAAATCGTAGTATAAAGTAACTATAAAGTATTATTAAAGATGTCCGATTCCGATAGCGAATATATTAATAATCCTAATTAACTTTTAGATAGTAATATCTCTAGTAACTCTAAATCTATTAGTAGTAACTCTCTAGATCTTTAGTATAACTTATTACCTCTTTCTATTCTAAGAAGAAAAGATATACTATTTATATTACTACTATTAGTAATATCTCTACTATCTCTAATTAATAGATCTTTCTAAAATATAAAGTAAAGAATCTTAAATTAGCTTCGAGATAGCAACGACTTTATAAAGTATCTACTTTATCTTTTTATAGCGTTTAAAGCTAAAGGAGATACTCTAGGTAAAAGTCTATAGATAGTAACTCTTAGTATCCTAGGAGTAACTAACGTTAAACTACGTAATATCCTTATACTTAAGCTAGAAGAAATAGTACTAAAGGTACTCTAGGTAACTAATACGTTAATAGAAATTATAGTCTAATTATTATTAAATATAGATACTAGTTAGAACTATTTTATTATATTACTTTATAAACTTACTTATATTATACCTTATTAAGATATAGAAGCTTTTTTAAGTATTATATCTACTAGTTATACTACTCGAATACTCTAGAATTAGATTAGCTAGGTAGAGTATAGTCTTTATTATAATATAAGGTTAGTAGCTTTTACTTCTACTACTATAAAGTTAATATTTCTTTTTATTAATATCTCTAGAAATTATTAGGTTTATATACTTCTTAGTATTCTTGAAAGTATAGGTCTAATTATACTCTATAATTTAGCTCGAGAATCTTTAAATATAAATAATAAAACTAATAAAATACTACTTCGACTAAATATAGAGATACTACTTATAGCTTGCTTTATACTTTCTTTTTCTAATAGCCTATTCTTTAATATTAAGTAGCTAGATAGCGTTATTATAGCGTCTTATCTATAATAAGCTAATAGTTCTAATTATAGGTTTTTTGCTACTCTATATATAACTATATCTATCTAAAGTCGAAATACTAATCTATAAGGCCTATTAATAGATAGAAAAGAGCTTAGTCGACTTCTCTAGCTAGAAGTACTATAGTATATAGATAAGGTAATAGGTATAAAAGATAGGCTTACTAATAATAGAAGAGATAAGTAGCACTTAGAGCTAGATAATATAGGTCTAGGTACTACTATAGATACTAAATTAAACGCTAGTATAGATACTAGTTCGATTACTAGTATAGATATTAGTATAAGTATACCTCTAGTCTTAAGTAAGAAAAGTAAAGCGTCTAATAGTCCTCTATAGCTAAAGAAAGAATAGCTATAGATACTTAAGAAATTAGGTAAGTATCTAGATTAGAATAATTATAAGCTAAGCTAAAACTTCTAGTATAAGTTTAGTAGTAAAGGTTATAGAGTAATTAATATTCGAGCTAAAGTAGTACGTCTCTACTAGGAAAATATTAGTATTACCTAACTCTATATAGAGATTACTAATAATAACCTCGACTTTCTCTCTAACTCTAAATTAGAGTAAAATATACTATAGTCCTATTCTCTTAAGATCTAACTAAAGTACTATAGAAGTACGCTTATAGAGACTATTATTAATTATATATAGTCTAATTATAGCTCTCTAGCCTAAGACCTAGATAATATTATAAAACTTCGTTATATTAAAGCTAAATAGCTAGTACTATCTTAGAAAGCGATAGCTTATAATTTTCTAAGCTAGAATAATAAAGTATATTAAGGAGCCTAGCGCTAAGAGCGTATTAAAGTTCGACGCTCTATATTAGTAAAGAAGTAGAATAGTAATAAAACTAGCGCTAAACTATATACTATAGAAAAAGTATTAAGTATAGTAGTACTACTAACTTAGATTCTAGCGTAAGCTTCGAGAGTAACTAAAAGCTAGGCTAGAATATTTATAGAACTTCTTATAGCTATCTATATATAGTATAGTAAAGTTTAGCCTTTATTCTATTATATAGAGATAAACGATTTTAGTAATATTACTAATACTATAAGAGACTAGAGAGGCGTAGAGGTATTACGTATATAAGTTAAAAATAGCTAGCTTGCTTTATTCTAAGTTATCTTAACTATTACTATTAATTAAGAAGCTACTACTATAGCCGATACTATTAGAATAATATAGTATAATTAGAATTACTCGAAAGAGAGCCTAAGTTTCTATTCTAATAAGCTATAGGACGTTCTCTAATAAAGCTAGTAGCGCGACTAAGACCTCTTTTAGTAAGTTAAGAATAGTAGCGCTATTTTATAGCTTTAGAATAAGTAAGTCGAGTTATACTTTAACTTTACTATTATTTAATATACTAACTATATATAGTCCTAAGCTTTAGATTCTACTAGTATACTAGGCGTTTATAGGTATATCTAAAGAAAGTCTTAGCTTTTATAAAGTTAACTTATATTTCGTAGACTAATACTAGTAAGCTATAGGCGATAGTTATAATAAAGGTCTCTTAATTATAGTCTATCTTCTAGATATAGTTGTTTTTATAGTATTAAAAGCGCTTATTATAAGCTTTGCTACTAATTATACTAGAGGAGTATATTATAAGAAGCGTAGCTCTTATTAGAGTATATAGAAAGATAAGTAGGTATTTACTTCTAAGTCTCTAGAATTTTAGACTTAGACTACTAGCTAATCTCTTCTAATAGATTTATCTCTTCGACTTTAACTACTACTTTAGCTATAAAAAGTCTTTACCTCTATAGAATCTAGCCTAGAAGATAGTATTAGTCTTAAGCTATAGAACGTAGTATTTAATTAGCTATAGTTTTAATAGTAGAACGTATTTATAAAATAGCGGAATTTAAAAGAGAGTATAGAGATAAGTTAGAAGTAGTTTAGAGTTATAGTAGTTATTTATATAGACCTTAGTAGAGCTAAATTACTTATTAGTAAGTAGTTAGGCTTAAGGTTAGTCTTAAGGTATAGTACTCGGTATTTAATTAGCTATAGTTTAGCTAGAGGAACGTAAGCGTAAATTATTAGAAGTATAGAAGTTAAGTATAAAGGAAGCAACTTAGAAATAATCTAGAGTCGTAGTAGTTAGTTTATATAAACCTTAGGAGAGCCTAATTACTTATTTATAAGTAATTAAGCTCGAGCAAAGAAGCTCTTAGGCTATTATACTAAGATATTAGTATTACTTATCTTATAAAAGTAGTATATATTCTATATCGATCTTTGTAAGTAGCCCTTAGGAGTTTACTAAAGATTATAGAGCTTCTAATAGATAAATAAAGTAATAAAGAATATATATATCTATTCTATAGAAGACTACTTAGATACTTTATAGAAACTACTAAAGTTGTCTACATAGTAAAAAGAGCTATATAACTATTTTTATAATAGAGTACTTAAGGTCTCTTTAGCAATTATAGTAGTAGCCTATATAGCTAGAATATATACCTTTTATAAAAGAGTACTAAAGAGCCTTTTATAGATTACTAGTAGAGTATAGATATATAAATATAAATTTATAGCTATTTTTATAGTAAACTACTAAAGTACTCTACTAGAATTGCTTACTATTTTAAAATAAGTATATAGTATCCTAAAGCTATATAAATTCTCCGAAGTATATATATATACTTTTACTAGAGCTTAGGTTTTGCCTCTTACCTATCTATAAGAGATTAATATTATAGAGTACTTAAAAGCTTTAGATAGATCCTACTACGCTATATATCGACTCTCCTATAGTCTATTCTTACGCTCTAGTATTAGTTATCTTTATCTTCTTCTATACCTTAGATTATATTAATATAATACTATTATTATAAACGTTAATTAAAGGCTTATAGAGTATAATAATACTCCTTAGGATAGTAGATATAGCCTATAGGATACTAGATAAAATTAGGTAGAGTAAAACTATTAAGTATCTTCTATATATTATTCTATAAGTTATATAAGTTATTATAAAGAAGTAGACCTCCGAATCTAATACTATATTCTCTAGCCTATAAGCTAGTTACTAATATAGTAGATAGGTTTAAGTTCTTCTCTTTATACTCTATACTTATACGCTACTAATTCCTAGAGAAGATTACTTACTACTTAGTACTTAGTTAAATATCTTCTAATAGAATAATAGTAGCTTATAGCGGCGCTTATAAACTCTCTACATCTAGTCTAGATAGGTCCTATATTATAAGGTAAGACTTAGAGCTAGTATCGAGACGTTAGAAATCCTTTAGATAGATATTAGGCCTAGAAAATAAGACCTTAGAGTACTATATAAAGTAGTATATAGTAATAAGCTCGAGATCTACTAGTAGGTAATAGGTATACTAGAGTATAATAACTCTATAGAGAAAGTCGTCTCGCTCCTTAGTACTCTACTAATACTAGTAGAATGTAAAGTCTTCCTAGAGGTAATCTTATACTAAGATAACTAATAGCTTAGATATTCTTTACTAGTTAGGTTAGTAAGATATTATAGATTTTAGAGATACTCGACTTACCTTTTTATATAGATCTCTATTACTTAGTAAAAGAACTTATAATACTAGCGCTTAGTTATTTATATATATATTATATACTTACTTTATTTCTTAGGTTTTTTATCTAGTTTAACTATATATTTATTATTAGATAGGAGTAAACTATTAAGCTAAGTTAGTTATAGTAGACGCTTACTTAATCCTCTTAGCTTAAGATAGGATTCTAGAAGATTTTAAACCGATCTTATCTATCTACTATTTTTATCTAAAAGGATATAAAATACCTATAGGTTAGAGTATTTTTTGAAGTTAACCTTCTTCTTATTAGTAATATAGAACTTATTAGAAAGCTCTTTCTCTAGTATAAAGAAGAACTTGTTCTATAATTTCTTTAGTCTAGTAAATATAAATTAGAACTATATAAAGTTAAAGCGATCGAAGGTAGAAAAGTAGTAATATAGTTCTAGATTTTTATTTTAGGTAATACTAACTCTATTTAGAGGTATTATATTACGTTAGATAGTAATATTAAGCTTATATTATATAAAGACCTACTAATAGCGATTACTAAGCAAAAACTTAAAATCGGCTAGGCTTAGTTAAAGATCTATTAAGTCTATATCGAGATCTACCTATAGGTTATATACTACTATCTAATATATATTAATAATAGCTTTATATACCGACGCCTAATCTATATTATCTATTAGCTATAAGAACTTTGTTAATCTAGTAGATAGTAGACGCTAGTCTATATATATAACTCTAGTAAATAGATTTATAAAAGTTTTCTATACTAGATAGCTTTCTTAGATAAGCGCTAGTATTTATAGAAGGAGGTATAATAGTATCTAATAGAGCGAAGTTAATTAATTTACGCCTCTATAGGTACTAAGAGAAATAGTACTTAGTCTCTTTAGATTAACTATAACTTCTCGATATTCTTTAGAATCCTAGGTATATTTAGCTTCTATCTCTTCTAATATAGCTTACTTCTAACTATAGTTAGAAATTAGATCTATAAAGGTAGGATCTAATACGTTAATACTAATATAGAATACAATATATTAGCGCTATCGAATAGTAGTAATATATACTTAGTTACTAAAGCCTATAGTACTCTTAGCTTTAAAAAGAAGGATCTAATATAGATTAATATATTAGCGTTTATAGATAGTCTAGTATCTCTTAGTATAGCTATCTTCTAGTAAGTAAGTATTAGTATAGTTAAGTATACTATTAGCTAGCCTAAATTCGAAAGCTTATATAGTATATAGAGACTTTTTTAGAACTAAAAAGATGTCTCTCTTATACCTCTAGTTCTAATATATAAGAATACGCTTACTAGTAAGACGTAATAGCTTATTAGTTATTCTCGTATAACTAATATCGACGTATATAGATAATAAGTAACGTAATAAACGCGAAGTAATAGACGTAAAAAACAAAAGTACGCGATATAGAGTTTTATAATATAATACTATAGTTTAGGCTTAGTATCTATCTTAATCTTAATTATATACGCGATTTATATCTTTCTAATCTACTATAATTTTATTTAAGAAGTATACTTAGAAAGTTAAAGAGATCTAATAGAAGCTAGCTAGATATACTATTAGGTTACTTTAACTTCCTTCTAAACGCTAGGTTATAACTCTTTACTATTTAGATAGATATACTTCTTATTAAAGCTACTTATTCTATAATCTAATTAACTAATATAGCAAAATTAAAATAATAAGAGAATCGGCTTCCTTTAAGCTTACTATTTAATCCTTAAGCTCTAGTTAAACCTTTTAGGTAATTTTAGCTTCCTTAATCTACTATTTATAACTTTTGTTACTTTTATATACTTCGAATTTACCTTAAGGATTTAGCTATACTAAAGTAGATAAGCGTTACTCTAGAGTAGTATTCTAGCTAACCTATATAGTAGCTAAGTAAATAGAATCTATTTTAGAAATTTTAGATAATTTATTAAGTAAGCGTAATTCGAGTACTACTTAGCTATATAGAACCTAATTAAGTAGGAATATCCTAATTTTTCCTATTACTAAGCAAAATCTATAAAAGAAGGTTATAGTCTAGATAACTATTTAAGTATCTAAGAGTAATACTAGTATTCTATAAAGATAGATCGAAGGTAGTATCTAGTATATAGAGTAGAATATAAGTATACTTTAGATACTATAGTAGTATATTATTAGTATATAGTAGCAGAGTAAGCTTAGGATACTAGTTATAGAGCTCTAAAACCTCTATTATCTAAATAAATTAATATATTAAAGTCTACTATCTAGGCCTAAGTAGATACTAGAATAGTAGAAAGAGCGTAGTATTAATTTATTAATTACTTAAATATATTATTATAGTAGAGTAGATATAATATATTATATTAGTAGTAAGAGAATAGGCTTATATTTAAGCTATAAGACGACTTCTTAGATATTTATTAGTATTTAGGATATCTATAGGCTTCTCTCTTATAGCTAGGTAACTAAGCTATACTTTAAATTTCGAGTAAAAGCTTCTAAATTAAGAGTATATTATAAGAGAGTTTATAATTATTAATTAGTAGCTTAGAGATAGAGCGCCTACTACCTCTTAGCTAATAATTATATTTTAAACTATAGTAAGAGATATAGATAGAGTCGCTCTTAATTTTATACTTCTACTAGACTAAGGCTTATTCTTATAAGGCTTATCTTAGGCAACTATAGATAAAAGAAGTTAAATCCGAGTCTTAATTATATAAGATAGGTAATCTAGCTACCTTAAAGTACTTTTAGGTCTTTATAATCTATTATAGAAGCCTATATAAGATATAAGCTAGTAAATATTAGAATTATAAGTCGAATATAGCTATATACTAGGTAGAAAATATCTATTCCTTTAATTAAGAACGATAATATTAGCTTAGTAGAATATAGCCTCTACTTACTTTTCTATTATTAATTAATAGATTTATACTATTTATATATATTATACTAACCTTTCCTATTATAAGAGTAGTACTTAGATATTGCGCTAATAGAATATAATATATACCTATAAGTATAATTATAGAGACTAGAAAGAGTTTAGTACGTAATAGAATTACTAAGTTAGATTTCGATATACTTCTAGAACAATAGTATATAGTATTTAGATTAGTACGTATAGTAGAATTCTACTTGCCGAATAAGGCTATTATTAATAACTATTAATTCCTACTAAGCCTAGATCCTTATACTAGCTTCCTCTTCTTAACTAATATATCTCTATAAAGTATATAGATCTAATAAGAAAATATTTCTAGACTAATACTTTTATATAGGAATATAATTATTCTTAGCTCGACTATAGAGGTTATTATTAGGTCTAGTAATAGCTCTAAGATAGTTAGTTTTAGAATAGTATTAGTAGAAAACTCTAGAGAATTATTAAGATAGTAGGTACTACTTAATAATTATTAGTAATTACTTTAGGCTCGAATAAAGTTTATAAGAACTTAGTAAGATAAGGTAACTTCGACTTCGACTTACGCGTAGAGTCGAAATCCTCTATAGTAGTTAAGCCTAGTAGTAGAGTACTTACTTTTAAGTTTAGTTAGAAAAAGAGATATAGATAGAATATAAAAAAAGACTAATAGGGGTTTTAAGTTCCTTAGTACTAGTATTAGTATTCGCCTATTAAAGCGTTACTTTTACTACTACTACTCTTCTATTTTTAAACTTTATTATTATTATATAATATTACTAGTATATCTAGACATTTAGTAAGCTACTTATAAATCCTCTCTTTACTATCTACTTCGAATTCTTTACTATAGTATAGTAGAATATAGGTATAATATATTTCGGTATCTATAAGAGCGCGTTTTTTAGTAATATATAAAATATTGTTAGCTTTAGCCTAAGTAAATAAACGTAGGCTATTTATATTAGCGCGTAGTTAAGCTATATTATCGAAGATTTATTACTTTTAGATATTAGATAGGCTACCTAGTCGTAGCTCTATATACCGAAGGTCTATAATACTAAGCTTTATAAGATTAAATAGGACCTTCTTACTATATAATATTATTAAGAATATATTAAGAGTAGTAGCTAGTAATAAATCTAGAGTCGTACTAAGAGTATTCTATAGTAGCTTATAAACGAGTTACTATTTAGTACGCTAGCCTTTAGTTTATAGGTTTTGCTTTAGATCCTTAAGTAAATATAGAAGTCTCTCTAGAGGCGTTATAATTAGATCTAGTTAATAGATAAAGACTAGCGAGTCTAGAGTATATAGGTTAAAGTATACTACTAGAACTATTAGTATATAATAAACGCTTTATCTATAGCTTCTTATAAACGCGTTACTTAGTATTAACTTTACGCGTTTCTTATTATCCTAAGTAGCTTCTTTTTGCTAAGTATACTACTAATAATAATACTATAAGATTAGCCTATATCTAGCTATACCTTTCTATATCTAAACGTAGTAGACTAGCTATTACTAAAGTTATAAGATTAGAATACCGACTATATTAAATAGTACTTAACTAAGAATAAGATTACTATTCTTACTCTTAATAAGGAAGCTACCTAGTAGTTATAAAGGTTTTTCTTATATTTGCTATCTTAATTATTATAGATAAGATATACTACTAAACGTATACTACTAAATAGAATTCCTAGGCTACTAAGGTTAGACTTCTAGAGCCTCTAATTAAAGCTATTTCTATACTAATAGTAATAAGTACTACGTATCCTATAGTACTCTATATAGACTTTATATAGACTAAGGTTTTATCGACTTTATTCTTTATAGAATCCTATCGCGTCTAATATCTTAGAGCTAGCGTTCTAATAAGCCTACTAGACCTATAAATACTACTATTTATAATTTAGTATATATTCTAAAAGTATCTTATCTATATTATTTCTATACTCTTATTAGTAATCTACGCTATACCTTAAGGCTACTACCTTAGAACGACTTATTAGTTCTAGAATATACTTAGAGTAGAGAAAAATAAGCCTTCGAAGCTAAAGTTAGCTAATTAGCTATAGGACTATATATTACTTAAGAAAGAAAGAGATAGTAGAGAATAGAAAGATCGTTAGATAGCTACGTATAAGTATCCTTACCTTTAGGCTATATACTAGGCTATTTAATAATATTAATAAGATAGACTTCTTAAGATATTTATAGTAAAGAACCTACTATTAGTTCTACTATAAGCTAGAGCTCTCTTTCTAGTAGGAACGTCTCTAGAACTAGAAACTACTATATAAGCTATATCGAGATTTAGTAAGACGTATTAGTTTGTATTAAGGAATAAGTAGCGTAGAATCGAGTCTAAGACACCGACGCCTATATAATTAATAGAATAAGAAATATTAATATATATATTAGTATATACTTACTCTATCTCTATAAGCTATAACCTAGCTTACTCTTATTTATATAGTAGAATAGTAGAAGTAAGGTAATAGTAGTCTTTTCTATAGTACCTTATAGATAGAGATAGTAAGCGTAAATAACTATATACTACTTATACTAGTAGAATATTAGCTATTAGCTATTTTTAACTTAACTCTTATCTATATAGCTAAGTTACCTACTAGACCTAAGTAAGGAGATTAGGCTATCTTTAGTTATTTTATTAGTCGTTCTACTAAAGATACCTACTATTATTCTTTACTTGCTATATTAGCTAAAGTAGAGATCTTTAAGTACCTCTACTAGTAGTATAAAGTTTTAAATATTAAAGGAAAAGCGAAGCTTATTATTATAGTTATCTATAGTATATCTTTATAACTTTCTTACCTAACCTATTCTAATATTAGTACTTTAGGCTATAAAGAAGCGCTAGCTAATAGCTATATATTAGTACTAGAATCTAATATAAAAGACCTACTAGTAGTAGATATCTCTTTCTATATAATACTAGAGTAGGTACGTTATCTAGAACTAGCCGATACTTAAGTTATTCTACTTAATATTAAACTTTATAGCTAATTTATATCCTACCTAGTTACTAACTACTATTAGTACTTTTATAATTTTATAATACTTTAATTAAAAGCAAATAGTACTAATAGCGAAGTAATTTTTACTATTATCGAAGGTATCTAGAATAGGTTTGCTATTATACTAAGCTAGATCTAGATTAATACTCTTAATAACTAGATAATTAGTATAGATTATATCTCTAGAAAGGCTCTATAGTAGCTCTATCTTTTCCTAGTCGATATTAAAGATTTAGACTAGGTTATCGAGAGTCTTATATAAGTAGCTATATTAAAGAAGCCTTTTATTAATCTCTTAACAAATATTAAGTATACTAGTTAGGTACCTAAGCTCTTTTCTAACGCGCCTATTATACTAAGATTCGATAATTAAAACTTAAAGACTATAAGGTCTACTTACGTTATTATAAAGCTATAGAAGGAAATAGAAGACTATACTTAGCTAATAAATAGAAACTCGATATAGCCGAATATCTACGATTTTTACGTAAATACTACTTCTAGACTTTACTATATAGAGTATAAATATATTAACTATAAAGTATAAGACCTATAATAGAAAATAGATTACTATATAGCAAATTACTATAGTCTACTCTTAAAAGAACGACTTTAGTATATCCTATACGCTATATATACTAATAGCATCTTCTATACTACTTAGAATAAATTTAATAATAGTATAGTTAATAATAATAGTTAGATTAAAAAAGCGTTTCTAGTAAGGTATAAATTTAATAATTTTTAGAAAGTATATAAATATATTAAATAGTATACTATAGCTATATAAGTAGTAGTCCGATCTCGACTATATAAAACATAGCCTAAGGATATATATAATAGACTACTAGTTAAGAGCTACTAAGATTACCTAGCTTTTCTTAAAAGCTATAATCTTTTATTAATACTTCTAGTAGAGACTTTTATTAATTACTTAAAGACAAACGTAATAAATAAAAGATATTATCGAGCTAGATATAGTATCTATTTTCCTATTAGAGGCGGATATCTAGATTATATTACTTATCTAATATTCTATTATAATTAGGATCTTTATAATAAAGAATAGTATAAGAGAGATAGTATATTACTATTTAACCTTCTCTATACTCTTTATTATAAGATAAAATATCTAAAGTTATAGGTTATAGACGCTATAGTACTAACGAACTAGAACGTAATAAGTCTTCTACTTACGTTTATAAAGAAAGGATAGCGTTGCTTTATATTATAGTATCTATATATTATTATTATTAGCTAGGTTAATTAGAAAGGCTCTTAGAGTCGCTATATAAGAGAGTCTTAGGATATAGTACTTCTAATTTATCTTACTAAGCTTTTTAGGTATAGCGACTCTTTACTAAAGCTATTAAAAGCGTAGATAAAGTCTATATATTATTTCTAGTAGAAGTCGAATAAGAAAGATATATATTTACGTATCCTAAGTTAGCCTAATAGTACTAATAGCGTATCTTTTAACTATATTATACTAGATAAGACTATTAACTCTATATAGTATATACTAAACTTAGCTAATAGAAGTACTTATTATATACTTTAGAATATACTATAGAGAGAAGAGAGTATAACTAGTATCGTTAATCCTTAATACCTATTAGCTTAGAATAAGGAATTTTAGGCTAATTTATATTATAATACTAGAGATACTATTATATAGATAGTATATAATTTTAGATATAAGTTAGCCTACTACTAACTATATATTAATACTACTAATAAAAGATATAGATAAATAGCTAAATATAAAGATATCTATAGAGCCTAAGTATAAACGTATCGAGACCGATCTATAAGTATAAATTAAGTATTACTTTAATACTATTTATATATAAGATTACGTAATATTATAAGGAGTATTTAAGATACTAGCGAGACTATTTACTATATAATAAGATATACTTAGAAGATATACTTCTACTTAACTATTAGATACTTATAGCTAGCTATTACTTATATATAGGAGTTATTAATAGATATATCTTATTCTTTACTATAGCTCTATTTACTCTCTATATACCTCTATCTATAGAGTATTAGGTCCTAATATAGTACTACTAATTTATTATTATTCTTAAACTTTCTTATCTTTATAGACTTTCTTATAAGAACGTTATTAAGGTATATAATATTATAATAAAAGTATTTATAGAGTTAGATAGTAGGTTAAGTCTTAAGCTTTATATTCTTACTTATTAAATACTAATTATTTATAGATAACGTAGACCTAGAAGCTAGATTACTAATTAACGTATCTAAGGATATTAGCTCTAATAGTAATAGAGACGACGCGCTTAATAAGGATCGATAAGAAATATATAGAGCTTCTATTATAGCTAAACTTTAGTATAATATATACCGATTTAAAGAGATTAAGAAGTAGGTCTTCTTTTAGAACTTCTAGGACTTTTATAATAAAGCTATTACTATACTAAAGTAGGCTACTAGTACGTTTTCTATCTATCTCTACTATATAAACTAATTTAACTCTAACTAGGTATAGAATTAATATTAGTAGATATTCTATAGAGCTAAGTATAATTATAAGTTAAAGGTCGGGTATCGGTAGGCAGATTTGTTAGCGCTAGAGCGTTATAAGTAGATAGGACTATACTTTTATTTAAAAAGAGTAAACTAAGTAAGAATGTGGAGGCGAAGGAAGTCGTCGTGCAGCGTGAATGTGTAAATGTAAGCGTGAGAAAGTCTCATCCGCCTGATATATGCCAAAAAAAAAGAGGGAAAAAAAAGGAAAAAAGAATTGTGAAAGTGAGTTCGGACCCCTTATACACATCAAATTGGTGGACAACTAGGGGATCGAACCCTAGACCTTCCGCAGGCGATGCACGATGCAAAGCGGACGCGCTACCACTAAGAGACAGTTAGACCAATTTCAAGTTGGTTGGTGAGGATGAAGTGTGAAACTTACCTGCGCCAGATGCCCTGTTGTGATTGGATGATTGAAGTACTAGATTGTATATGTATCTGAACTTGTCAAGCGAGAATGAGCCGCGATGTGGATACGGACAATATCGGCCATGAACGATGGCACATGTGAAAGGCTGGTGCTGATGGTAGAATTTGAGCTTGTGTGGGGCTGCCAAGCGATAGAACGAGGCTATCGTCAGGCATTGAGCCAGTGAGTGTTCAATATTGGTACAGGTGCTGTACACAAATACAAGGTACACATGAGCTACATCTCAAGCCGCTCTCGCTTTTGCTTCTTTCCTAGCCCTCTTCTCTTCCTTCCGCTTTCTCCTCTCCTCCTTGCTAAGACCATCTTTCGAATCTACCGACTCTTTAGACAAGGTCTTTGATAACTTCAGTTCTGAACCGCCATTGACCATTTCTACGTCTTCGCTCTTATGCTTCTTCTTGGACTTCTTCTTCGGGGTTTCAACATCAGGCTTGTCAGAAGCACCGTGGCCACCCAAAGCCTTAGGAAACTGTAGCGACTTATCCTTCTTCGTTGGTCTCGCACTCTCCTCTTCAGAATCAGAGCCGAGACCAGGGTCGCCAGCACCGAAACCCGGAGGCTTGTACCTCATCCGCATTCCTTTCGGTTGGGATCGAGCAGATGATACAGAAGGCATTGCGACATCGGCAGCCGCCTTGCTGCCGGTGCTAATATCAGCTTGCTTTGCAGTCAAGTTTGGCAGATCAATCTTGCGTTGCAGAACTAGCTTCTTGGTGATTCGTTGTTTTGTCGGGTCATAGCTTTTGCTGCTTGGTAGGACGGCACTGTCGAACTCCGCGGTGCGACTGCTGTCTTCGCTGAGCTTGTAGCTGATGCCATTGTGTTCCAGTATTGGTGCACCTGACTGGACAGCGGCTAGTGAGACCTCTTTTATCTCCTTCAATGGCACACTAGACGGTGCAGTGATGATCCATACTTGCTTGCCAGAGAGGTTACTTGCGGAAAGCATCGAGCTACTGACAGAAGCTGCTGAGTATGCGTGTGGTGGTTTATATGGCTTTACCGGTATCGCCTTTGTGTGAGACATGGTGGCAGCCTGAGTAGTAGATGCCTTTGGTGCAAGTGTCGGCGCTTTCGAGACTTGCTTCTCTTCTCCAGAATCGCTCTCCTCTTCGTCCGAACTTTCTTCTGAAGTACTGTCGCTATCGGCATCTGCTTTTGCAGGCGGTTGCGCCTTGCTCTGTGCAGCTGTAGCATCTGCCGTGTCCCCAGCGCTTTCCTCCGAGTCTGTCTCCTCATCGTCAGAAGAATCATCGCTGCTGTCATCCTTTGCAGCCGACACCTTGACTCGCTTGGCTCCAGGCCGTTCCTCTTCTGCTTTCCGTTTCACACCATTGACCTTTGCTGGTACTGTTTCGGGTTTCTTCGGCACCACCGGCGCATCGGGCATCTCCTCATCGGAGTCTGATTCTTCCTCATCGCTGCTTTCGCTGGGTGTAGGCTCTTTGGGCGGAGGTGGTGGAGGAGTCGCTGCTTTCTTCTTCTTTGGCGCCTTCTTTTCTCCGCTCTTCTCCTTCTTCGCAGGCGACTTCACAGCCTTTGCTTCCTGCTCACTGTCCGACTCGACGACACGCTCTGCGCTCAATCCAGATTCTTTCGCCGGCTTTGGCGCCTTCTTGCTCTTCTTCGGTTCATCCTTCGTGCCCGCCACTTTGCTCACCTTATCCTTCGCCATTTCTCACTCTGTACCCCAGAGCACGGCCTGCTCTTGCTTGTATTGGCGCAATGCTGTCGCAAATCGCAAAGATTCAATCTGCTTTGGCTTCAAATCCTGGGAAATTTTTAGCGCCATCTCGGTCTCGGGAAATCTTCAGTGCATCCAGTCCCGCAACACCTTCTTTCGCTACGACCACAACATGGCCAACAAAAGGAAAGCCCGCGAGGCATTTGGGAAATCACATGGCGGCCAGGAGACTCAAGACACTCTTTTCAGCAGCAATGGCATATCGGCGCCTCAACTCAGTGCCTTTGCCGCCGCCCGTGGTTCCACACAGCCAGCCATCCCAGCGGCAACATCACTGGAAGAAGATACCGAAGATCTGGTCGCAACGATAGCTGGCGCACCATATAACGGACGTCACAGTGGCACCTCGACACCTGGACTTGTCTCGTCGGATGCAGGCCCAGAGGCGTTTCCCGCACCTGCCTCCAGACCCAACGTTCCGCTATCCAATTTCGTGCGGAGCTACCACAATGTCCTACATGATGACCCAGGGCGATGGGATTTCAAACTGAAAGCTGATGAGAGCGTTACATTTATCGGAGTGTACGATTTGGAAGTGCTGTTTGGCGTCGCCACGCTTTATGGTGCTATGCTCCATCCTGGCTCTGGGATCCAACGAGTGTATGCACCAAGCACTTCCGCCTTGCCAGCTGTTGTCGCCAGGAGGCATGACACTGTGATTAGTATCACATCAGTAAAGTCTGGACCGGCGAGCCTTGGACAGCTGAGCCCCATGTTCCGAAACATATTTGCACCGGATCAGAACAACGATCGGACGTTTTTCTTACTCTCTGGCTCTAATGATGATCCACAGAGGCGTGCCTTGAGTCTTCTCGAGGCAGACGACGAAGTGAAGAAGGTACTTTCAAGAATAGGTGCCAGACTAGATTCTAGTCCTCGGGACAGGAGAATTATGGCCGTAGGTCCGAAGTCCTCAGGCAAATCGACATTTAATCGATTACTGTGCAACATGATTACGAGTCGGGCGTCTACGAACAAATGCTTCTATCTCGATTTGGATCCGGGCCAGCCGGAATTCGGGCCGCCTGGACAGCTTTCTCTGATCGAAGTCAGAGCACCTATTCTCGGTCCTTCGTTCACCCATCAAGCATCTAAGGATTCCGAATCGTTCCGCTTGATCCGATCTCACACCATCGCTGCAACTTCGTTCAAGGACGATCCTGAGCATTACATGCGATGTGTCTCCGACCTGCTCTTTCGCGCTGATCGCGCTGAAGGGGAGCTTCCTCTGGTGATCAATAGCTGTGGCTGGGTGGCTGGGTTGGGTGCAGACATATTACAGGAGCTGGCGGTAATCATGTCCGATTCAGACATTGTCCTTCTGGAACCTGTCGACAATGATTTGGCGAGTTCTTTTGCGAAGTATGCCTCGAATCAGATCCACCGTATGCCCAAAAGACAACGAAATCAAGGCTCGCGCTCACCTGCGGAACTGCGTGCAATGCAGACGATGGCGTATTTCCATCAGAAGCCTACTTGCGCTTCGCCGAAGTGGATCTCGAAACCTGTAAGCACGATGAGGCATTACATCGTTTCTTATGCTGGCGAGGCTCCCGGCATTACGGCGGTACTTTCATACGGCCAAGCACCACATCCAGACTTTCTTGGAGAGACACTGGAGGGCTCGATAGTCGCCATTGTTGTTCTGGAAGACGCCAGCGCTCTCAAAGCCAATGACATCGCTTACACCTCTGAAGAGATGATCCCGTACCTACCTCCAAATGACACTGGGCATACCTGTACTCTTGACCCTCGACTAAGTCACTGTGTTGGCTTAGCCCTGATTAGAGCTATTGATGTCGACAGCAAGGCTTTGCACCTCCTCACTCCCTTATCAGACGACGAGACAAGTCGTCTTGCCGAGCAGTCAGTAGTTCTCATACGCGGTAGCTTTGAATCCCCAGACTGGGCATACCAAGAAGACTTGCACGCCGGTGAAGAAGATGCAGATGAAGACCGACCGTGGGTCAACAGGAGAGAAGAAGTCGGCATCGAAGGCGCAGTCTGGAGATTGAGGCATCCACCGATGGCGAAAGACGTTCGTTGATCAACTCAGATCCAGTGAGATCTGGATCGCCCAAGAATCTTCACAGCGGCTTGGCTTTTTCTCCAGGACTCGGAGGAAATCGCTGCACCGTCATATGCCGCTGTATTGCCGTGTATCGGCTGAGCCAAGCATCCGGTTGCCGTGTTCTATTCCCTTGGAATCTATGAAATGCATCATAGATTTCAAGCTAGCGCTGACAGATTTGTCGACTTTGAAAGGAGAGTTGAGCGATGTTCAAAGCAAAAGATCTAGACATGGCATAGCTGAAAGCCTCCTGCAAGGGACGCACGTGGTGGCTTGACTAAGTTTTCTGGCGTTTAGGGCTTCTCGGCACAATCCACGGAAAATGCTCAAATTGGGCGTCTTTTCCGCAACACGACACCAAGCGACTTTAGTCCATCCTGCTTTCGACATCGGGCTCCTATTTGAGAAGTGCACTACACCCACTAGTCATAGACATCGCCTTGAAAATTGAGAATGCATCTCGACTTTCAACGCCATCACCGGCCATCACCGGCAGACATGCGAGGCATTTGAGTCAAGTACTTGGTGAGTAGAAACATATAATAATGCCTTCTCGATCTCGGCTTGAGAGAAGCAGAGTCCGATACACCTTCATTCTTTCTACCCTTGGTTTCGTACGCTCATTTGTTCAATCATGCGTGTTAGCACAGCGCTCCTAGTCGGCCTTGCCGCTACATCCGGGGCAGCACCAGTCCCCAGCTTGTTTGGAGATCTCATTACCTCGATCATTGGCGGTGTGGATAATGCAGTTACTACGCTCACTTCCAAGGCGACTTCACCAAGCGCTCTAGCAGCCGCTGTTGCCAAACTTGGTGTCACGCTCCAGACCAACGCTGCAAGCCATGGCAGCATCTTCAGTTGCAACCAATTCACCTTCACTCAGGTCGATGGTCTGATCAAGAAAATCTCACATTCCATCACATGGCCAAAACAAAAGAAGAACTTCGTAGACTGGAAAACCTACAAAGCCAACGGCGTCAACTTCGGCGCCTGGCTCGAGCAAGAAAACAACTACGATCTCGACTGGTGGGCAGCAAACATCGGATCCAACTACCCAGACGAATGGACCTGGTGCGGCGCAGTCGGCTTCAACGTTTGCGGTCCCAAACTCGATGCCCGCTACGCATCATTCATCACAAAATCCGACATCGACAAACTAGGCAAACTCGGAATCAACACCCTCCGTATCCCAACCACTTACGCCGCTTGGGTCAAAGTTCCAGGTAGCCACCTCTACACCGGCTCCCAACAAGCTCATCTCAGAGAAATCACAAACTACGCCATCGATACCTACAACATGCACATCATCATTGGTCTACATTCCCTCCCCGGCGGCGTCAACACCCTCGGTATAGGCGAAGCTTTCGGCCACGATGCCTGGTTCTTCAACACTACGAATCTAGACTACTCTTTCCGTGCTATTGATTCTATCCTTACTTTCATCCAAACCTCCGGCCGCACCTACGGCTTCACCATCGCCCCAATCAACGAGCCCTCCGACAACTTCGCTGGCTTCGCTACACCAGCTGGTCTCACTACCAATGGCACGAATTGGATCAACACATACATGTCCGGCGTCCTCTCGCGCATCGCAAAAGTCGATAAACGCATCCCGTTGATGCTTCAGGATGCTTTCTTCTCGGAACAATACTGGTCTCCATTCTACCCTGCCTCGACGAACCTCGTAATCGACTCCCACATCTATTTCTTCGCAGCGGCTGGGGCGTATTCGCAATACGTGGCTCCAGCTGTCTGTGGTCAAGCCAAGTACGTCGGCGAAGGAGATGGAAAGTTCCCGGTTTTTATTGGGGAGTGGAGTTTACAGACTCTGTATAATAATACGTTGGCGTACAGGAAGACGTTGTATGATACGCAGGTCTACGCGTACCAGAAATACGCTAGTGGGAGTGCGTTTTGGAATTATAAGATGTTGAATGATGTTGATACGGTCGATGGGGAGGGCAAGTTGCAAGATTACTGGTCTTGGTCTGGACTTGCTGATGCGGGTATTCCGAGTGCGAGTGGTGTTAATGGGAGCTATTGTTGATCGAGAAGATGGATCGATCTTTGAATAGATATAGAAGAATGTGAATCCCCAGTCTGATGTATATACGAATTTGCGATGTAAAAAAAACGGATAGTAACGTTTATTCATCGTATTAGCTTCCCATCGTCTTAAGAGCCTCCTCAATACCCTTATACCCAAGATTAAAATCCATATTCCTCACAACCCTCTCCGCGATTCCAATCGTATCATGACTCTTTCGCGTCTCCGCTAAAATTTGAGCGACACGAGGTCTGCGAACACTGTCAATGAGTCTGAGAATCCCTGGGACATCGTCGCGAGTCGTGCCCGCTGCGTTTAGAAGTCTCAAACCCTCGGCGTCTTCGATCGCCATATTGGCACCTAGAACAGAAATTTGATCAGCGGATGAACAAGACGATAAGAATGATTTCTCTCACCTTGTCCCTGCATCGGAGTCATAGCGTGAGCAGCATCACCAATCACAATCGCTCGTCCTCGCGTCCAAGTTGGAAGCGGTTCCAAATCTTGAAGTTCCCAGACTTTGACTTCAGTAGCTGTGCCCAAAACTTTGATGAGGATGGGATCAAAATCTGCAAAAGCTTCGATCATTTTCGCTTTATCTCCATCGACGTGCCAAGATAATTCTGTGGGTTTGGTTGTTTCTTCGGTTGTTCGAAGGATACATGAGAGATTGAACATTGTTCCGTGACGGATGGCGTAAGTGGTTATGACGCGTGGGGTACCGTCTCCGGCGGAGATGATTGAGGAGCGGTTGTTGTGGGTTTGAGGATTCATCCAGGGAGGGGGATTGGTGGAGCCGAGGGCTTTTTTGACGTCTTTTACGTTGACGGCGATGCGGTAGCATGTAAGGCCAGTCTTCTTGGCTGCGATGGAGTCGTTCTCGATGATGATGTTGCGTAGACGGGAATGTACGCCGTCCGCCACTGGGACGTGTTAGTGAATGGTAACAATAGTGATCTGGATTGACTGACCAACAATTACGTCTGCTGATATCTTGTCACCGTTGCTGAGTTCGAGAACACCTTGCTCTGGATCCAGACCAACTACCGAAGTGTTGAATACCATATTGGCTGGCTCACCAGCAATGCCAAGCTCAGCAGACGGCGCTGTGGCAAGTCGTAACAACTCGTCTCTGAAATCTGACCTTTTCATAGCTTGACACTCGGCTCCGTACTTTGGCATGAGATTCATACCCACATCCTCTTGTAGCGTTCCATCTTTGCTGTACGTGCTGATGCCACGTACAGGGACCGCTCCAGCCTTGTCGGCGTCATAGCCCAGTGGGGTGAGAACGTTGACGCCGTTGGAGGCAATTATGATACCTTGACCTCCAGTGGCCGTGGAAGCGTTGCCTCGTTCATAGACGGTAACGTTGTGTTGCTCTCTGAGGACACGAGCAGCGGTCAGACCTGCGAGGCCGGAGCCGATAATGACGACATTGAGCTTGGGATCGATCGCCATGAGTAGTGAAGACATTCAACTGTCCTTGTGTGATCCGTAGCATGTTTTTATCGCTTCTGGCACGAGCGACACTGTATGAGCCATTCTGCTAAAGCCGTGTTCCCCGTGCTAAATCCGGCGGCGTTTCCTAGCAAAACGAAGCATTTCGCAGGTTCGTACGAGGATCTCGACTGCAATACGTACGAGAACATCTCTTCGTGCGAGGTGATGAAAGCTTTGGCGCTCATGAAGAGGCGTGGTGAACTTGTCCAAGGATTTAAGTTCATCCAGAAGGACGACGAGAAACGGCCGTAAGCTCTAGCTGAAGCTCTTCTTCACGATGAAGAGAGCGTTGTAGAGCGGCTTCCAGAGCCTCGATCCGCTGCTGCCTATCATCCCCTTGCTTTTCAAGTTCATCAACACGTGCCATCAGGCCTTGAAGGGATACCTCCTGAAGACTTTGAGTGAACTTGATGTCCTGCTGATCGGACATGACAATATCATCGACGTAAGGACTGTGCGTGTCAATATCAGCTGCGCCATATCCGATGTTATCCATGATATCATTGGAATGCGACGGACTTGGGGTGAATGTGGTAGCGTTGCCGCGAATAGCTTCCAGCTGAGCATGAACACCATGGTAGCTGGAAAGTGGTGACTTAAGGCTAGCCGTACGGCGTTCACTTACAGCAGAAGATGCTGTTCGCTCCATTTCGGTGGTATGTGTCTCAAAACTCAAGGCCAAGTTCGATTGTGCTCGAAGGGGAAGTGCTCGATGAGAGAACTGCGTGCTTGCAAAAGAAGGCACGCCAGAAGGCTCAAGCATCATATCACTCGGGCCACTTGACAACAGGTCGTTCATTGAGGTGTCGAGACGCTGTTGCCGTTGCTGTTTCGGTCTCTGAGCAATTGGTCTGGGTAGTGCTGGTATTTTGGCTATGCCAGGATATACTGCGCGGAAGAGTTCATTCCAGCGGTCTTGCCATGTCACCAGGTGCTCACAACTATTCGAGCGGTGCACCTTATTTCCATCCTCTAGCCGCTGGCGCTGACACTTTCCGTCATTGCAAAGCTTGATGCAGTGGTGTTCTTGCTTCCGCTTGAGATTTCGTTCCTTGCCGAATCCATCGAACTTCGTGAAGCACATCTGACATACATAAATATCATGTTTATGTAGGTGCCGAGCTAGGTGACTGAGGTACTTGTGGCGTTTGACACATTTCTCATATCCAGCTTCTCCACTCATATAGCAGATGCATGGGATCTCTGGTTCGATCGGTTCATTAGCGCCTCTGCCGCGCTTGAGCGGCCGGCTTGTGGCAGCACCAACGTCTTCATCGTCTGATAAGCTTAGCACACTTTCGGGGTGCGAGAAAGAAGTATGGTCCCGTTTGGAAGGTACCAATCTTGTGCAATCGTTAGCACTGGCGTGATATGGCACTTGCAGCGTCAAAGGACTAGGCGCAAGTTGTGATTGAGATGCTCCAGTAAATGCCGCCTCATTCTGATATGATTCCTCCCGCGCCACTCGATACAATTCATTCAGTCCCGACGTTGGCTTCCAGAACGCCATCTGCAGTGGCACAGGCGTGAAGTCGGGGTATCCTAGGCCTCGTGGCTCGATTCTCCGCTAGTTCGCAGCAATAAAGAGGCGGTCAAGTCTCCCGCGGGATGTTGGTGTTTCTGAATCCCAAACAACCAAAAAGATCTCCAGAGGTGTCGTTCTAGATGATAGCACAACCCACCTTAATGGTCATTCATCTTCCGCTCGCCCTGCTGTTCACTGCGCAGTGCGAAGTGCTCAGTGGGTCCTGCTCAATCCTTCCGGCGTCGGCGTAGAGCCTGAGGCAACGAAATAAGGAGATAAGAACATGAATGCCATCGCATCTCGCCGTGAGACTTGTACCTTACCATAGGGCTCCTATGCTTTCGGTACAGTGAGACTATGAGATTAGCAATTTTGATCAACAAGGCTCCAAGGCATGGTCGATAAGTTCAGTCGCCCACATTGGTCGCCCTCGTACAGCGACGGAGTCGGATACCGAGACGGAAGATGCGTCGGATGGCCTTCCGATCCGTATGTATATGAGTCACTGGACTGATACATAGATGGAAAGTGGTGTATTGAGGAGGAAGTTGAAGGGAAAGAGTGGGAGACGCGTGAATGGGACGTGATGTCGTCGGCTCTTGGCGTCGACTCAAGGTTGCGCTTAGACCAGCACCTTGATGGCAGCCGAGTCAAATATTCATCAACAAAATTAGTGAGGTGAAAATGAGTAGGTTTCAAGAATCGTTAAACACATTATGTAAATTATGCTAGTCATAGGTTGTATATGGTTAAAGGGTATGATCCTGTCTCATCGCCAAACAGTTGCGTTCCTTATTCATCTATCCATGATTTGCGAGAGTAGTGATAGTAGCATACATTGTGAATGAGATGCGTGGGAAGGCTTGAATAGGTTGATGAATGGACGTTGGGCTCCAGTGAGATTTATCTTGTTGTACTTTTGTTGACGCGTAATAGGGACACCGACAACGCGGGTATCAGAATGTATTTTGTGGATCCTATAGACTTTGGCCGTCATTCTGTTGGATTTACTGCGTAAGGTATCTTAAGCACAAACCAGATGATATGTGAAATAGGGGAATCAGGGTTCATGAGAATTGTAGTGACTAGCATTGGTGTTAGGGCTAATTGAGAAATACACTAGGGAAAGTATATCTTCATCAATGGCCCATCGACCCATCTGCATGACGGAAGTGCTTAAGCTCCATATGTAGTCCATTCAAAGGACAGCGTCCGAGATAAACCTCTACCTTACTGCTCTATTGATTCCTCTCCGGCAGGAATCTTGGAACGCCTGCTCGTTATGACCGATACGCTTCGAAGTAGAGCGTTTTGTGTTCTGGTTTGTGTTAGCTAAATGCTTTGGATGTGTAAACAAGGTCATATCTAAGTACTCGTCATGTCTCCTGGTCTCCTGTGCACGGCTTGACAGGTCGAGGCTTGCTTCAACGGATTGTCGTCGGCTTGTAGGCGTAGACTCGCCATCCTGTAACTTGTCAGTACTATCCCTGTTGGAAACAGTATCTTGAATCCCCACCTGATTATGTACTCGTCATGTGTGACTAGCCGTGGTAATCTTGCATCCTTCCCCAGCGGCGGTAGAGTAACTCGATAGTGACTTTCTAACGTGGGATGTCCAAAGATGCATGATCAGAGAGAAGCCACAGGAGATATATTAGTGCTAGGTGAAAAGGGACTTTCCTCGTCTCCTCTTCAATCTCCTTCATTGCATCCTCCTCCTCCCATGCCCCAAGAAGACGGATACTGTCATTAGAATAAGGCAGAAAGCAGATCCAAGTAGTATAGACGTTGCCATCTGGACCTGGAGGAGGCTCCTCATGTCTCATGACTGATTTCTCCGGATTGTACTTGGAAAAGCACATGCGACAAAAGCGGTTGGTATTGATGATCAGATGCTCAATGTTGTCTAGGTCGGTCGCTGAGAGCTCGGACATCTTGGCCCACAAGTGGTCTAGGTTGTTAATGTCTTCTGCATAAACGACGAACTTGGCCTCTTTCCAGTACTTTCGATGTGCATTAAGATAGATCCCCCTCGCTTCCCTATATACCTGATAACACGTCGCAAGCAACGCCTTCCGCTGCGGCGGCTTAGCGTCGATGAGGTTGACAGAAGCGTCTAGTTCGTTGTCCGAGGAGAACGCGAGCTCGTAGATACCATTACGCAATTCACCAGGGAGCTTGTCGAGGAACGGACATGGTGGCTTAGGCGGCGCGAGCGTTGCCATGGAGGAGGCTAGCATGTTGCGCATTGCGCCCGGCAGCTTGTCGAGGAATGAGCATGGTGGCTTGGATCCGTTTGCTGAAGTTGGCACGGGCGTCGCTAGAGAGGAGACTTATATTTCGCGTAGTTCATCAGAGAGCTTGTCGAGGAACGGACATGGTGGGTTCGATCCGATTGCAGGCGTTGGCGCAGGCGTCGCCCTGGACGAGTTTGCCATGTTGCGACCCTAGTGAGCGTCAGTCGTGTATTTGATGAGAAAGTCAGAAAGTTGGTGCTACGACCTGCCTGAAAAGTGACGTAGATGTCGATGAAGCCAGAAGTGAGGTTCCGAAAAGAATTTAGTGTGTTGGCCCATGCCAAGCTTTCACATGCCAGGACTCAAAACGTCAGCGAATTCAGGAGGCGTTCCAAAACATATTCATGAAAAGTTTGACGAGTCTCCGCCTTTCTATCTCTCCTCCCGGCCCCCAAGGCAAGTCGAAGTAGTTTGAGAGTCGTTCAATACATTATGTTCATTATACAGCAGTCTTGCTTACATGCCAGTCATAGCGTCATCGCAACTCGTTAAAGAGTGTGATATTGGTCCCGCCCATCCATGAGATTGCACTATACAGCCCAAACAAGCACCAAAGAAACATGGCCCAGAAGATGCGAATTCAGCACCACCTGTTGTTCCAATTGTTCCATCCGCAGTTCTGGTAGAGACCATAGCCAGTGAAGTAGTTGTTCCTGCAAGCCTCGCTATCAATAGGAAGACTTGAAGATAAGAAAGCTCGAAACTTACAAGTTGTAGTTCCACAACCAACCATTTGTAGCGAATGGGAATCGAAGCTGCCAGCCAAAGCGGTAGTTGAAGTTGTTGTTCAGATAAACATTAGTATTGTATCCCCAGGTGTTGTAGTTGTAGTAGCCCCACTGGGGATCGCGACGGTCAACACCATCCTTCTGCTTCTTCTCTGCCATCTCCTTGAGCTTGAGAATCTCGTCGATTGTTGGGATCTTGTCGTCGTCTCCCTTGTAGTTCTTCTCGACGGCAGCAGTGAGCTTTTCGCTATATGCGTCCTCAAGTTCTTTGATGGCATTGGCGGTTTGAGTGCCAAGCTCAGCTAGTCTGGCTTGTTGACTGCGAGCTTCGATGTGTGCTACTTCGTCGATCTTGGGATGTAAGGTTAGCATGTTGGACGTATGGATTGGCTGGAGAGATTGGCTCACCTCTGGTGCTGGCATGGCGCTGGTGGCAACAGCCAAAGAAGCGACGGTCGCTACGATGTATTTGAATTGCATGTTGAAGGTGGGTGATGTTTATTGATTTGGTAGATGAAGGCCGAAGAAGATATTAAGGAGGCTCTGACTTGTCTTGTTTGGTGCTGTGTTGCTTGATGAGATTCGAATCCGTAGGAGAATTCTGCATATTCTTATACCTCTTCTCAGGCATCTTCTGGATAGTGATTGAACGGACTCTTCGGTCATATCTCAAAGTCTTCATGACCTCATCCGTCAACCCAAGCGCTCGGCGAGCGAAAGCAGATGCCCAGCATAAGCATCCTAGTAAAGCTTCGCTATACATAACTTAGAGCTTGGTATCGGAACTGTTCCTGAAGTCAAAGTCCGTGTCTTGGCGGGCCACTCATTGGATGATCCCTGATCTGAACGTGATCAAGAAGATCTTGGCTCTAAAGAACTCTTTCTAAGGCAACCATTTCTGGCAATGACAGCAAGCTCGGTCCAATCTGCTGACAACGATCAAGTCTGTACAGCTGCGCCAATGCTTCGCTTGCTGCCTCAGCGCAGATGTTCGTGACCAGGACGTGCTATAGGGCTCGTCGCCGGATGTTGCGGATGTGGAGGGACCATACCGCAATGCAGACTGGACTCAAAGGGAGAGGTGTGAATGAATTGGCGGATTGGCGATCTCTCTGTGCGTTGTCTATGTTCTGACCTCGCCATTCGACATACCAAATTCCCGGTGTTCATTGACTATGTCCTTGTGAGAGCGAAAAGACTTTGTTGCCATTTGGGCACTACGTGAGCCTGGCGAGAGTCTCCGCTTCCTTGCGCAACAGCTCGATATCCGAAGGTTCTCTGTACTTAACGAACTTGATCAAGCCAATGTATCCTTGGCGACTGCTTGGAATGCGCCCACCATGGGATTGACAGCCTCAGACTCAAGGCCAAGCAGTTCAACGAGCTGTCAAGGTTCTGATGATCCTACACATGACCGCCGAATGTGTAGATTTTCGAGAAGCTTTTGTGATTCGCGTGGAGTCACGAGCTGGGCGTTCAAGAGTGCAGGCAACACTGCCAAGCCTGACAAGGCTGAAAAGGCGGAGCAGGAAGTATAAGGCCGACCCGCCGAGAGCCGTCTTGACTACAGAAGTCTTCCAGAATCCGAAGTGGGAAGCATGTGCTCCTGTTCAACAGCCTCGCTTTCACCGATTGGATGACTCGACCATAACCAACAGTAGGACGCAGGTTATCCTACTTCGCAGCTCCGCAGGCCAAGATCTTGTCTACTGAAGTGAATTGTCACAATGCAGCGAACGCGTTCCAAAGTGAGCCGTCTCCAGTACAGCGTGTAATTTTCTTGTGTCGCCGAGGCGGCCGTGGCTTGTACGTAGAAATGGAATCGCCCGGATGGGCCATGGAGATCACATTGCGTTCATTGCACCAATAAGCTACCACTAACACTTTCACCTCTTCAATGCTTTCTTCGGGTTCTTCTCCCACCTCTTACACCACTTCGCCCACTCCTTTGCCGCCTTCGTGAAAGTCCTATCTAGGTCGTCCTTCACTTGCTTCAGCTCCCACTGCTTGTCTTCCCATGACAATGGCCGATCATCGCTATGAGTCCAACCAATAGCCTCCAGAATATTCGTCTCACTGGGTGGCGGAACATACTCGGGAAAGAGCTTGCCGTCGTTCTCATGGCATTTGGCTGCAAGGTAACGCTGCAGGATATCGACGCGCTGGGAAGGAGTGAAGTCGAGACGAAGTTCGTTCTTGCGTCTCTTCACATCCTTTTTGGAAATAGATGTATAGCTGATGTCGGTGTCTGGAATTTCAAGGCGTTTAGTGATATTGCGACTAGTCTTGGCTCCTCGGAAGCTGGCGTAGAACCACACTCCATCAATTTCTGCAACGCAATTAGCTATTGATTGAGCTGCCACGGCCAGCAATCACGAGAGACTCACCGGCCAGCCCGCCGAATGGCCACACGGGTACGGCCAAGGTGTCGATGACAATGGCTGGCGGGAAGAGGAAAGCAGCAATGATCGAATCTCGAGTTGCCCTCTTCTTAGTGCGATTGAGACTGGCGATGAACTCATCCCTGAGCATATCCCCTCCAGGTCCGTCCGCGTCCATGATTAGACCAGGAGGGAACAACAGCATGATCTCTTCAGGACTGACAGTCTTCCGATACACGTCTTCGGCAATCTCATTCGCAGCGTCCTGCATACGCGCGATACGATTCAGGAACTCTAGATTGGATGATTTTGTCTTGTCGATCCCCCAATCGGTGCCTTTGGTAGCTCTCCACTTCAGTCGCTTCCACTTCGTTGTCTTTCCGTTCTTTGGCTGGCGCATCTTGGCTTCTCTGAGCTCTTCCAACCACTTCCTTCTGCAAAAGTGCATGATGCCCTCCTTTCTCAAGCGCTCAGCCTTGCTCTCGCCTTCGGGTTTGGTAAGGAATGGCGGCGCTGGAGGTGTGTAGACCATGAAGCGCTGTGGCATCTCGGACTTCGATACATGTTCAGAGATCTGTGGCTCAGGAAACGGAATTAGGTATCCAATGACCTTCTGCAAATCTCTCATGTATGGGATGGGTGAAGTCGTGGTGGCCGCTTGAGCCTGCTCAGCCGGACTGCTTCGCTCGGGCGGCTTCTCATACTGGGCAGTATCAATCGGCTGACCGTTGAGACCTTGAGCACTCCGGGTTGGGCTCGCCGAAGGCTTGAAGTGCTCGCGAGGTGGCAGTTCAGGTGCCTCCGAGAGAGGTGCCAGGGCACTGTCTGCATTCGCCATTTCCGTCCAGTCTCCGCTGTAGTATCTCGAGGGTGGCATATCGCATGCTTTTGAGGTCTCCTTCGAAAGTGAAATGCTGCGAAAGACTACGTCAATGGAAGTGAAGGTACCACTTACAGGTTTCTTGTTGTTCACGCTGCCCAGCACTCCCCTGCGCGTGCTGAGGGCAAGCGTTTCTACTTTGATTTCGCCATGTTTCAGTCGAACTTCGAAACAAAGAGTCTGCTCCAATCTGAGTGATCTACCCAGCCGTAGTCTGCCTCGAACGATTTGGCTCAACGTATGGCAGGGAAGTATGGACAGATGTACGTCCAAATCGCGCTGGCCGGGGTCGTGCTGTAGATGCTGTTTCTGAGCATGTGAAGCTTGAAGATGACGGCGCTGGGACGAGGACTACACCGTCTTGGCGGCCATGTACACCACACCCTCGGCAAAGCTCTGAATCTTCTGGCGGGATTGGTATAGTATGTCGAAGGTCAAGGCCAGGCCAGGCCAGCTCCCACCTCCCGTATGCACATGCCTGCCTCGCCAACAGGCTCAAATCTGCACCGTGCTGAGATATGCGCGTAGCCTCATCCCCAGCTCGCAGGTTTCGTTTGACTTCACGCTTCCTTCGTTCCGCTTTCCATCTTCGAAAGACTGCCTAGGCAATCCACTGACTCGATTCGGGCCGCCAGGAGAGATGCAACTTTCACGCCGCGAGCATCGCTGTCTAGGAACACCATTCAGACCTCCCGCCCCTCGTCAGCTTCTCGGGCCTCTCATTTGTCGCTATCTTACCAGCAATGTCCAAGTTCTTGCATGCATTGGCGTACAATCCTAACTTGCAAACACCTTCCGACTCTACGCCAGGACCAAATCTGCCGCTCCAGAACTCAGTTGATGTTAGCGACGAAACTGCCATAAATGAGCCCGGCGGGATGGAACAGGTACCTCCACCCCGTAGAGGATGTCAACGATGTCGTGATAAGAATTCCCGTTGCAGCCAACAGAGACCTTGCGAAAGCTGCATCGAATTTGGGTGCGCTGCCGATTGCATTGCACAGGCGCTGCGACCTGCCAAAGACGAGTTCGGTCTCTTCTCACTTAGGCCTCTGCTGCCCGCAGAGCTTGTGGACTACTGCTCAAGCCTTTTCCAGGAGAATCTGTCTACTACTATCCCAATGGTGAGCTTGGAATACCTGGAAACACTTCGGAACCGGGTGTACTTAGACTCCCTTGGGAGTCGATATCACACGCGAGTCCCTCAAGATAATGAGTATTCCTGCGTCCTCGCTGCATTCTGCGCGATGACCATACTCCAATTAGCAATCCCGGATGAACGGTTTTCAATGGTGTCTGGTAAGCCTAGTGCTGGCGAGTATGGGCGCATGCTGTTGAAAGCATGTATGATCACCAGAGAAAGCCTTCCTGCTAGCGGTTCAGGCCCACCGACTTTTGAGCAAATCTTGCTTCCTTACAACCTGTACGGTTGTCATTCTGCCCTTTCTCAGCACCGTCTTGCGTTCATCAGATTGCGAGAGGCTTGTACCATGTGTTCGCTCATCGCGTGGGAAGACATACAGCCGCATGACCGGGATCTCATGACCAACTTGTACTGGATTCTACTGATCACCGAGCGAGCAGAAGCTGTCCGTCATCAAAAGCATTTGGTCACGCTTCGAAACAACCACATTGTCGCTCTGCCTGCAGTCCCTCCCGAATTGATGGGGTTCAGATACCTTGCGGATCTCTACCGAGTCGCGGACAGTGTGTTCATTGCTCTGTTAAATGGGGAGCTGTCGGACGCCATGATCTCGCCCTCTTACCTTGACAACCTAGAAGACGCCTTCGACGATGCAATCCCAGATACGGCACAGCTTGACCCCGGACAAGTCGCCACGCTCGCTGTAACCCAGGCGTGGCTAAGAGGCTGTGTGTGGCGTGTCCGCATGCGTGCAGGTCAACTCCTCGAAACGTCTACACGGAGAAGTAGATCATTGTACTTTCCTGTGCTGGAAGTGAGAAGATTGCTCCCAATCACCCGGAACTTACCTCTCCAAACGTTTCGGGCACATGGCTTTCGTATCAGCGAGAGGCTCTTTGATATTGCTTCAGCTGCGGCAGATGTGCTTGCTAGGGTGCCGCCCCAAGTTATGAAGCTGCAAGACGATGATTCCCACACATCGCCTGAGGAAGACCTGCTGCATTGCGGGCATTCATTACGCGACTGCCTGGAGGAAGTGATGTCTATGAACCTTTGTTAAGGAAACAAATTCAGCAGAATCAGCAACTCGCCATTGATCTGAAGCCGCCGCCTTGAACACTGGCATTTCTCGCTTCGGAACCCGATTACCCTGCTTAGTCCTGGTACTTGAGATGGGCAAGAAAAGACGCAAGTGATGTTGCCTTCGAATTTTGCACAGGAGTGTGAACAGTATGGGCGCTCCAGTGCGCAGATATTCTGTTGGGATGTTGAGTCAAGGCGGCGCCCTCTCGTAGCGGACTATGGCAAGATAATTCTCCTTGGGTTGTGCGAATTGGTGAAAACTCCCGGAGCTGATAAATTCTCGGGTTGCGCCTGGCAACCGGATGAATCCGAGGAAGAGGTCGAGGTGAACAGCTGCTTTTTGACCTTCTGCTGGTCTCTAAGACGACGCGCCGTCTACATTGCACTGACCTCCGCACACGTCTCTCAAACACTGCATATGCAGGTCGCGCTTCTTCCGACTCGGATTGCCACAATTCGACTGCATCAACCTCCAAGCAGAATTGTTCGGGCCACCTCGACTCGAGTAGACGCGTCGCACCGAACGATGGCCGACATCAAGACCGACGGAGACATGATACCGGCATCCACCGCAACAGCCGATCGCTGTTTTCTGCTCGAGTTGCCACAGGAATTGCTTGAAATCATCTGCGACTACGCCTACCAATTTCCAGGCCAACGCGCGATAATATGGCGGAAGTGGTGGGAGAGGCGTGAGCTTGCGCGCAGACTGCACAATCCAGATCATGCGATCAAAGCATTTGCCAGCCACAAGATCAATGACTTCCTTGTGTGTAAGAGATTTTTCATAACTGCCGCGAAGTCATACGCATCCCGTGACAGATTCGCGTTCGGGAGCCTGCGCATCTCACACACCATTTTGCACTCAGGAGGCATTTTCCGCCAATGGGTGACATCGCTGGCGCTGGAACAGTCCGATTTGCTTCAATTGAAGCGCATGTCTTTCGTTTCCTTGCGAGACGTCCGACTTTCGCTCAAGGAACATTGTTTCTGCGATCTCGACCCAGGCGCCATTTCCCTTCGAGACTGCCATGATCAGGAACTGAAGAGTTCCGGGGCTTACCTCACTATCATCACCTCTCTTGCAGGTCTGCGTCGACTCAAGATTGTTCCTTGCTTCGGACTTGGCTTTAGAGGGGATCAAAAGCAGTACGCGGCCAACTTGAAGCGGTTCGAAGAGCTCGTGAAAACAGTTGTCCTGGCTCCTCTACAGGAAGAGCCAGATGCCATCATTTCGCCAGTTACTGTGCCTCTATACGTCGGATCAGCAGTGCAATTGGAGAAGCCAGTGCTAGTTCCGCCCGAGGATTTGATCTCCACGAGTCAATTCAGGAAAGAGCGCCTCCATTCGGAACTTCAGGATCAGATACTAATAATGAGAGGACTACGAAAGCGTCGAAATGGGCCGCAGATAGGCCATGCCAACAGAACAGGCCCATCGGATATTGCTTTGAAAGCCTCCAAGTTACCCGGCGCCCAAGCTGGCACACGCCAGCCTGGACTTCTTCGCGCAGCCAAATCTCTCGAAGCCATCGACATCCCTGACAGTCTTGAGGATGTGATGACGATGCTTGAAGAGGATCGGGATCGCGTATCTCGCTATCTGCTCAAATCGAAAGGCAAGAAGGAACGAGACACCCCGAAGTCCGCAGATATGCTCAGCACACCTAGAATTGAATGGGACGGCGTCAAGCTGATGAATCCGATCCCACATCGGCTCAAACCTAGCGACATTCAGCTCGACCGTTCAGCGGAGATCGTCCATCCAACTGCAGCCGTTCAGGCGAATAACGAAAGTGTCAATATTGCAGTGTCGCAGCATCGAGACCGGAGCCTAGATCTGACAGACGTAAGAGTCGACAAGGCTGACGCAAAGTCTTCGCGGTATTGCAAAGCTGAAGCAGTGAATGCGACCAACAGCAACGTGCCGCAAAATCACATCTCGGATCATGACCTTCAGCACGGTCGTAGTCATCACCTCCCACGCTCTCTTACTGTAGCTGATCTACTCGCTGAAGAACAGGAAGGATGGAGCGAGCTTCACGACATGCGCCACGCCTTCGACTTGAACGAGGATGAAGATGATGACAATGACCAACCAGACACTTCTGCCACAGATGGGCCGGGAGAGCAAGTCTTCGAGCTCCCAACCAATCCAGCGACTCGAGATCCCGCCTTTCCACAGCCTAGACACATCCCTAGCCGTTCTCAGCATCTTATCGAGATCATGCCGGCCCTGCAGCAATTAGGCGCAAAACTGAATTCCCGGGAACTGTCTGCAAATTCGCCCTCGCAGCGCTATGCGGACACTTTACGCGCCCAAGCGAACGAGAGTGGACACACTGGGAATTCGCTACCGTCGTCTTCCACCATGCCAGATTTGAGAGTGGGACTGGAAGAGAAGCGAAAGTGGAAGAAACCTCTGTTTTCGGCAATTAAAAAGATGGTGCAAAAAAGAAAGAAGAATGAGTGATTGGTGGCAAGGATAGCTGACGTTGACCAATTGATAATCGGCTGAGGATGTGAGTGGAACCGAATGTATCAGTTCTGGAAAGTAGGCGGCGGCTGGGTGGTACCGTTCTCGTCATCAGAGATCACCAAAAGAAGGAACGGGCAAGCTTATTTTATTGCGAATCGGGAGCTCTTGATATCAGGGATGAGGTATAGTCCTAGGATTGTTGCAGATCAATAGCATCACAAACATAGTAAACATGCTCTGGCTGAAGACCAGGCGAACCGAGCAGTGCTGTTTACATAGAGCATAATGCAGCGAGAATCGCTTGGGACAAGCAAGACAAGACAACCCAAACGATTCATGCATTTCATTCCGTGCCAATCTACCCGAACTCTATTGTACCGCCTCAAGCGCCTTCTCAAAAGTCTTCACAAGTTCATCCGTATCCTCCAACCCAATACTAAACCTCACCAAACTCACCTCACACCCATATTTCGCCGCCCAATCCAACTCACCATAATGCGCCAACAGCACAAAAGGCGACGACAGCGTGAAATTCGTCCCTAATGAAGGTCCTTTGGAAGTATTCAAATTATCGTAGAAAACTGCAGCATCCTCCACAGAATGGAAAGTCGCACTCAAAAGACCTCCATACCCGCCATCAGGGAGTCGACATTCATCGTAGAATTCCTTGGTGGATGAGTATTTGGGATAGTTGACTTGTTTGACTTTAGGACATGAGCGCAGGACATCGGCGATGGCTTCGGCAGTTATGTTGATGCGTTTGATTCGGTCGATGAAGTCTCGGCTGTTGCGTTCGAGGTAGATGCTGTCTTCTTCGAATTGATTGTCTTCGTATTCGGTACCGAGAATGGCTCGGAGAGAATTGTAGAATTTTGATCTTGGGTTTAGGATGAGTGCTCCGCCCATGACGTTGCTGTCTCCCGAAAATACTTTTGTGAGGGAGGAGACGATGATGTCGGCGTAGGGCAGGACGTGGACGTTGAGGAAGTTTCCTATGGTTTCATCGATGACGATGGCGAAGGCGTATTTGTCGGCAAGGGTTCGGAGGCGTTTGAGGTCTGGGGTTTTGAGGAGTGGGTTGCCGGGGAACTCGCAGTAGAGGGCGAGGAAGCGTTCGCCAGACTCTAGGCGCTTTTCTAGGTCGTCGAGATCGCTGGCGTCTCCTTGACCGTAGAATTGAGCACCAGGGCCGAATTTCTGGAGAACTTTGAGAGTGTCGACGTAAGGGAAGCCGTACATGATGCTCTTCAATTGACCTCGGGCCAGTTGCAGGGTGCGATGAGAGTGGAATATGGCATTCATGCCACAGGAGTACAGATAGACGTCGTCGACTGAGAAATCTGGTAGATCTCGGTTCCTTGACTTTCCCATATCGACAGATGCTTCAAGAGCCTCAGGTAGGTCCAGATTGGCTGTGAGGGAGCCGGCGATGCGCTTTCGGATTGCTAGCTTGGCCTGTGCCGCGAATTCAGTGTCGAGATTCCGTCCGAAGCGGGCTTCTACAAACTCCGCAGAGTCCTGAATACTCTCTCCATTTGGTGTTTTGGGTGGCGTCTTGGTATGACCATTGCTCTGACTCAAATCCACAGATGTGTTCTTCTGATATCGACGAGGACCTTTGGTCATACGAGGGGTATGAGTGATGGTACTCTGCTCGACCATAGAGCCATCTTCAAGAGCGCGATGACAGAATTCAGCTCGTCTGCTCTGCACGCCCTCGCCAGTATGCTGCCAAAAAGCTTTCGCAGCCGGCCAAAGCTCCTTCGGATATATCACGGCAGAGATCCGGGGAAGCACTTTCTTGGATGGAGGTGACGGAATGCTGGCTGGAACGAAGTCCAATGCTCTGACAGTCGAGCAATCTGCACCTGGACTTTGATGCTTGATGAAGTCCTTGCATCGAATTGCACATCTGGTTGAAGGCACTAACATAGCCTTCTCGGTTTCTGGGTCTCCATGAAGAGCAAGGATACTCTGTGCAAGGCTCTCGATCGACTTGTGTATGAAGAATCTATAATTTTGTTAACATGAGAAGACTGGTATCACAGTCTCCGCTCACCTGGGATAACCACATTTCATCTTCTCAACCACCCACTTCTCGCCTTCTTCGTAACCAACGTTTGATCGCCATGTCGGGAGTGAAACGCTGACGGCCTGCTCGAAAGTTAGAAGGTGGATGGACAAATTCGGTTCAAACAAGATCTCTCACGTGAGGTGTATCTGGAGGAATTGTGTCTCCAAGGTTGTCGTTGAAAGGCAACGCCACTGCTGCCCCAATGGCAGTCATGGTTGCAAACTTTTTCCAGTTGACGAGATAGATCTCTACAATCGGCTGTCAAGCAAATATTGAGGGCAATGAAGGTGTATGTGAGTTGACTATGTCGACGATCCCTCTCCAGACTTCGAGATGGAATGTTGTATCGTAAGAGTCACTTCTCATCGGACGGCTCTTGGTGATTGCTCCGAAAACGCACGGTTTCACAAGCAAGGGCCACAAAAATCTGGGGGACAAGGTTCTTCCCGCGCCGATCCCTGCAGCCTCGTGGTTGCAGCTTCCTGAGAAAAAGTTTAGACCGAAGCAATTGCGACCTTCACTCTTTCACGACCATGGCGCCGCCAGCGAGCAAGAAACGAAAGACGGATCACGTGTCTTCCAGCGACGAAGACGAAGGTGCTTCCTTTGCATCCTTTAGCGACGATGCCAGCGAAGGCGCACACGACGACGAACAGTTGGATGGCGAAGATTCGGTCGAAGACGAGGAAATAGATGATGCTGAAGAGGAGGATGGGATTGATGACGATGCGTCTAGCGATGGCGATGAGGGCGAGGGCGAGGGCGATCGGAAAGCAGCAACCGCGACATCGAAACCACTGCCTGCAACGAACGACACTCGGCGGAAACCGGACAGGGCGGCGCAGGTGGGAGCCAGTGTATACGCACAGGGCAGCTACAAGAGCAATGTATTCAAGCTACAGGTGGACGAGCTGTTGACGCAGATACGACCGAAGCAAGGCCAAAGAGAAGTAAATGCTGAGGCAGCACTGCACAAGCTCAAGAAGACGATCGAGCACATACCAAATCGAGGGCCGTTCCTGCTTCAAGATGCCGAGCGAGATCTCATTAAAGGAAAAGTGGCCGTACCCTTCCCTGAGCCACGACCGCCCCTCAACGCCAAGTACAAGTTTGCATATACGAAGCCTGCTATGATCAACGTGGTGGGAAGTTTTGCGCTCAAGACTTCGCTCAGATCGCGTGACCAGCTGGAAGTGGACATGATAGCTGTAATGCCGAACTCGCTGTTTGAGGAGAAGGACTACCTGAACTATCGCTACTTTTACAAGCGGGCATACTACCTGGCCTGTATTGCAGCTGGGCTGAAGAAGACTCACAAAGCCGAATACCAGATTCAATTCAAGCTGATGCACAATGACCCGCTGAAGCCGATTTTGGTGGTGAACTCGGCAGAACAAGACACTCCTGCGAACAAGTGGAGCGTCAATATCATCCCATGTGTTGGACAGTCGCAGTTCGCCGCCGAGAAGCTGCGACTTGACAGGAATTGCGTGCGTGGTGGCGACAAGGATGAAGCTGAATCTCAGCTACCCACCCCATTTTACAATTCTTCGCTTCGAGCGGACATGCTTATGATGGACTACCTTAAATTGCTGCATGCCGCTTCAAAGCGATGCGAAGCATTCAAAGACGCGTGTCTCTTAGGAAGCACATGGCTTCGTCAGCGAAGTTTTGCCTCAACAAAGGAGGCTGGTGGCTTTGGTGATTTCGAGTGGAATGCGCTCATGGCATTGTGTCTGCAAACTGGCGGTCCTAACGATAGACCATTGCTCAGCGATGGCTACAGCTCGTATCAGCTATTCAAAGCTATGCTTCAGATCCTCAGCATGAAGGATTTTACCAAAAGCCCGCTTGGCATCAAGCCGTCGACTAATTTGGCCAAATCCGTTACAGGACCCGTAGTCTGGGACGCGGAAAAGGACCATAACATTCTCTATCGCGTGTCGGAGTGGTCTTACAGACTTCTCAGAGCCGCAGCAAGAGCTACGATTACCACGCTTGGGGATCAGATGTACGACGGCTTCGATGCGACTTTCATTCTCCGCATAAACGAGCCTCTTTATAACTCGGATTATGTCGTTCAGATTGCAGAGCATTTACTCCTGCGCGGCGAACAGCTTCCCGACCACGAGAGTCAGCAGCACTTACAGAAGCTGTACAGTGTTCTTAGAAAAGGTCTTGGAGACCGGGTCACGAGAATCAGTATCAGTAATGGTGCTGCTGGCAGCTGGGACTTGGGCTCCTCCCGACCGAAAGCGGCATCAAAAGGCCTGGTGTCGATTGGCCTTGTGGTAAACCCAGACAACGTCAAGCGCACTGTCGATCATGGGCCTTCAGCGGAACGAAAAAGCGAGTCAGCAGACTTTCGGAAGTTCTGGGGTGAGAAGGCCGAGCTACGACGCTTCAAAGATGGAAGTATCCTTGAGAGCTTAGTCTGGGCTTCTCCCCAAGAAAGTGGGCATTCGGTGCTTGAGCAAGTCGTCCGTTTCCTGCTCGGTCATCACTTTGGTGCCGTAACTCTGGATGATATAAAGTTTGTTGGAGATGACTTCGCCAAGCTTGTCAAGAGTGGCAGCGATATCAAGCCTTTCGAACCATTGATGGCACGCTACAAGCAATTCGAAAATGACATTCGGGACCTCCATGACCTGCCCCTTTCAATACGACAAATCATGCCAGCGAGCCCGCAACTCTGCTACAGCTCCATTCGACCTCCGCCAAATGGGAAAGCTAAGTCCGTCCCGGCAGACGTGACTATTCAATTCGAAGGATCTGGTCGCTGGCCTGACGATCTGGTAGCCATCCAGCGTACCAAGATTGCGTTCCTGCTGAAGATCAACGACATGCTCTCCGAATCTGTAGACACAATCACTACACGTATCGGGCTAGAGAACGAAGGGCAAGATGCGTTGAATCAAGGCTTTCTCGATGTCACATATGACCAAGATGCCACCTTCAGACTACGCATTTACCATGATCGTGAACAGGCACTACTCGAACGCCAATTAAAGAACAAGGCTACCGATCCAAAGACACGAGAGATTGCAGCCATTGGTCTCGCCCGATACAAGCGGGAATACATCAAATCGCCCGCACAGACTCAAGCCATCACGCGTCTCTGTACCCGCTACCCAACCCTCAGCGGCGCAATTCGTCTAACGAAGAAATGGTTCGCTTCCCACCTCCTTTCCAACCACATTGCAGAAGAATTCATCGAGCTCCTCGTCATCCAAACTTTCACTCATCCATCTCCCTGGCAATCGCCTTCCAGCGTCCAAACAGCATTCCTCCGAGCCCTCTTCTGGATCTCGAGATGGGACTGGCGCGCAGACCCATTGATCGTAGATCTCAGTGGTAGCGGAGATTTAAAGCTAGCAGATATGCAAACCATTCGAACAAATTTCGAGGCTTGGAGAAACCTTGATCCGGCTATGAACCGCGTGGCGTTATTCGCTGCCAGTAATCTGGATCATGATGGTACGACTTGGACAGATGGACGACCGGCAAAGGTTGTTGCCGGACGAATGACGAGTCTTGCAAAGGCTGCTGTTGCTGCGATCAAAGAGAAGGGTATTGAGATTGAGCCGGCAAGCCTGTTCTCTTCGTCGCTTGGTGATTTCGATTTCGTCCTGCACTTGAACCCGAATTTCGTCGATGGTAAGAGTCGGAGGAAGTCTGGTGTAGCGCAGTTCAAGAATCTGGAACTCGACACAATCACTGACACCGACCTCATCGGACTCGACACGGTCAAGGAGTTTCTGAAGGAGTTGGAGGACGTGTACGGGTCCGCAATCCTATTCTTCTATGGTGGTAGTGAAAGAGCTGTGATTGCGGGACTGTGGAGTCCTTTGACTACTGATAGAAGGGGGTGGAAAGTCAATTTGGCTTATTCGACGACACCGGTCAAAAGTGCAGACCAGGAGGGAGATGTTCAAGCGACTCTGAATAAGAGTGGTATGCTGGCGGAGATCTCGAGGTTGGGAGGGGATCTGATTGAAAAGGTTGAAGTCGTTGGACATTAGAACTGCCCAGGTCTATTATCAAGATATTGAACGGATGACAGTATCACATGTTTGTTGCCTTCTTGTTGCTTCGGTAGATTCTCTTGGGCCGCGACGCAGGCTTGACTACTTTGGAGCGCAATCGCCTGTGTTTAATGGAGAAGACTTCTGAGGAGCAGATGTTCCGTTTTCGACAATTGTACATCTACTCGAGCTTCGAGCTTCGGCCTTCGTCCTGGAATCAAGATTGTTAGATGAAAATACTCGTTAGTACCTTGTCCAGCAGGTCGATGTGAGGATGGGTGTGGGCATGTGTCGTGGATGAACAGTTTCGACCTCATTCCCACATGTCATTTCATGTCATTAGCTGCTGTATTAATTTCATATCGTGTCAGATCAGTCCGTCCGTTTCTTTGCTGGCTCTTCTTCAGCTCCAACGCCAGCTGTCGCCCTTGCACCTTCTGCACCTTCCTCCTCCCAGTCCTCTTCGTTCTCGTCCCAATTGTCAAGCTCTTCTGTGACATTTGTCTTTGCAGCTCCGCCAGACGTGGGTTGGCCATTCGAGTGCTCCGCTGGTATGGTTCCACTTTCCTGTGCTCCCAGACCTGGTCCTTCGCCCAGTTCGACATCCCGTTCGCCATCTCCCAAGTCTCCGTCCTCTTCTCCAGGCACGATGTCATAGTGTTTGTTTTTCCGTCTTCGCTCGAGCATACGCTTATGATACCACGAGCACAATAGGAGAGCGCAGGCAGAGCCTACGACGTTTGCGAGGATGTCGTAGGGATCGAACTCTCGTCCATTCGGTAAGAGGCCCTGAACGACCTCCGATCCAATGGCAAGTCCAGCTGTGCAACCAAGTAGGGTAAGATGGATGCATCTTCGTCGTGGAAGCTCGACTGCCCAGTAGAATGTGACCTGTTCAGTACAATTTAGTAGAGGCCAGGCGGGAACTTGGAGGCTGGGAAGCGGTTGTCGCATGTAGAATGGAGGACAGTGCGACGTACAGTGAGCAGGAGAAATGTTATAAAGTGCAAGCCCTTGTCGCTCTGCCCATACTGAGGGATTTTGGATGTCGACAGACCCAAATATGCTGAGATCAAGAGCAGTCCGGCGAATGAAGCTGGGAGCAGGCAGCTTTGGTTAGCTATGCGCTGTGTTGCGATGCTGCAGAACTTCGGTGTATCACTCACCCGCAAAAGGCTTCCTGATATGCAGGCCAGCCGGCATCATAGCGACATCTTCAGCTTAGCGGAAGTATTGATTGAAGGGTGGACTTCACGTTGCTGTGTGGATGTGTGTTGCAATTGAGTTGCAGTTCCTTGCGTAGGAAGGGCTACAGTACGAGTGCCGAAGCTTGTCTTTCACAAGTCGTGGCATTGACATGTGCATGCGCAACTCGCCCCATTGTTCGCCTTCACTGCTTGTCGCATGTGCACTCACACTCTACAACTGACTGCACGCATGGGCATGGCATAGCATTTGTGCTGCATGTTTCAGAGCGGCTGCGGAGGGAGATGTCAGTTGAGTTCAACACCTTCGCTGCCAGAGTTGCTTGCTTGTCTCGCTGCTGCGTGCCCGCTGCTGCTCGTTCCGACTTGCCGACAGCGCCGACATCATCTACCAAGGACGGCCATCTCGCGCATCAAAACTGCCATCCATAATCATCAAAACCCCATCGAACTCACGCTCATCCGAACCGCCTCGAGTCCAGGACTCCGATGACACCCATATCGGCCCGCCTTTCCTTCCTCACCGGGCTGCGCGAGAAGGTAGCGCATCACCTCTGGTGCAGGCGCGCCGTGCTATGAATACGCCATCGCGTGCGAATGGCTATCCACGCGCCATCACCACCAATGGCATTCACGCGAATGGATCCAGCGCGAAACGAACGGCGAGCATGAGCAGGACCGCGACCATCGAAGCCGGCCATGGCCACGGTCTTGGCGCGGCATCGGAGGAGGAGGAGCGTGACGAGGACCCAATACACGCCACGCTCAAGCAGAAATGGGACTCGATGCAAGCCCGCATTGATGCCCTGTTCGGCGGAGATGGCGCGCAGCGTCGCGCGAGCCAAATACCCATGGATGCTGCTCCTGCTGTCCCCGCAGATGATAGTGCCAAGACCTCCGCTCCGCCCAAGAAGGCCGCCCGGCAAATCGACGATGACTACGGGGACGATGACGACGAGGATGACGAAGACGACGAAGGCAAGGAGAGCCCTCTGAAAGGCAAGGGAAAGGCTGCGCTCATAAACGGTCTCTCCCCGCACCTCACGCGCTCGCCGGCACCGGCAGTCAAGCCCACCCCTATCAAGTCAGGTCCACCTACCACTTCGGACCAGGGAAAGAGCAGCGAGGATGTGCGCAAAGAGCTGGAGGACAGCAAGAAGGCCGCTGCGGATGCTGCCACCCAGAGCTTCCGCAGCATGTTCTACACCTTCGAGTACGACCGTGATGCGATGCTGGAGCAGCAGAAGCTGGACGAGCTGGATCGCACTCTGGAGGCTGAGACTGGTGGTGGTCCGAACGGCGCAGCGAGTACCAATGCTGCGGCTGGCAACAGTGCATCTGCCGGTACGACGCAAGGATCATTGGGGAGCACGGACCTTGGCTCCTCCAGCTTGACGCTCAAGCACCTCATCGCGCGCATTGATGCCAAGCGAGACATGGTCAAGGCCTCGGACAGTCAACTCAGGACACTCATCTCGGAGGTCAGAAAAGGCCGGAGCAAGTGGGCAAGCGAGGACAAGGTCGGGCAGGAAGAACTATACGAAGCCGCGGAAAAGGTGCTTATGGAACTCAAGGCCATGACGGAATACGCACAACCCTTCTTGCAACGCGTGAGCAAACGCGAAGCGCCTGATTACTACTCTGTGATCAGCAAGCCCATGGACATTGGGACCATGATCAAGAAGCTGAAGCAATTTGGATACAAGAGCAAGAAGGAGTTCTGTGAGGACCTTAGTTTGATCTGGGCAAACTGCTTGAAATACAATCAGGATCCGGCGCACCATCTTAGGAAGAAGGCGTTGTACATGCGCAAGGAAGCTGACAAGCTAACTCCGCTGATCCCTGAGATTGTGGTGAGAGATCGAGCGGAGGTAGAGGCTGAAGAAAGAAGATTACATGCTGCAGACGGCGACGACAGCGACGATGATGACGCTCCAATCATGGCCTCCAGAGGACGCAAAGCACCCACCAAAGGAGGGCCAACCACGTCGGCGAGAAAAGGTCCTGGAGCACCCTCAGTAGCGCTGGACGAGAGCAGCGCGACTCCTGCGCCTGACACAAAACCACCGCCAATGTCACATCAACCATCACATCTTCGCAATGGCTTGCTGCGAGCAGACTCCGAGATTCCTGATGCGAGTTCTGCTGGTTTCAATACTCCTCCACCAGGATCTTCCACCCCAATGCCTAATGGCATACATGGAAGCGGCATTGCCGGGAGCCAAGCGGACCTCATGGAGGTTGATGGGCCTTCGTTGATTAGTGCCACCGCGGAAGACGCAGATGAGGATGATACGGATCTCAAAACATGGAAGCACGTGACGAAAAAGGATCGCGCAACGGCGGCAACAGAAAGGAATCGGTTGTTTCGTGGGGAGCATCTTAATGCAGACGAGCCGGCGCTGTTGCGTAACAAGCACAAGATGCGGCGATTCGTTCGACAACAAAAGGAGCTAACCGAGAAGACATTTGTTGATGCTGACGCTCCGGACAATACTGAAGGTCCTGAAGGTGAGACCACTGCTGGCGGTGAGACTCTGGCGGAGGGGATCGAGAAGGAAGGCGACTCCACACTACCCGATTACTACGACCCTCTCTGCGTCATACCTGACCTGGACTCTCACTGGAAATGGACCACGGACACGGAAGGACATGTCGTAGCTCAGACGGATGACTACATGCGAATGTTCCCGAAGGAGACCTACAGAGCCACGCAAGGTAGTCTCAACCGGAAAATCGAGGGCAATATCCGGCAGATGCAGGAGACGAGGAAAATCTGCGCGAAGATTGGCATCGTCAAGCAAATGCAGATCCAAGCTCAGACGTACCAGAACCAATTTCAAAAATACGAACCGGAGCCATTCATTGAGCAGGATCCAGGTGCTGTGGTGGTGTCTGAACAGGGCCCGCTCATGGCTCCATGGGTCAATCGTTCTTCTCTCCAACGTTCCATCGGGAAGATCTTCTACCATGCAGGATTCGAAGACTTTCAACCTTCGGCGATGGACTCGATGACGGAGCTCACAATGGAGTTCATGCAACGTATGGGTGACGGGTTTAAACGATTTCACGAGCAGCCCAAGCACGATGCGGAAGCACCCGTCTTCACATTTGAAGAGCGAGTGCTCCATACCCTGGACGAGAACGGCATGGATCTCGAGGCTTTGGAGAGCTATATCCGTGATGATGTGGAGCGACAAGGCTCGAAACTGACGATCATGCATGAACGGATGAAGTCGCACTTGGCAGATCTTTTGGTGAGCATTCATTGCAAGGTGATTTATCTGATGATAGTGACTAACATGTTTTACAGCGGCCTGCCTTGGGCGATCACGCAGGTGCCGACGGCGTTGGCGCGTTTAACGATGGCAGCGAACAATTCGTTGGCGGAGACTTTGCAGAAGACCTCGACGAGGACTTCTTCGGCTTCCGTGAACTTGGTCTGGCAGAAGAGTTTGGCCTGGAATCGCTCTCTGTGCCGCTACACTTACTGCAAAACCGCATGCATGCTCAATATCAAGCACAGAATGCAGGACCTGTCAACAGTACAGGCCTCATTTTCGAGCCTCCAGCACTTTACGAGCCGGTGACGAGCGACAATCTTCCCGCGCAAATTGGCCTGGTGCACGACTTCTTTGCCAACAAGCTGCGTAGCAACCGTAATGAGCCACTCATTGAAGACGAAGAGCTTCCTCAGAAGCAGAGGTTCCCTAAACCACGACTACCTCCGACTGGCAAGATTACATCACCACGGAAACGTCCGCTTCGTGAACAGGCCCAGGCAGCGAAGAAGAAACGCAAGCTCGAGGAAAGCGCAGAAAAGGAGAGAACTCAGAAGCCCATACCTCCTTTGCGACTACAGATGCCAGCTGCGGAACCCATCGAGAATGGTGTGGATCCGGAAAAGAACGAGGAGCACAACAATGGAATGATCAGTCCAGAGAGTGTGACGGCATAGTTGCGTCGCGCATCTACAGGACTGCAATCGTCTTCCACGCTCCACAACTGGTCACCGGAAGTCAGCTGAGGCAACAGAGCGCTGGTTGATGCAGCGACCGTGACCTCTTCAGCTTCCAGTCGGGTGTGCCATGTTGTCTCGCAACCGTATGATGCATCATGTTGATGACAGCTTGGATAGCTCGGTGCTTGACGACAACAACACTCAAATGAAAGTTCGAAAGAACTTGACACAGCAAGAAGATATCAATCAGTGTCCGGGACAAAAGGACATGGAGAAAAGGTATGGCGGGAGTTCTGGATTAGGAGTTCTTTTGGGAGGATGGAAATTTCTTTGCAATACCCCAGCAGTCTGACTGAGCACGCAGCGAGGTGCAATCATGGGATGGGTGAATCATTTATGAGGGAAGGGACAGGGCAAGCAGTACCAGGGACAGGCGCTTTTTCTTGGAGTATGTCACATAACCGAGTTGAGGAGCGCGCGGTGTTGGATTGTATAGTGAGTGAGCGCCGAGACATGGATTTGGAGAGTACGAGGAGGGACGGAGCAGAGCATGTAGCAGAGGAAGACAAGATTGTACAAAACGAAACGCTATCATCGTGGTCATGATCTCTGACATCTGTCTGGTCTTTGCCAAGAAAGTGGCATGTGATTGATGATGCAAGGGCGGTCGCGACCCATGGATGGAATGAGAAGGGTTGCCATTGCTGTCGTGTCTTCTTTGCAATGGAGCTCGCCTCAGTCTTCACATGAAAATGATACGGAATATACATACTTGGCTCATCGCGGGCGGCAAACAGGAGGTGTACTCGAGCTGAGCGTGGAGCTGTGTGATTGGCTCTGGCGGCTGAAGGCAAGGCAGTCCCTGCTTGTCTCTTGGACCCTCACAAGGTTCCGATCGCCAAAATTATTCTGTCTGTTCCGCGCCGACACTTCTGCTTAGCACTTACCCACTCATCCTTTACTGCACATTCAAACACGCATACTGGGCTCCGCACCGCACTCTCAGCTGCCTACTCGACACTCGCAGCTGCACTGTTCGGGACTCGCAGTAGCCACTGCTCGTACGCGTGGAGTCAGCCAAGATCGCGTATGGTTACGCGCCGATAGAAAGGTTTCGGCGCTGGCCCCCACACAACAACACAGCACGAGCGGTCCCACCTACCTGAAGAACTATATTATTCTACGATTGCAGCATGTCGGTCCTCCCACCAGAGTTGCACACTGCCCTCACGCAGCTGTTGCAAGGGCTCCAGAGCACCGACAATACCGTCCGAACCGCGGCAGAAGAGCAGCTCAATTCAGAATGGGTCCAGCAGCGCCCCGATGTCCTTCTCATGGGTTTGGCAGAGCAGATGGGCAGCTCGACCGATGATGGCGTACGTGCAGCGCGGGACACTGCGATCTGAAGTGCAATGTGTTGTGCCACAAGACTGACACTCAACCTGAGCAGACGCGCTCTTTCTCCGCCATCATTTTCCGCCGCATAGCCACGCGAACTGCAAAAGATGCCTCCACCGGCGAAAACAAGGAAATCTTCCTGCAGCTGAACCACCAGGGCAAGACTGCCATCCGCGAGAAGCTGCTGATGGGCTACGCCAACGAGTCCAACAAGACCGTCCGACACAAGATCGCCGATGCCGTCGCCGAGATTGCGCGCCAGTACACCGACGAGCAAATCCTCACTCCGGAGGGCACGAGAGACACATGGCCTGAGCTGCTCAATGCTCTATACCAGGCCAGTCAGAGCCAAGATGCTGGTCTCCGAGAGTCCGCGTTCCGCATTTTCGAGACCACACCCGGCATCATCGAGAAGCAGCATGAGGACATCATAATTGCCGTCTTCCAGAGAGGCATCAAGGACGATGACTTCAACGTGCGCATTGCCACCATGACTGCCTTCTCTTCATTCTTTCAGAGCTTGGCGAAGAAGGCACAACCGAAGTATTACGGCCTGATTCCAGACATCTTGGGCACGCTGGTGCCACTCAAGGACGCGCGCGAGTCTGAAGGCTTGACAAAAGCTCTCATGGCTGTCATCGAGCTAGCTGAGGTCGCAAGCAAGGCTTTCAAGAATGTGTTCGGACCTTTGGTCACTGTCTGCGTGCAAATGATCTCAGACAAGGAGCTCGAGGACACCGCGAGACAGAACGCGCTGGAGCTGATGGCCACTTTCGCCGATTACAACCCAAAGATGTGCAAGCAGGACAAAAATTACATCAATGACATGGTCACTCAGTGTCTGTCTATGATGACTGACGTTGGTCTTGATGATGATGACGCGGAAGATTGGAACTCGCAGGAAGATGTCGACTTCGACGAGAGCGATTCAAACCATGTCGCAGGAGAGCAGACCATGGACCGACTTGCCAACAAGATCGGCGGCAAGGACTTGCTTCCTCCCACCTTCACATGGCTCCCCAGAATGCTTCAGTCCGGCTCATGGAGAGACAAGCACGCCGCTTTGATGTGTATCAGCGCTATCTCCGAAGGCTGTGCCGACATCATGGAAGGCGAGCTTAACCAGGTTTTGCAGCTTCTCATGCCAACTCTGCGTGATGAGCATCCACGTGTGCGATGGGCTGCGTGCAACGCGCTGGGTCAGATGAGCACAGATTTTAAGGGAACTATGCAGTCGAAATACCACTCGGTCGTTCTGCCAGCTCTCATTGAGACTTTGGGCGCACCCGAGCCAAGAGTTCAGTCGCACGCGGCTGCCGCACTTGTCAACTTCTGCGAAGAAGCCGAGAAGGAGATCTTGGAGCCGTACCTCGACAGACTACTTACGAACCTGATGCAATTGCTGAGGAGTCCGAAGCGTTTCGTCCAGGAGCAAGCTCTTTCCACCATCGCCACTGTTGCTGATTCAGCTGAGAGCACTTTCGGCAAATGGTATCCAGAACTTATGCCTGCACTTTTCAGCGTATTGACAGAGCCGAATGAGCGCGAGAAGAGGTTACTGCGAGCCAAGGCTATGGAGTGTGCTACCTTAATTGCACTCGCTGTTGGCAAGGAGCGTATGGGTCAAGACGGTGTTCAGCTGGTCCAGATCCTCGGCTCCGTTCAACAGGGCATTACTGACGACGATGATCCACAAGAGAGCTATCTCCTCCACTGCTGGGGTAGAATGTGCCGTGTCCTAGGTCAAGACTTCGTGCCCTATCTCCAGACCGTCATGCCGCCACTCATGAAGCTTGCCCAGGCCAAGGCTGACATTCAGCTTCTTGATGATGAGGAGAATGTTGCACAGATTGAGCAAGAAGAAGGCTGGGAGCTTGTACCACTGAAGGGCAAATACATTGGTATCAAGACTAGCACGCTCGACGACAAGTTCATGGCCATCGAACTCATCACCGTCTACGCTCAGAACCTGGAGGCTGGATTCGCACCGTATGTTGCAGAGATCATGGACAAGGTCGGACTCCCCGGTCTCGCATTCTTCTTCCACGATCCAGTACGAGTCGCATCTGCAAAGGCTGTCCCACAGCTCCTCAACTCATACAAGGTGGCCTATGGCATCAATTCAAACGAATACCTCCAGCTCTGGAAAGGCGCGATCGAGAAAATCCTTGAGGTACTCTCGACTGAGCCAGCAATCGAGACATTGGCAGAGATGTACCAATGCTTTTACGAATCAGTGGAAGTATCTGGCAAGGACTGCCTTTCCAACGATCACATGGGCACTTTCATCACCTCTGCCGAGACCGTGCTCAAGGACTACCAGCAGCGTGTCAAGGAGCGCGCTGAGGAGGCCGAGCAGCGGGAAGATGGCGAAGAGCCTGGCGAGGAGTACGAGTTCGCCGTCGAGGACGATCAGACCTTGCTTTCCGACATGAACAAGGCCTTCCACACCATCTTCAAGCATCAAGGACAGAACTTCTTACCTCACTGGGAACGACTGCTCAACTACTACGACCTGTTCGTGACAAACCAGGATCCCACTCAGCGACAATGGGCGCTTTGCATTCTCGATGACGTCCTTGAGTTCTGCGGTCCAGCTTCCTGGCACTACTACTCACACATTGCTCAACCCTTGGTCGACGGCATGCGCGATGATGCAGCTGCGAACCGACAGGCAGCTTGCTACGGTGTCGGCGTCGCTGCACACAAGGGTGGCGAACAATGGTCTGAATTTGCTGCTGCTTCATTGCCAACCCTCTTCGAAGTCACCCAACGACCCAACGCACGAAGCGACGATGACGCGTTTGCTACTGAGAACGCTTGCGCCAGTATTGCCAAGATTTTGCACTTCAACAACGCGAAAGTGCAAAATGTTCCAGGTGTCGTCGCTGCTTGGGTTGATACCTTACCTGTCACAAATGATGAAGAGGCTGCGCCATATGCCTATAGCTTCTTGGCACAGCTTATCGATGAGTAAGTTTCCCTCAATCCTTCCCTGATGAATTGAGCCAGACTGACGTCGTTCCAGACAAAACCAGACAGTTATTTCAAAAGCTGCGCCATGCTTCACCTATATCGCCCTAGCCCTCGAAGCAGAAACTCTCCAGGGTCAAATGGCTGCACGTATCGTCGGAGCTGGTAAGAAATTGATCCAGATAAGTGGACTTGATGCAAATCAGCTGCTCGCGTCTCTGGCGCCAGAGACTCAGCAAACTGTCAAGACTCTTTTCGGATAGAATCGGGATTTGGTGCTGGTGAGAAATGATGCTGGAGAAGTAGAGGGTGTCTGGGACCCAGTTGCGAGGATTCTTTACCGTGGTCGGTGAAGAAGTGATGAATGGCAGACGGTTATGTGGGCATTGCAATGATGCATTTGGATAGAAATTCTGAATGAAGCATGCATTAGGTGATGGCACTGATGGGGTAAAAGGTTTTTTTAAACAAGGAATTATAAGATTATTTTCGTGAGAAGTTGTTGTTGTTTTATCTTTGCCTGGAGGGCACGTGCAAGTGGAGTCTTTTTCTAGTCTCACTTTGGGACTTTAATATATCGCTTCGAAAGATTCTGGTTTGCTGAGTGCAGAGGGAAGGGAAGGTGGGTGTTTGAAAGGTATGTGTTTGAAAAAAGCGTGTGGGAGGTGGAATGCTGGGTGAACGGTCGTCTTCTGGCGTGTTATGATCAGTACTGCACTGAGGATATGGTGCTTCTAATTGATCTTTTTGGTGGCTGACGAAGAACCAAGTACAGGCAAAGGATGGCCGAAGACGATTGATCAATTTCCTCAATGAAATCGTGGAGAATACAAAGCCCAGACTACTCCGCTCCCTTCTCCCTCCGTCACGCCCATCCTACTGGCCGGGTGTATATGGGGATAGGTAAGGTCTTGGGGGCCTTTGTCTCCTTTGCCGGCCTTGCGCCTTCCACGCAGAGGTTCTGATCGGAGACAGGAGGGCCTCAAGTTTCTAGTGACCTATACCCAAGCGAAGATCGCGATCTTTCCTCTAGCATTGCTGTCCCTGAGGTTGAAGCTGTGGTGAGTAAGGCAAATATAAAAGGCTTCCCCTTTCCAGTCTTATTCTCAGGGTAGCAGGGTAAGGTCAAAAGTTGAACCTGGGGTGAGTGAGGGAAGATGAAGTCTTGCGGTCCCGTTCTCTGACTGCACAATAAGTTGAGGTCATGATCTCGTCTACCTGAGGTTGGACGAGGTGGTATCATGGCGTGGCAGTTGAAAATTGATCACTAGTGGCAGCGCCTCGGCGCTATTCGACACACTAAGCTGTGAAGGTTAAAACTAATGGTATGCTTGGCAGTGTCTATTTTTGATCTTCAGCTCCTTCTTGGCAACCCGAACAGTCTTCTTTTCTCCGAAGATACTTGGTTCTGTCCTACATTCGCTTGCTTCAAGATCAGGCCAGTACACGTGCGAGACCTCAATGGAAATGTTTGTGCAACTTTGTACTCATATGTCAGCTGAGGTATTGCTGTTGTGAAGCAATATGGCTGAAAAGAACGCTCTCGTCCCGCGGCGTCACAGGCAAGTTCCCGCTTCAACACGAAGGATTTGTGCATGCCGCTCAGGCACCTGCCAATCATTGCGATGGCGCCTCCCTAACCGTGAATAATTTTTGCTCCTTTGAGAAGTCACCGGTGAGCTGCGCCTAGATGGCTGAATGACTGGATTTTTCTATAAGGATTGATTGACCATCTCGCTTGCTTGCAACAAGAAAATAATACCACCACGTCCATCACTACTACTCTTCGTCATATCCATCAATCGTACAACTTTTCCAACTGCAGCATCATCAACATGTTCGCCCAAACCCTCACAATCACCGCCGCTTTGGCCCTAGGTGCCGCTGCTCAAACCACAACTTCCGCAGCCACCGCAACAGGCGAAGCACAAACAACCATCACCGGACTCGTCGGCACATACACGACAGGTTTCGCCGCAAGCGTCGTCTCAGCGAATCCTTGTGATACGACTCTCGCTATGCAATGCACAGATACCGAGAACTATTACTGCAGTCTGGCATCTGATGTCGAACTCACCGTAACCCAAGGCCCATCACACTACGAAATCCAATACTCTACAAGCACCCTCGGCGGCATGGTTTCGATTTCTCAGAGTTGTAGTTTAAATGGTCCGTCGGGTTCGGCGAGTGAGATGGTTTGTTATGAAAGTGCTGTGGTTTCTGCTCAGGTAAGTCTTTCTCAACTCTCAATCTAAAACGAACTGATGAATAATACTTACGCAACAACAGGGCCAAAAAACCGGAACATCAACATCCACAACTCTCACAAACTCGGACGATTTCAATTACGCCCAAATCCCCATCACCGCTGGTGCAGAGAAATTGCCATCTGCTGGAGCTTCTTGTACCGCTACACAGGACTCCGCTGGTGCTGCTGCTACGAGTGTTAGCGAGGTTTACAAGGTGATTGTTCCGATTGCTGTTGGTGTGGTGGGCGCGATTCTTGGTTAGCAATTGAGTCCTTGGTTGGTGATTTGGCCGATTTTTGCGTTGAAATCGAGATTTTATTTGAGAGGTCCGACCAGAGACTGGAGAGGGGAAGAGGAATGAACGGTACTGCCGAAGTCAGAGATGTATATTTATGTTGATGATAAACATGAAGGGTCGTTCGCTTATAAGCTTCGAGATCATTCTATGGCCGTGATGAGCTCGATGAAACGGAGAGTTGCTTCATTTGAGCTCTATGGCTTGTATTGCCTTCTTGCTCCATGTTCAGTCGATTGAAGGCATGATACTCTTCCCTGCCGAGAACGAAAAGCGCTGTAGAAGACATCGGGATCATCAATCAAAGCGACCGAGAAAGGCAAAACTGCCAAGCAAAATGTTGCCCATACTTGTTGTATATCCAAAACATCAAATTCAACCCTGCAAATGTTAACGAGCGTGTTGTTCCAATCTCTACTCACCTTTCTTATACTCTCTGCCCACGCCAACTCCACCACAAACCCTCTGCCGTAGATCATCCCCATGCTCCTTCTCCTTCTGTTGTTATTCGAACCAATCCTCGATGATTGTCATTGACGTACACCATCATTAGACTCTCCCTTCTCAACGTCATCGCTCTGCTGTGACTCACTCCACTGGAAGACAAGACCACCATGAGACTGGCTTGGCTCCTTTGCCTTCTTCTGAACCCTGCGGAAATAGATCCTCTTGGCGAACTTCCAAGCCTCCACTCCCAGGAAGAAAAGCAGAGTCGCAATAACAACAACCGCCCATTCCCAAGTTATACCCTCATGTTTGAAGACCGAACGGTTGATGACGGGGATATACAATGTCGGAAAGATGGTGACGAAGCCAGAAAGAATAGCCCAGAAGAGGAATTTGTTGCGACGGACATCGTGGTACCTGTCATCACATATCAGCATCACTCCCAAACCAAGACTTTAAACACTCACCACTGCGTAAAATACCTCTTACTCCCCGGCTGCATCCTAAAGAAACTCCTCCTCATATCAACCAATTCCCAAGCCAGAAACAGCGCAAGCCAAGTCAGACACGCAAAACACGTAGCTCTGGCTCGAAATACAGTATCGCAGACACCATCATTATACCCATCGTTACAATTCGTCCCTAAATCTCCGTCTCCGAAACCGAAAAGTACGAGTGAAAAGGATCCGAGACAGAGAGTTGCGATCCAGAGACCGTAGACGAGCATGTCGATCATGACTTCTAGAGTGAAGACGCCGCGTTTGAGGGATTGAGGAGGTCGGTCCATGATATCGGGCGTAGCGGCTTCGAAACCTAGTCCCATGTCGGGAAGGCCGGATGTTATCATTATGACCTGGAACGTGAGATGTTAGTTACGGATGGTGCAGGTGTGGTGGAATATTGGACTTACCCAGATGATCTCTACTGGTGCCAAGGGGAATACCGAGAGACCACGGGAATCTTTGAAAGCTAAACCGATCAACAAGGTGCATGCCTGAGCGATGTTCTCGGCTAAGAGATGCAGGATGAACTTTTGGATATTGTCGAACATGCGACGACCCTCTTCGATGGCGTTGGTGATGGATGCGAAGTTATCGTCAGTTAAGACGATATCTGAGGCGTCTTTGGCGACGTCTGAGCCGGCTTGGCCCATGGCGATGCCTACATCGGCGCGTTTGAGGGACGGAGAATCGTTGACTCCGTCGCCGGTCTGTGATCGTTAGCAAGTCACGCCCAAAATTGCAAAGCTGGAGATGGATTGCTCAACCCACCATGGCGCAGAATTTCTTCCTGCGATGCAAGGCCTCGATCATGCGAACTTTGGTGTTCGGTGCGCATCGAGCCACAACCAAAGGTAACTGTGGCAGAGCGTCGATCTGGTCATCTGACAGCTTGTCGAACTCACTCGCAGTCATAACGAGTGATTCTCGAACATCTCGAGCAAGATGCTCCATCTGTTTCTGCGATGGTAGAATTCCAACTTCGATCGCAATAGCCTTCGCCGTACCAGGGTGATCTCCAGTCAACATATGCACCTCAATCCCAGCTTGACGACACTCCTTGACTGCAGGCGCAGATTCTGGACGAGGAGGATCGTACAAGCCGATGAGACCTCTGAATGTCAAGTCAGTCTCAACTTTGTCACGTGGGATTTCCTTCTCGTAGTTGAGATCAGTTGGTGCTTTGCGAGAAGCGAGGGCTAACACGCGGAGTCCAAAACTTGCGAATTCTTCCATTTGGTCCAAAGCGCGTTGACGAATCTGCTCGGTCATTGTTGCGGCCTCCTTGGATTCATCGTTGTCGACGTAGAAGTGAGAGCAACTTTGGAGGACTCTTTCTACGGCTCCTTTCGTGAAGACGTGAAGCTCGTCAGTCTCGGTATTCTCCATAACGACCGACATCTTTTTCACATCCGAATCGAAAGGAAATTCCAGTAAGGTCTTCCAAGTCGGCGAGCTTCCGGCACCGAGCTTTGTTCTGTCCCAGCCAAATCTGCAGGCGAAAACGTTGATCGCGATTTCGGTAGGGTCTCCTCGGGCGTGCCACTCATCCGGCTCCTTCTTCCATACCGTAGACAGGTTGGCCAGAGTAGCAACGTCTAGGAATGAGCGCAAATGGCAACTTTTCGATACAAGATCTTCGGCGGCAAAGGTTGGCGCGGGCTTCTCGCTCTCCAGATCATCTTTTGCAAACAAAGTGATTTTGCCGACAGTTGGGTTGAATGGCTCGTTGGAGTCCTCGACTGAATACACTCCGTTTGCAGGGATCCAGGCCTTCTTGGCAACCATTTTGCCTTGAGTGAGCGTGCCTAGAGTACCATTAGCCATCAACGCTCAAGGTGACAACGGGTATCGCCTCACCAGTCTTGTCAGAGCATATGTCAGTCACCGCACCCAGTGCTTCTAGTGACTTGAGATTCCGCACGATGACATGTCTTTCTACCATGCGTTTTGTGCCAGCTGCCATGGTAATAGTTAATACCACAATAAGCGAGGCAGGTATCATGCTAAGCCCTGTCGCTACAGCGTAGATGATGACCTCCTGCTCATTTGAAAAGCTGTTTGCGGCAAGTACAATGATAGCACAAACCACGGCGATCCAGAACAGGAGCACAGCAAGTCGAGACAGCTTCTTTTGAAGTGGTGTGCCAACATTGACTCCAAGAAACCTCCCGATGGCGTCTAGGCCTGTCAGGCTGTATGCTTGGACATATCGGTGTGGTCCAGCTCTACCCTTTTCGTTACGCTTGACTGGTCGAACCTACAAGGTGTCAGCACACGATGTCTTATGAATCATCCGGTACCAACCTTGGAACCTCGAGCTCTCAGTGCAGCTGCAATGGAGCCTATCTCGGTGTGAAGTCCCGTGGCGAATACGATGCCACGAGCTCGGCCTTTCGTCACTGTAGAAGAGCTGTATGCTACATTCAAGCGATCTCCAGGTCCAGTATCGTCGTCCAAGACCAGCTCTGGATCCTTGCGAACAGGAAGTGACTCGCCAGTAAGCAAAGCTTCATCAGTCTCAAAGTTTACCGCTTCGATGAGCCTGGAAAATCAGTCAGCCTTGACCACATCATTGCAATCATCAACTTACCTCATGTCAGCAGGAATGGTATCCCCAGTCTTCAACTCCACAATGTCGCCTGGCACAATCTCAACAGTGGCCACAGTCAGGTTCTCACTTCCTCGAACAGCTGTGCTAGTCGGGCTACTCAAACTTCTCAGACTGTCCATGGTCTTCTCCGCAGCAAACTCTTGCCAGAATCCGACCACAATGTTAAGTAAGATGACCACAGTGATCACTCCACCTTCAATCCAGCTCTGAATAGCGAAAGACACGGCCATTGCCATGACTAAAACCTACGAATGAGTGGATCAGCTGTCTCTACCGCATCATAACAAGGTATAGTGGGACAGATACTAGAGTCATAGCATTTGCGATCTGGCGAAGCAGGATCTTGAACGGCTGCACGCCTTCTCCGTCGCCAAGATCATTCTTCCCGAACTGTTGAAGGCGCTCAGAAGCGTCGGAAGCAGACAGTCCATCATTGACGTTCGCTTCGAGCTCTGAGATGACGTTTCCGTAGGCAAGAGCATGAGCCGGCTTCGACAGAGGCTTGTTGCCTTGTCCCGGGAGGATGTTGTTCTCCTCAGTGGACGCTGGTTCTTTCCCATTGGCCATGGTGATTTTGGAAGTCGACGTCGGTCAATGAGTAAATTTGGCAGTCCCTACGCGAAGATGCAGGCCTGAACTTATAAGATGCAAGGGCAAGACAATTGTTTGCCATCATCAATGCCATGCCTTCCGCCAAGGACCCACTCTTGGTAAGGCAGAATTTTGTTCTTGGCAATCGGTATCTACTCCAATGAGTGTAGGAGTAGCTGTCGTTGCTGCGCGGCGACCAATTGCCGAGAACGACGCATTCTCAATGCTCCATCTTTGTTCCGCAGGAACACTGCAAGGCGATAAGTGTACCACGTTGCTGAGACTTGGCGCGGCTCGTGAACTCCGATTGACAAGCTTGGCCAAGTGAACACATTGGATTGTTATCTTCCTCATTCTTCAATTGCCATCTTTGCTTCTTCGTAAAATGTATCCTTACGCTGGACTGATTTGACTGGTAATCATATATTGTATGCGACGAAGCATGTCGATTTGCCAGTCCGTCGAAGTCACAATGGCTGGCCTGTGGTAACCAAGACACCGGGTTCCAGGATTCCGGGATGTTCTTACTCAGCAATTCTGCATAACTTCTGAGCATAGGACACCGATATGATCACAAGTGGTGTGGTATGTTGTCGATGTTGAGACTATGCAAGTGGAGAGGATAGGATGGAGTCAGCAGAATCGCGCCTTCTGCCAAGCACTCCGTCGGTCACGTGATGTTTTGGGCTCTGGGTCTTGGAAGCCTCGAAGTGTCCATCATCCTCTAGACATCTTCACACCGTTCGTGAATCTTTCTCTAATGCCATGACCCTCGCAGACTCGGTCGCTCGACATCGCCACCTACGACCCTCTCCTCAACGCGTACGTGTTGATCGCCATCGGCCCCGCGAGAAGGGAAAGGGCGTACTGCAAGAGCACGGCAGGGCAGTAGCTCCCCGCTGTGTCCTACGGAGGCGAAAGTGGCAGAATGGCAGCAAGCAATGTCTTCGACCATGTCCGAGGAAATGCGAGCTGTCGGCGTGAAGATGCGAACACCCACAACGCGTAGGGCTAGGATTTCGACTAGGCATGTTAACTCCACCTTTCGCACGAGCTGCGCGGAAATTCACCTACCTAGAACAACACCGCAATGTACTGCACCGACGCGACACGGCGATCATCCTGTATACAGCATCGGTACAGCGTAGACCACCTCCTCATTCTCCATCGGACCACGGCACGAGACGGCTGTGGGTAAATGGCGGCGAGGAGCAGAACAACCTCCACCATGGGGTCCCCAGTCTGGGATGTAAGTTGTTCTAGAAGGAGCCTTGTCGCTGTATTTACCATTTCATTTCTCTTCTGCCTGTGGAACCTGAACTCTCTGACACACCTCTGCAAAATGCGATCGCTGATGTCCACCGCATTGTCGGCCACATTGGCTGGTGGCACTACGCTGACCAGCCTATGCACCACCTCATATGTTCAGGCAGCACTACCTGCAGATGGCACCCTTCCAGGCGCCACAATCGACCCTGCTTCGGTGATAGCAACAGTAACACACAATTATAACATCACGAGTTCTGATAACTTTCCGAACGCAGTGTTCGATTACTGCAACGTGACTGCAAGTACTCTCCACCAGGTCAGGTCATATATAGCTAAGAATATGTCTCTAGTTTGCGTACTCGCACAATGGCAGGAATGACAGAGTCCAGGTGTCGTACTGGCTGCCATCTCCGGAGAACTTCAAAGGTCGCTTCCTGGCCACTGGCGGAGGTGGTCTCGCGATCAATAGCGGCACTGGATTCATCGCAGGCGGTCCTCCACACGGTGCTGTTGCTGGTCTGACGGATGGCGGTTTCGGTGGCTTCGACAATCAATGGGATGATGTGTTCCTCCTCGCGAACAACACCGTCAACTGGGAATCTGTCTACATGTTCGGATACCAAGGAATTCATGAGATGACCATCCTCGGGAAGGCTTTCACAAACAACATCTTCGGCTCCAATGCGACGAAACTATACACCTACTATCAAGGATGCTCCGAAGGTGGTCGAGAGGGCATGAGTCAACTCCAGCGTTTCAGTAAAGACTACGATGGAGCCATTATCGGCGCGCCAGCTTTCCGCTACAGCTTTCAACAAGTCAACCATCTTGTGCAAGGTGTTCAAGAACAGACACTTGCATATGCTCCTCCGACCTGCGAACTGGCAAGAATTGTAAACGCGACACTCTCTTTCTGTGATCCGCTGGACGGAAAGACTGATCGCGTTGTCTCGCGTACTGACCTTTGCGCATTGCAATTCGATCTAAACACAACGATTGGCCTGCCGTACCACTGCGCAGCCTCTGCAGGAAATCCAATGATGGGCACCGGTCCAACTCCCGAGCAGAGTGGCACCGTCACAGCGAAAGGTGCAGAGGTAGCTGCCACGATCCTCAAAGGGCTACGTGACTCGCAAGGTCGACAAGTATACGTACCTTACCAATATGGGACTAACTTTGTGGACGGTGCCACGGCGTACAATAACGAGACTGGAGAGTGGGAGGTCACTCAGTCAGGCTTGGGTAGCGAATGGGTTCAACGTATCCTACGCCTCCAGGATGCCAATTTGTTGCCAGAAGGACTTACAAATGTCACTTATGACACCCTGAAAGACTGGATGCTTGAAGGCTTGCACACATACGGCAGCCCGCTCCAGACAACGTGGCCTGACTTGGCATCTTGGAGAGATGCAGGTAACAAGATCCTACACTGGCACGGCGAGTCTGATGACAGCATCCCAACTGCTTCATCTGTTCGCTACTGGGACTCAGTTCGCACATTTCTCTACCCCGAGAAATCCTACAACGACAGTAGCACAGCTTTGAGCGAGTGGTACAAATTCTACTCAGTACCTGGCGCAGCGCATTGTTCACCCAATCCTAATGAGCCGAATGGGCCGTTCCCTCAGACCAACTTACAGGTCATGATTGATTGGGTAGAAAAAGGTATCGATCCTGGCATGCTCAATGCGACTGTACTTCTTGGCGAGCACTTGGGAGAGAACAGGAAGATTTGTGAGTGGCCCTTGAGGCCATTCTGGAGTGACGATGAGACGATGGAATGTGTCTATGATCAGAAGAGTTTGGATACTTGGCATTATGATCTGGATGCTTTCCAATTTACTATATACTGATGATAGATGTGTAGGAGAAGATCACGAATAGCCAATGAGCAAAGAGCACAATCATGCTCAACACTTTTGATCCAACTTGTACTCGATGCTAATTTCACATGCCTCAATGAGCCGCCTGAAGAAACGATGGCGGTTTTCATACTATGGTCGACCCCTCTTATACGCATCCGCCGAGCTCGGCTATGACGGATCCTACCGGGATATTCACAAAGATCGAAGCATCGAATGAGCTAATCACATACATTGAGCATACCTACTTCTCCAACGATGACCATGAAAGCGCTTCGATATCACGGCACAAAAGACATTCGGCTTGACGATATCCCAATCCCTGAGCTTCAACCCGGCTGGGTCAAGATACATATCGCCTGGGCAGGCATATGTGGCTCTGGTGATTGAAGAAGATGATTTCAAGCTATCGTAATACTGATACTTACAGACTTACATGAATACCTCGTCGGCCCCAAGAATGCCCCAACAACACCTCACCCAATCACCGGCGAATCAATCCCTACCGTTCTCGGTCACGAATTCTCCGGAACAATCATAGAACTCTCTCCAGAAGTAAAGCATCTTCAATTTGGCCAGAAATGTACAGTATTCCCACCTCTAGGCGATCGGACATGCCACTGGTGTCTACGAGGTGATTCTGCCGGCATGTGCCCCTCGTGGGGATTTCTTGGGTATAGCGGGTACGGAGGTGGTTTCGCAGAATTCATTTGTGTTGATGCCAGAGATGTTCATCCTTTACCTCAATCTATGGAATTAGATGTTGCAGCTCTAGTCGAGCCACTCGCTGTAGGTTGGCACGCTGCCAAAAAGGGAGGAGAAGGCGACACCGCACTCGTTCTTGGAGCAGGACCGATTGGAATCGCTGTGATATTTGCTCTAAAAGCACGAGGCGTGAGCAAGATTCTTGTATCGGAAATTTCACCTTTACGGGCAAAGTTTGCGAAAGATGCGGGTGCTACAGTTTTGATGAATCCTTTGGAAGATGACATTGTTGCGAGGTGTCGAGAAGAAACTGGTGGATTTGGACCGCATGCTGTGTTTGAGTGTGCTGGTGTACAGGCGAGTATGGATATTGCGATTGAGGTTTGTCGTGGTCTGGGGACGATTGTGAATGTTGGGATTTTTGAGAAAGATATTAGGATTAATCCGAATATTGTTAATCGGAGACAGCTGAAGTATGTTGGGAGTAATGTTTATACTAGGGAGGAGTTTGATGAGGTTATAGGGGCTATTGCTGATGGTGAGTATAGAGATGAAAATGAAGCATGTTATTAAGGCTGATATGGTTGATGTAGGGAGCATACCGAACCCGCAGGCAATGATTACTGGACGAGTCCCTTTATCGAAAGCAATTGATGAAGGCTTCGGCGCTTTGCTCAGAGACCGGGAGAAACATGTCAAGATCCTCGTGCAACCGTAGCAGTATTACATCAACAACTCGTTACTGAAAAGTCCCCTCGGTCACACTTGTCGCCGTGTCCGTGGCCACCTCGTCCAGGATTACAACCAAATATAGCCACTTTGGTCTCTGCCAAGACTCAATCAGTTCAGGCTAAATCAACTTTACGAGCATGTTGACGTCGCTTCAACCCCGGCGGTATGGGTATACCTTGCAGAGATCTCATTCAAGAACACTATTCCGGCGAAGTTCGACGTCCGTCCAAGACAATACGGTGGAAGCTATTGCAATACGAGGACCACTACTACCAAGTGCCATAGTTCTATTATGATTGAAATTGCCACTCTAATGTAGTAGCATAGCATAGCATATAAAGCAAAGAGGGAAGTAGGTACAAGAATCCTCCCTCCTTCATCCATCGCAAACTGCATCGACCCTAGCAAACCCAATCTACCACAACCACTTCCATCACCAACCAACGCAACCATGCAATTCCTCACCCTCCTCTCCCTCGCAGGCACCTCCCTCGCCGCCGCTCTCCCCCAAACCTCAAACCTCAACCTCCCAACCGACTACCACTGGGACGTCGAATCCTGGCACGCAGGTTGTGCTCGAGCAGGCTGCTCCTACAACTTCAACGTCACAGGAGCCATCTCCGGCATCTACCCAGGTTTCAAAGCCTACTGTAGCGGCATGGACACAGGCTACTACAAGGACTGCGAAATCCTTGAAGGAGTTTCGACATCTGGCACACCGTTTGTGGCTGCGAGTTTGAGACCGAATGTGCAGAATGGCATTGCGACTATGAGTGTTAGTTTGAGTTTTACGGATGCGGATACGCTGTAAGTTTTGAGATCCATACAGAGTGATGTCTGTGTTGGAGTGGTTATCGCTGATTTTTCTGTGCACAGGATCACACACAACATTTCGGGATGGCATGATGCTTCCTACAACGCATTTGTTGCGCCGCTGCAGAACTTTACTATCACGCCAACTCAGGCTACTGCGGTGCTCTAGATGATTGGGCGGGATGACTTATTCTTGTTTGTGTTAAAATGCATAGCGCAGGTTGTAAATAAAGGAGCATAGCGAGATTCACCATGTTTTGTCGTCAGACCTTCTTCTGAGGACAGGTTATGCTAGTGCACATCATCCTTTTGCACAATTTCCCAATCCTCTTCAACGCCTTCCTCTTCCACTTCCTGCCCAATAGCCAGAAACGAATCAACAATCTCTTGCCTCTGGCCACCCTGAGCTATCTCCACAACCTCCTGTCCCAAATCCTCCGGCATGCCCTCCCTCCACCTGATCATATGAAGCTCATACACACTAAAAACATCCCTCCTTCCCTCATCCCGTTCGCGCTTTACCCAGTGTCGGTTCAGGAACTCGAATAAATGGTCATTGTATTTCGCAGCTGCCAGATAACGATCCCATTGTGAAAGGTAAACCGTTGGTAATGTATCGTTACCACAGTGCTTTTTCATCTCCTCGAATACGTTATTCCGTAGATGTTGTTCCAGAAATGCGTTGAGATGAGAGTAGACTTCTTCTGATTTGAAGTGAATTCTTGGATCGGTGTTGGCCTTTTTGCTGCTTCGTCGCTCTGGTGCACATAAGGTATGGATCTCTGTGTATAGTTTCATGTACAACTTGAGATCTACGCCGTTCTTGGGATCCGACATGATTCGCTTGAGTCCAGATTCCAGGAAAGTCCAGGCATCGTTGGTGTCGGGTGGGGGCTTTGTGGAAGCCATCGGGTGAGGAAAGACTTGTGCTAATGAAGATTCTTTTGCAGTGAACATTGGCTCTTTTACCTGAAGTGTAGTCGAGTACGACGCAAAGCGCGTCAAATATGGCAAGTAAGGTAGATTCAAGATGTCTGATGTCGTTGCTGAAGGCAGCAACGTACATGTACTAGTCGAAGTATATTTCCGGGGCTGAGTCACCCTGCAGTCAGGTGATGTCGTCCAACGCACACACTGTCGTCTTTACAGGTATCTTCTGTCGAATTGAAGGGTTACCAAGCAGAGTGGTAGTGGAAGTAAAGCGCAGATCTATGTAGATGGAAAAGCAGAAGAGCTCACTGACTAAGGTTTAGATTCTGTTCTCACTTACATCGTACTTCGAGACACGCTTGCATGCTCGGACATAGAAAGTATGAAGAGCTCCTGCTTGGGCAGCGCCTAGATCCTGCTTGAGGACATCCAGTTCCAATCAGGCGCCTTCCTCGCCATTCCGGGATCTCTTGATCTTTCTCTCCTTCGTTCGGTATTTGTTGATACGAGAATGACCCTCCTTACTACCTTTCCTAAAATACTTCCCGATCGCGACGGCACAAAGTCCCAATGCGGCTTTGCACAATTGCTGTCGTCGAATCGGTGCGCGCTCGCCACCATCCCACAGCTCCTCCAGACCGGCAGTAGCCTCTGCAAGGTACTCGATGAACCTGAAGGCATCCGTTGAGAACCAGGGATACAGTTTCTCTTTCAGCAGATTGTAATCGAAAGTCAGAATGACCTCCCGAGAATGCCCGCGTGTGTGCCGGAATTCGACATGTTGGAAGAAGGACGCGCAAGTCGTCGGTTGGGATGGGTCAAAATTATGCGAATCCGGCCAGGGAAAGAAGAAGAATTGGACTGAAGTGCCGTCTTGGACAGGGACGTCAAACTGCCATGTGGGGGTATTGTTCACAATTTTGGGATCCCAGTATTTCGAAAACGAGACTCGTTCTTCCTGGAAAGGATCCTGTCCTTTCTTTTTCTCAAAGCGTCGCTGCGCTTCGACTTCTCCACGGATCATCCGGCAGATAGGATAAAAGAAGGACGGGAAGAGAGGGAAATCCGATCGTAGAGGCCATCCAGTGACCCTATCAAGGTCTCGCACGGGATAATAGCGTGATTCCGCATGCGCAAGGCCTTCTGTAATGATCCTGGCCTGCAGCTCGTTGGGAAGATCGCTCAGCGATCGCGTTCTGGGTGATTCTATCCCCTGAAGTTTCTGATATTCCCTGATCAAAGCCAATGTGTCGGCATCGTCAGTGATTAGGTCCGACATCTCGCTCTGGTTGTTGCCAATCGTCTAAATGTGTGCGGTGGAGAGTCGTCTTTTGTCGACCATGATGGTACCGAGAGCTCGTCGCGATGTCTGCCCCCAGACTCGTCGTCAACCGGGAGCAGTCAAAGCATTCGGTGTCCTGTGTTCGTTGTCCTAGTTTTGAGAGGTAGAAGGTGAACAGGAAGAGGACGAGGGTAAAGCCTGGGTCTAGTTTTATTGCATCTCGCCTCCTGCCGACCATTCGACCGCCATCACCTGCCAGAGAATCGACGGTAGCGCTCTCCAAGATGGAAAGTCAAATTTCTTCATCTTTCCATCAACCAGCCTCAAAATCAGTTGTATCTTCGGCTACCTTGGTGTCCCAGATGTTAAGTCTGGAAGATTCATCGAAGATGACGTAATGTCAGTGAAACTATCCATTCGTTGCTTGATATCCCCGTGGCTCGTCACATAGTAGGTCTTTGTAATGCCTCTGGTACATTGCAAGTCGAGTTCCGCTCTTGATTTTGGCACTTAGGTAATTTCCTCGAAAGACGACATGACCAAAACCCCTGCACTCGATTCCTGAAGTCAAGCTAGATTTCGAAGCAATGCGGTGGCTTGTGGGTGGAAGAATTGGTATGGATCGCAATATGGCAAAGCCAGGAGGGTGGGAGAACTGTGCTGCCTGAATTTTGTCGTCGAGATGGCATTGGTTCGTGGTAGGTAATCATGTGGAGAGTCATTGGCCGGCAATGCGCACTCGGGATTTCGCCTGCTGCAATACACCCAGGTCGACAAGAGAGGTCACTCCGGCAGCATACCCCACGCTCACTAGTAGACCGAGGATTTGCGCACACCTTCCATCGTTCATGGCCTCCGCATGTGGTCATGGCATAACGATTGGGTATGCCTCCGGCGGGGATTTTGGATCAGATAAGAACCCTAGTTCCCGATGTGCTGTTATCAAGAAAGGATCTATCCACCTCCACGTACAGGTACACGGTACCATGGTGTCAGAATCCGGACGTAGTATCGATGTCCTGATGTAAGTGCCTGGTGGTCCTTCTGCCAAAGCGTCTGAAGCCTGTCAGCCGTCGCGCAAATGATTGGGCACTCACGCATTATGTGGAGCATTGACGACGATACTCTGTCGGCACACGCTTTCAAACCCGATATTCCAAGACGTGGGACTTCAGCGGTGTTCGATCATCTCAGCCGAGATATAGTACCCACTGAGGGCATGATCAAGTGCATGAGTCATGGCATCTGATTCGGCTCTTGCGCTGATCTACAATATCCCGTGTGCCTGCTCCATGTAAGACTTCATGTCCATGATCCCCGAGTAGAATGCTGAAGGCGGTAGCTGAATGCAAAGGCACTTGACTTGTCAGCGATGAAGGTCGCCGATGTCGGCGCTAGTGCCCGCAAAAATCTGCTCTCTGCTTTTCATCAATCAACTCGGAATTTGATCGACCTCGTGCGAAGAACAAATTCGCCATGCGAAATGTGGCTGTGGGTGTCGAATCCCTGCCAGCCCTGTCTTTGATCTGATTAGATTGATAAAAACTTCCTGGCGACACGAGGAAGATCCTTGACAGCTCGTCTAAGAATGTCCACAGTACCAATGAATGTGGGACTGTGGTTCTCGTGTATCCCATCCGTGGTCTTGGCCCGGGACACCTCGCGCTTGCCTCGCGTCTTGATCTACAATCAGATTAGATCGACCTGCATGAAAACAGCGTGGACGGCCTACTGCACGCTCTACTGCGGATAGCTTGCGTAGCGGCTTGTAGAGTGTCTCGGCAAGCTTTCGTGGACCTTCCAAGATTCGTCAAGCACTTGCGTCCCGCGCAAATTTTGTGTTTGAGATCTCGGCTTTCTTTCGTGGCACTGTAACGTAGAGCCAGATGTGGTGCCATAGCCGTCCGTGCTTTCATGTTGGCTGTTCAAGTTGCTGGACGGGAATATCGTAAGACGTGGGCAATAGGCCGAGTGCGGAGCTTCTTCAATTTCGTGTAAACGACCTGCATAGATCCATGAATCGTGCTTTTGTCAGCTTCGAGCAAACTTCTCGTGAATCGAGTGGACTTCTGCAAGCACCATCCTCTCCAGGCAAGATTACTTACGACCGCGATACATAGTCTCGCAAATATGGCGTTGCAAATCGAACAGCAAAACCATCATGCCGAGCGTCCTACTCACGGCAGGTCTGGCAGTACCGGTGCCAGAGAAAGTTACGATCTGGTGGGCATTGGCTTCGGTACAACCTCACTCGCCTTGGCAGCTTCTCTAGCGGAGAAGAATCCCACCGTGAAGGTGATTTTCGTGGAGCGAGAGTCCCAATTCACCTGGAATCCTGAACATGTCCTACCGGACGAAGAGGTCGGAACCTCGTTCTTGCGCGACCTGACAACCTCCCACAACCCGCGCTCCGAGTTTACTTTCATGAACTTCCTGCACGCCACAAATCAATTGATCATGTTCGCAAACAACTCCAGACTCACACCTTCCCGAAGACTGATGGGCCAGTACTTCCGATGGGCTGCTCAAAAGATTGAAAAGCTGGGATGGGTGAGCTACGGCCAGGAGGGCGTGCGTGTCAGACCAGTGAAGGCAACCGCGGTGAACCGAGTGACCCAATGGCAGATCGAGGTTAGAGATTCTAGGACCAACAAAGTCTCCGTGGTACAGGCAAAGCGGATTGTCCTGGCCACCGGTGCAACTCCTCATATCCCGGCTCCATTGGCAGCACCTCAGATCGAGCCGCTGGTGCTGCACTCCAGCTCAAGCACAGGTCTCTTGGAAAGATTGGGTGGTCTTCAGCAGACACTGAATGTGGCCATTGTGGGTGCTGATCAAGAGGCTGTGGAGCTCTTCCACCACCTCCATACTGCACGCGGCAAACACACTGCCACAATCTTCTTTGCTGATTCGGCGCTGAGACCGGATGATCATATGCCCAGCATCTCCGACATGCTGGACAAGCCAGAATCGGCAGAAGGTAGCATGCCACCAGAAGTTCGTGCGCGCCAGTATGCAGCGCAGCACACGCCCAAAGTTCACCTCAAGACGCTTGAGCACTTGTATGAAGCCCAATACAGCCAGAAATTGATCGAGCCAGATAGTAGCAAGTGGAGATTCCAGATAAGACCACTGAACGAAGTGGTCGGTGCCAGGCGAGAAGGGAATGCAGCTCGTCTAGTCACCAGAAACCCAAGAACAGGCGAATTTGCCACGTCGGCGAGGGCATTCGATGTGATCATCTCCGCCACCGGGTATGAGTTCGCCACAGACATGGATCTCGTGGGACCAGTATCACCACTCCTCGACGCGTCTGGCATGACGGTCGATCGGGAGTATCATGTCAACTTCAGGCGCGACGTTCTATCGCGTGGTTGTGGTATGTGGCTACTCGGATCCCTGGAGGACATGAAGGAGCGCGGCGACAACTTCAGTCTCATGGCAGAGAGGGCGAGACGCGCCGCACAGAGTGTGCTCATGAAGATGGCAGAAAAGAGTGAGGAGCAGCATTATGGCGAGCAGGCAGTGTTGTAGATGGAGTTGGATGGCGTTATCGATGCATTGTGTTTTGTAGCTCTAGCGTTCAGTTTTGAGTTCGTGTTTGTCTTGGCGTTGAGGGCTTCGACGAGGGTCGCACTTCCTCCTTCAACTGCAAGACTTGTCATATCATCACACTGATTCAAGAATTACATGTGCTCATATGCAAACTGCATGTATGGACTGTGAAGGATGCGAACTTGTTCAAGGTCGTCTACGCCTACAATAGTGACATCAACGCCTCTTTGCTACCAAATTGGATATCATTAATTTTCGGCCTGACCTGACCAGCAATTACTCCAGAACGCCTCGCTAGCTATACAGACTCCAGCACTACAGTCTCGCTCTCACAGGCTCCATTGATGCCGCAGCATCTATCAACTCCTGGCCGATTCTCCTCATCTCAAACTTCTTGATCTTGCCACTTCCCGTGATTGGCACATCAGAAGTGACACCATCTTCGCCAAGCCAGAACACATGAGCAGGCGCCTTATGTCTACCAAGTGTGGCCCGAATCCATTCACGAATCTCATCCTCGCTGGGCCGAGCGGCTCCCTCAGCTCTTTGCAAGAATGCCGCAGGAACCTCCTGGTAGCGCGGATGTGGTAGACCAACTACGATGGCTCGGTCGACGCTTGGATGCTGGACTAAGCGTTCTTCGATTTCAAGCGGGTAGATATTCTCGCCACCTCGGATGATGATGTCCTTGAAACGGCCAGTGATGCTGCAGTATCCGTGCTGGTCAAAGACTGCCTCATCTCCCGTGTGTAACCACAGCACGCCGTGCTCGTCTCTTGTCATGGTCTCGGCGGTCTTCTCTGCGTTCTTCCAGTAACCTTGCTGGAGCTGGTATCCGGCCATGCAAAGCTCTCCTCGAGTGCCCACTGGCACCATCTGGCCATCCCGATCCACGATCTTGGCGTGCGCATGCGGCATGAGTGTCCCAACTGTGGTGAGACGTCGATCGATGGAGTCGTCTACAAAGGCATTGAAGCAGGTTGGAGAAGCTTCGGTTAGGCCGTAGCTGCTGGTGAATTCGGTCATGCCGAATTCGTTCACCATGAGTTCCATCAGGTGACGAGGTACGGGAGCACCAGCAATGATGCCTGTTCGCAGCTTACTTTGGAAGTTGGCGGGACGAGGTAAGCTGAACAAGGTGTCAAACATCGCTGGAACTCCGTGGAGTGCTGTGCATTTTTCTTCGGTGATCGCTTGCAGCACAGAAGGGCCGTCGAACACCTCTGATGGATACACAATCTTTGCGCCATGTGTCACACATGCGAGCAGCCCGAGAACAAGTCCAAAGCAATGGAACATGGGTGGTGGACAGCAGAGGACATCATCCGCGGTCAAGCTCATGCGATCTCCGATGAAGCGCGAGTTGTTGAGCAGGCCAAAATGCGTAAGCATGGCGGCCTTCGGGTGTCCGGTGGAGCCACTTGTGAATTGCAGATTGCATGTCTCGTATGGGCTTACATTGCGCTGCACTTCCTTCAAAGGTTCTTCTGGAAGTCGAGCACCAATATTGATGGCATGCTGGTAATCCACGAAGTTTTCCCATGTTCCATCCAGGGTGATGATTTGCTGCAACGAGGGCAGCTCTTGGGAACGCTCGCTGAAGCCCTTGAGCATGGCTCGATTGTCCTGACGACCGATGAAAGGTGTTGCGAATAGAAGTTTGGACTCTGCGACGGGCGTCAGCACTCGATTCATACGATTGCGCACTTCCACCTACCTGTATATTGCAATGCATATTCTGCCTCTGCTGTGGTATATGTGTTGTTGAGGATAACTAGAATCACTCCCAGCCTCATGCATGCGAAGAAGACTGAAGCATATTCTGCCCTGTTTCCTGCCAGGATGGAGACTCGGTCACCAGGACGAATGCCTCTGGCCTGAAGGTATCGTGCAAGCTGCGAACTTTGTTCTTGCAAGTCATAATATGTCCATCTGGTTCCGTTCCAGGGTATCACGACACACTCGCGCTCTCCATGATGCTGGCATTGCAGGTCCAGCAAATCGCCGAGTGCAAGCGTCACCAATGGCGGGTTGGCAGGTCCATGGAAAAGTGAATATTGTGTGTTCACACTTGGTAACTCCTGGATAGTTGTCATGGCGTCGACAGCTTCTGACGTCCTTGAACTTTTTCAAACCCCGAACTTGAAAGATCTGATAAGACGAAAAGATCAGAGCTACTTTTACTCGGCATTCTTGCATTGCGAATACATGCACATGCAGACTGCCCACGTTCCCGACACCGGCCCTGCAAATCACAAGCCCCAAGCTATTCGACGTCACATCGTTTCGGCGAACTGTCCAGAACCGAACCGAACGGTTAGCCCTGCGTCTGTGTAGCCACACATCCGGATCATTGCTGGAGCACTTTTCCGGTGTTATGGCGAGCTCAGCACTACCCACGTTTAGCGCGTGGGTCATTCTCACCAGACCAAAGAAGGCAGCTAGCAGCCCAGCAAAACATGTTCACCAAATCCCTGCTAAAAAGTTACGGCATTTATACAGACTAGGGCAAACGTCCACTCCATGCCTGAGCAATGTGCCCTCAACTCAGTCAACATATCGCAAAGTCTTGACCATGAATGGGCATCGATCGTTGCAAACGACCACGCTCCGGCTGTGGCGGCATATGCGACAAGAAGAATAACCAATGCCAAATTGTTGGCGCCAACAAGCTTCAATCCTGCAAGATTCTCGAACCTGTGAGCAGTGAAGGTTCTCAAGCCACGCGATGAGCCCAGCAAAAGACCCGACACCACTGCAGAAGTACCAGCAGGGTTCAGGTGGGTAGATTATCTGATTGATAACCTAATGTGAACGACATGCAGCACGCCGTCGCTGCAAATTCTGCTAGCTGTCAGAGCGAGTCTCCACTTTGTGCTAGCCATCGCCGAGGCGTGGAGTCGCAAGAGGGTGGAGGAGCCCAAATCCACTGTGGTCTTGATGCTGCCAAGATATTGTCTGGTGCTCGGCACGTTTCCTTGCTGTCCGACTTTCACATTGGCCATCATCAGCACACTCTCGCTATACACGATCCTTGCAACCCGCAGAAAATACTCAACTCAGATTTCGACCTCGATGTACTCGTTGGCTTGGAAAAAGCAGCCGAGCCACGAGCCGACAGCCCTGACAAGATGCCAACGAAAGCCCATCTAAGGCCGGTCTCGCCTTCATGGTACCAGTTCAAAGCTGGAGTTTGATTCAAGATGCAGTTAGCCGTGACCCGAAATCCAGTTCCAAAAATGTATAGTTCTGCTACAGTTCATTAGAAACAACGTCAGCATCTGCCAGGCCAATAGCTGCTCCAACACCGTACGATCTTCCCCAGTAATTGTAGCCAGTGCAGTCAAGCTTCTTGTGTAGACGCACGTCTACATCGACAGGTATGCCGCGAGGCTGAAGCAAGCAGACTATCTTGCAGCTCAGTGCCGACCGAGTATGTGAGAAAGCCAATTCGATTAAGTATCGTAGGACCAGTCCCAGACACTTGAGAAGGGTACACTCTGATGCTTTCGATTCTTATGTATGCGGGGTGCCTGATTTGACCATTTTCGAAGACAGTCGTAGCAGTAGGCGTCATTGCTCCGGCCCAGGCTGCTGAAGTTATGACAGTGAGTCCAGTCTCGCATCTGACATCGGGAATGTTGGCTTTGCAAATCTGATACCATTTGACTGTAATTCGAACTATGTATCTAGCTTTCAACCTCATTCCCCATTCCTTCAACGCCATCTGAGCCAAAAAGGAAGTCGACCAAAAGAGACCCAATTGTGTGTTGTATGCACATGGAGGATGTCCATTGGATTTCCTTTTTCTATCAAACACCTGCCATCTGTCGGCAATAAAAAGAATAAAAAGCTTGAGTTGACATTTCATCAAGCCCACATGCATAAACGCCGATCCATTCCATTCGATGCATGCTTCATTGTACTTCTGATGATTACAGCTGCTTCTCTCTGCCATTACTTGCCACCTCATTAGTGCAGCTCGCCGGCTGTTACGAGAGATGAGGTCGGCGTTCTGCTTTGTGTGTGCTGTTGTACAAGCGCCGGATCATAGGTGTCGAGATCGGAGTCGAAAATCCTATGTTTGAGGATAAGAGAGTACGCAATCTAAGAGAGACATTCCGTGCGGCCGTGTCGTAACTTGTCGTCTAATATCCATACAACATCCTCGCCATCATCTTGCTGCCACTTGACGAGGAGGAACCGGAAGAGCTTCGAGTAGAGGTGGCCTTGGCTCCTCCAGCGACTGCAGTACCTGTCTGTGATGATGACGTGTCATTGTTCTTCCAGTTGGATGGCTGCTGGAGGTTCATGACATTCAGAGAGATGGTGCCAATGAACTTCTTGGCGACAATCGGTCCGACGATGAGAACGATGAACAAAACGAACATCGAGAAGTAGAGGATGGCGTATCGGATGACTCGTCGTCGGCGGAGCTTAGATTGCTTGAGAGAGTAGATTGGTGGACGAATCTGGCGACTGTGAAGAGTGTCAGTAATGATCATACTAGATGAGCCGTCGTGGCAACATACCTTGGACGAAGCCAGAAGAGCATGACAGAGTGGAACTTGTCGATGTATGGGATCAGAAGTGGTGGCAGCATGAAGAACAGCAGAACGTGTCCAAGGCAGAAATCAGCTGCGAAGAAGCCCATCTCGGTGATCTTGCAGAGGAATTCACGTCCTGGCTGAGAAAGTGTGTGCCATCCAAGAGCGTACCACTTGCCAGTCCACCATGCTATGTTCGAGGTATCGGCGCGGAACTCTCTGGTCAGGGCAAGAGCAATGATCAGCTTGAAGACGAAGCGCTGAATGGCGACGACAGCAATCATGCCCAGAAGAGCCTTAGTAAAGCTCCAGCCTTCCAGGAAGAACATGACCTCGAAGAAAGCCAAAAGCATGATGACAGCGATGGCGTGAGCGATGGCAGCGAGGACCGCACCGAACTTCTTGCAGCACATGCTGAGGAGCGGGCCCATGCAACATGCCATGCCGAAGAATCCGGCGGCGACACCAGCATTGACACCGATTGGGCCGAAGGCGACGATGGCAACACGGATGAGCGAATTGGTCGGAGTGATGTTGGTACCACGGTTGTTGGCTGCAATGACACCAGTTCCAGCGTTGATGTACAGGTATGGAATCAGTGTGGCAGCGACCAGGACAAGCGGACCAATGATCTCACTAAAGAAAATGTTGGTGAACTTAGCCCTAGGCGTGTCGCCAGACAGCTTGGAAGACGGCTCTCCCAGTACCTTGCGCTTGAAACCAGTGAGACGTGTTCGCGAAAGACGGACGAAACCGATCCAGGACGCAGAGTGAGCCTTGGTGTTTCCGCGAGACAACCATCGCAAGAACTCTCGGTAGTCGATGAAGAAATCGGCCCAAGCGAACTGGTGTGGGTTGAACAGGAATGGCGAGATGCAGAGAGCAAGCAGCGAGACCCAGAACCACAAGAGCCAGTATCCCCAGACTGTGAGTGTGCCGAAAAGCAACATCATCAGAAGACGAGCGCCCAAGTAGATCGAAGGGCTGGCGAAACGCGAGTAGAGGACACCGAAAGGCATGCGGGCTGTGGCGAAACCACGTCCAGTACCAATGTAGCGAGCACCTCCGAAGGAAAGATCCTGCTGCAGCGAGTAGGCGTAGATCTGAGTGACGAACACCTCGAAGAGCGGCGACAGCGAGGAGAAATGCTTGGCCAGACGAGTCGCTGCACGCCAGAATCCACGCTCAGTCAATTCTTGGATTGTCAGCGGGACGAAGGAGATGAAGAACACGATGAAGATCGAGACAATGCAACGCTGGACCCAGTCCATAATAGGGACGATGTTGGCGCATCCAGTTGGGAAGAGTGGATCAGTCAATGGAACGTCCTTGTTGTACCGACAGGCGATGGTCTCGTGTCGCAGGGCACCAAGATTGAGCAAGCACCACATGAATAGCTGCACCGACAACATGACAAACAAGTTGTTAATGTGGAAACCCGGGTGAGCGTAGTAGAACGACAGGAAGCGATCCAGAGGGAGTTGGGTGCCGAGGTAGTAGTACTCGCGAGACAACATCTGCTCGCCCATACCAGTACCGATCTTGGTGGTGAAGTTGAGAATGGAGCCGAAACCAAGATCACGACCCTTACCACACTGGTAGTACTCGCAGTGCTTGATGCGACCACCACGAAGGACGGCGTTCATACCAGCGTAGATATCCTCGTTCAGGTGCAGACCCTTCTGAGCCTTGGAAACACCACCACGAGTGGTCATGAAAATACCGTTCAGGAAATCAGGATGACCGTAGTGAAGCTTGCCTCCGATTTGAGCCAGTGTACGAGCGAAGAGAGTACCGAATGTCTGTTCCTTTCCGGCAGCGACGTCACCAAGAATACCGATGTTCTCAGAGAAAATGTACTCTCGGGCACCGAGAATGGCGACTGGGTTGAACTTGGTAGGTGGCAGACCTGGAGTGTATGGCGAGACGTTATCAGTGGTCATTTCCTCGAACTCAGCAAGAACCGATCGGATCTTCAAGCACTCCTCGAGATAGTTGTCCTGGTTAGCATCGATGAGCTGGATGTACTCTCCACGGTAGAAGATCAAGCAGTGGTTCTGGTTGTCAGACTTGCCATCACCAAGAATTGGGTTGCCAGAAAGCATGATGCGGAACTTGGGACGACGCATGCCATTCTCCATGATCTCGGAGTGACCGTCAATGAGCGCAGAGAAGAGTCTCGGGTCTTCGCCTTCAGCCTCCGGTGGTTCCTCGTCGAGGTACGCAATTTGAAGATCTGGGTACGCACGGAGAAGGAACTCGGCGTTCTCACGCTCCTCCTTGGAGAATTTGGCGTATCGTTGCATAGAGACCACAATCTTGAACTTGCGACGAGCCATGCGCTCGAGCTCACGCTCAAGCTTGTCAGAGTTGCCACCAAACATTTGTACGACCTCTGGGTTCTCGACACGGTAGAGCAGCTTGATTGCACGGCTGTAGTTCATGAAACCGGAAATGGTACGGTACAGCGTCTGCGAGCGGAGAGAAGCCCAGATACGCGTGCGTAGAGTATACTCAGGAGCAGCGGACTTGAAACCAATGCAGTAGAACGGAAGGTCGTCGATCTTGGACTTCTGTGTGTCCTTCTCGTTCTTCTCATAGTCGCCGTTGAATTGCGAGGTCTCGTCGGCCAGAATCTTCGTGTCCTTGACGAAGCAGTCCCACTCGTGTGGATGAAGCTGCTTGAGGTACTCCAACATGGTGACACGTGAGTATGGCTCGTCCTCACGAATGATCTCTCGAAGAGAAAGGAGAATCTTTTCACTGTAGTGAGGAATCATGACAGTGAAAGTTGGCATGTTGTCAACCGGGAGTGGCTCTGGGATTGGTGTCGAAAGCGACTGAGCGAAGAAGCTAATACGGCGCTCGGCCTCAGACATGGCAGGGAAGAATTCGGTCTTGAATGAGTGGTCCTCCTGTGACACGAAGAAGGTTGGCGCACGCAGGGTACGCTTGCCTTCCTGCTCAGACGGAACTTGGTGGTACAAAAGCTTCTGCACATGGTCGATGGCCAACAAGTGCTCGCGGTACATGGAGATGACAATAGCATTCCAGATCTGAGAGATGAGGACCTTGGGCTTGTACTTGATCTCCATGTCGGTGGTAGCCAGGATCTTGGAGTAGATACGCTTTGGCAGACGAGAGAAGATGTTCCTCCATGGCGTCCAGATAGATACACCAAGGTAGAAAGACCGTGCCACAGAGAAGACGCAGTTCCAGATGACATACCAGAGGTAGGTATCCAAGAAGAACAGAATCAAATCAGTGAAGTACATGAGGATGAGCAAGACCGTGGGCTGTTGGTAGCACAGAATGGTACCAATCATCTTGTCTCCCAAGCAGTGCTGGATCTTCATCGTCGACAGGATACGGATAGGATCACGGAGCGAGAGAGTCAGGAAGAAGTAAGACTCAGCAAGCTTCGCGGCGAAGACCAGGACCCAGAGACCCATGGACATCCACATGTCATTACCGGCGAGACGAGGGTAGCTGGCAGTGAATGTTTGACTGGCGACGTATTGCCTTCGCTTTCCGTTCAGATAGCTGCCGAAGAGACCGCCGAGAGGCATAATGGCGAAGAAGAACACGGTTGCCAAAGCAATGAGGAACTGGACGACACCCAAGATGAGTGCAATCTTTCCGTCTTGCGTGACACCGAAGATGTAGACCGATGGAGCAACGTTAATGACGAACATGACGATCAAAACCAAGAGTCGCTTGGTCAAGTGCTGAGCGCCAGCCCATCTTCGTGGAACATATAGCCATTCGGTGAGAGTTGCCAGGATCTGAATAAGACAGCCGAGAGTACCTCCAAGAGCCACCGCGGACCAGTGAGCTGATCCTTTGGGCTGGTTGTTAAGCTGCTGCTGGTAGTTCTTGGTGTACAGAGTGGGAGAGTTGAATGCGGTGTAGAACCAGAAGATACAGACGTGGATGATCCAGATGCGGTTGAAGTTGGTCAACATGTGGAACCAAGATCGGGTCTCCTTGTATGTCTTGAAGAACGCCTTCTTCCAGATAACGTCCTTGAGACGCTCGTATCGCTCCGCGGGTGGAAGATCAACCAAACGGGTCTTATCCTCGAATGGAATTCTTTCGATGCCCTCAGGATACCAGAAAAGCTGGTTCATGTCATCGTAACCGATAATCTTCTGGTGATCAAGCTCCTTGCGGACGTATTTGCCCTCAAAGATTTCATATCCTTGATCTCTGCAGTAGTTGTAGAGGGGTGTGATGCAGTTGTTCAGGTATGTGAACTCCTCCACGGGCTCCACACGGTTCTGGCAAGCAGGCGAGTGGTAGTAATCGTCTGCGCACTTGAAGATGAAAGCCAGAATTTCGGGCATGTACCGAACCTGATTGGCTTCGCCCCAGCAGAGCAAATACAGAGCAATTTGTCGGACTCTGTCATGCTGAGACATGCGGTTCATGCGTGTCTTCCAGCGGTATTCGGCAGCTTCAAGGGAGTTGTCGCCTTCTAAGCTCTCAAGTGTAGCCTCCTCATTCTGTGGGTTGGCCTCTGCCTTCTTTTTCGCTGCCTTACGAGCTTTCCTGGTTGCTCGGTTGGCTTTTCCAAGCTTCATGTTGGCAAACCCGACGGCATCGTCAAGATCAAGATGAGCCGCGAAGTACCATCTCCTGAAGTTGGCGTTCTCGCCACCAATGTAATCGGCGTGGAGAGAGAGCAGGGCTTGGTTGGGCGACATACGGGAGGCACGAGAATCGAGGAGCGTCATCAGGTGGTCGAACATATTTCGCATGCTGTCGCGCTGAAAACCGAATTTGGCAGTCAAGTCAAGAAAGATGTCTTCGATCTCCTCCTTGGAAAGTGGAATCTGGGCGTCAGAAGTCCAAGCTGGGTATGGCTCCCTAGACCGCTGTCCAGCAGGAAGGGCACTTGTGTAGTCCATGCCGTAGACAGGTGTAGAGGCGCCAGAGGAGCGGTTGCCACCGTAAGATACTTGAGATGAAGGTGGTCGGTAGCCACGGCCGGTGCCATCTCCATACGAGTTGTAGCGCTCATCACCGCGACCGTAGTAGTCCATTTCAGCAGCGCGGGCCATGTCGGATCTCATGGTGAAATCACTGAAAGTCTCAGAGTCCTCTTCGGAATCGTGCCCGCGGCGACCACTCCTGCGCTGGCCCTGACCGCGACCTTGTTGCTGATACTGGCCTGCAGCCTGAGCGCCCTGGTCGTAGTATTGATCGTTGTAGTACTCGTCTTGATAGCCGTGCTGTCCGGCATCGTAGTAGCCATCATGTTGATAGCCTTCGTGAGCACCGGCCTGGTAGTAGCCATTGTCGTCGTAGTAGCCATCGTGCTGGCCCTGTTGACCGTAGGCGCCGTGCTGGTCGTAGTATGCGCCTTGATCATCTTGGTAGTAGCCGTCGTGACCGGCGGCTTGCTGATGGCCGTAGCCATCATCGTAGGCGCCGCCCTGATGCGGGTGGGCCATGGTGGATGGTATTAGATATTATTACTGCGTGCGGGAGTCAGCAATGCGCATTTGGAGTATGTTTGGTGAATGATGGGTGCGAATTGGCGTGGCAAACGGCAATGCCACGCCAGGGGTACGAAAGGGTGAAACGGCACTGAGACAGCAGTGGTGAAGAGTGTTGATGGGAGCGCAATGGCAGAGGCGGAGGCGAGGCGACGTACCGTTCAGCAGACGTGCATGGGCGATGCGATGATGGTATGCCGCGCTGAGGTGCAATTAAGGGTCCTGTGGGAGCGGTCGGGTGGTGCTGGCGAGCGACTGTATCGCGAGCGGTATTGTCGATGCTGCACACTGCAAAGAAGCGAGCGTTGGTGGTCGGGCCGCAGACCCAAGCAGTCGCACGCTGCGATGGAAGGTGCGGGTGTGTCAACGAGCGAAGGCTCCGCTTTGTCTCTGTTGACAACAGACCAGGAAGGCAGTAACAAGCAAGACAAGAAAACGGGAGGCAGGCAGTGGTGACCGCTGCAGCGGGTGTCGTGAGGTGCAGTTCGAGGTTGGCGGCGAGGAGGTGCAGGTTGCAGGTGGTGCTGCCCTGTTGCTGTGAGAACGAACGCGCGTTGGATGCTGCGCCAATGCGTTCTCCTGTAGCGGCGGCGCTGATTGGCGGGTGGCCAAGGATGCAAAAACTCTCGATTGCTGGCTTCCGAGCGGGAGAGTGTCACCAGAAGCGGTTCCCCGCGGATTGACGCTGTGGAATCAACAACAATTGCAGATAACAACGAGTGTGAGTATTCAGACACAATCCAATACGAGGCAGTGGAGGGAAAGGACGCACGCCGGTTGCAGAGAGGTTGAACGCAGGCCTGGCAAGCGTATTCTGTCGACAGGCACAGGGAGGGAAAGGGGCAGGAGCCAGCATCAACTTTTGCTGGACGCTGCCAGCTCGCTTGTCAGGCTCGTCGGCACAGGATTCGTCCAGCTCATCCTCTCACATCAACGCTGCTGCTGACCCCCGAAGCGGCTAAACCACGTCGTGCGCGCGATAGTGGATCTATCCTTGGCTATCTTCTCCTTTCACCACGCGATATGATTGCTTGATCGTCCTTCGGAGCCTTGGATACTTCCCCGATCCCCAGCAGATGCCGCCGATCCCCAGCTGCCATCAAATCTTAGTGAATGTTTGGAGTGACCGAATCGAATCCTAGAAAAAGCTCAATATTTTGAGCCTTTCTACATCGACACCGACGTAGCCCTGCGGACCGCTCGAGTGCGGGCGACGCTTCGGAGGGCAAGCCTCCTGCGCCCGCACGTCGCTCCTTGCTTCTCAACACATAGGGTAGGGGAATATAGACGCATTTTGAAGAGAGTAGAAGGACTAAGTAAAATGCGTATTGAAAATTTAGTGGGGGTCTCGCAGAATCACGGTCGCAGCTGGGGTGCGACGGCCCAGCTGGGGATCGGGTAAGTATCCAAGCTTCGGAGCCAACGCCTCTCGACGGCGGCCCTTGCCACTTCTCAGCGTGGACTGCCAACAACGGCGCCTTCAACCAAAAGACGCGCGAATTCGCGAATGCGCGACTCTTGGAACTGAGACTGCACCGTGAAATCATGGTGGTTACGCTGTTATCGGCAACTGACAGATCATGCCTCATCAACTTCGTACTGCAAGTGACGAGGTGGCCTGCCCACACGGCTGACAGCTACGAATGCAGCACGCTTGTCTGCAAGTTGCAGAGATGTGCTCCCGCTGCACGTATCCGATGTGGCGAAATGGAGCTTTCGTTAATATTGATATTGATATTGATTTACTATTTTTGCAGTGCAGCACTCCGTTCTCCGTCTCCGACCGCGTAGCTCGCGAGGTGTCTAGGAACTAGCATTTGCCACCCTGGTTTCACCTCTGGAACGCGAACTGGACATCGTACCTGCGTGAGAAACATGTTCACGAGGTCGTCTCATGGTATATTGTCTCTGCGTGTCTATACAACTGCAGTCAGTTCTGCGAGCATTCTCATCAGCGAGTCAAGTGTGGGTGCTTTCTCATCGATAATAATCTTAACTCTTTCCCACCCACTTCTGCTTCTGGTGGAATAACACCGCTTAGCGGCCGCGCACAACCGGACCACTATCGTGTGAGCTTATGCGCGGCATGAACTCTGAAACAATAGCTGCAGCATGGAACACGATCTGTACCAGGAAGCTCCTGCGGTCTTTGTACGATGTCCGGCGATGAGCACACATCCTCAGACACGATACAACAGCGACGGGCTCGTGGTCGTAATCTTTCTGCAGCTTCACAACTCCTCATAGTGGCTTAAAGGGCTCAGAAACAAGCGGTCCTGAGGTAACAGATACATTTTTATGGTTGATCAGCGGGGTCTTCGAACGCTGTACCTGCAGTAGCACGGCGGTACTGACGCATGAGACTGAAGCGGCTCTCCATCGCCACTCGTCCAGCACCACTTCCTCAGCTCTTGAGGCTGTTGAAGCAGGATAGCTTCGAAGCCACTTCCAAGTTGTGGCGATAAATGTCGCTTGACCCGGGTCACTTGCTATGAAGTACCGAATGGACTTCCTGCTTTTACTGGAAAGCAAGTTTCTGAAGCAATGGTTCTGCCCACCGATATTAGGACGTTCTGGAAGTCGTGGAAGACGCTCCACAGCACTATCATCCCTTGTACAGATCTTTCACTTCCATATCGGATGTGGAAATGGCCGAACATCCTCCTGCCGCAGGCCGGCAGCTGTCGTGACGTTCACGGTGAAGTTCGAGAAAGCGTTGAGCCAAGACCAGGAAGCGCCATTTGCCATGCTCCGTAATTAGTTTCTCTCTTCCTGCCGCGCACTCGTCATGCACAAGAGCATGTTTGCCAGCAGCACGTGAGATGGGCGATTGTTTCGTCGAATATCCTGGGCAATTTGTTGACATGGGCGGTTCTGATCGTGGTAAGAGATCCTGTCGCAGCTTTTTCTCCGACTCCATACGGCCCCTGAAGGTGTGCCGGGCAGTGTCAGGACTTTCATGTTCACCCAATGAACTCGCTGGAGATCAGCGCGCCAATGTGGCCAACCGATGAGAGGGTGGCGCTGGTGAATCCACAGTTCGAAACAGGCATAGACCGATGCGAAGAACGCGCAAGCCCGTGTCCAGCATTGGCGGGAGTCTTCGGCGGCGTCTTGTGTCTCCTGAACAACATCTTCGCATCGTCTTGTATCCACCCAACACTCGTTGTCGCGATAGCCACACTGTGCTTGTCGTGCTTGTTATCCGTCTCTGCCTTGGCGCCAAAGGCATCTTTTAATCAAACGCCACTTCAATACACTCATTGACCCATCTCAAACAACAATCGTTTGGACTGACGGACGTTCGCTGCGCGAGGCCGTCACATTCCACCTTCCAACTTTCACCCCTGCGCGCCGACCCTTCTTCGTCACAGGGGCAGCGACATTGACCCAGTCCATTGCGACTTCACACTTACGACGACAATACCGTAATAACAAGACGCCACCATAATGAGAGCATTCGAATACGCGTCCGCCGCGGCGGCAACCATTGGTCTTTTCAGCAGCGCAGTTGCTGCTGCCGACCTCCCCTCCATCGTCATCAAGGGCAGCAAGTTCTTCTACGAGAACAATGGCACTCAATTGTAAGAGCTTGATCGTCGCAAGGGTAGGATAAGACGGATAGGACTGACATATGTCGCAGCTTCATGAGAGGTGTCGCCTACCAACAGGACTACTCTGGCAATGGCTCTACCTCTACGAGCGATAGCAGCCAGACCTACTCCGACCCTCTTGCCAACGCCGATGCATGCAAGCGTGATATCCCATATCTTCAGCAGCTTTACACAAACACCATCCGTGTCTACGCGATCAACCCAGACTCAAACCACGATGACTGCATGAACGCTCTCGCCGCGGCAGGCATCTATGTCATTGCAGATTTGTCTGCGCCAGTTGATGGTTCTTCTATCAACCGTGACAGCCCAGCATGGAACGATGCGCTGTACGAGCGCTACACTTCTGTCGTCGACGCAATGGCAAACTACACCAATGTCCTCGGTTTCTTCGCTGGTAATGAGGTTTCCAACGCGCCCAACAACACTGATGCCAGCGCATTTGTGAAGGCTGCCGTCCGTGACACCAAGGCCTACATCAAGGCGCAGGGATATCGCACCATCGGTGTAGGATACGCCACCAACGATGATGCTGATATCCGTGTCAACATGGCCGACTACTTCAACTGTGGTGATGCAGCCTCTGCCATTGATTTCTGGGGCTACAACATCTACTCATGGTGCGGTGACTCCTCGTACACCGAGTCTGGCTACGATGTTCGCACCAAGGAGTTCTCCACTTACTCCGTCCCATCTTTCTTCGCCGAGTACGGTTGCAACGAGGTCCAGCCACGTACCTTCACCGAAGTCCAGGCTTTGTACGGTCCCAAGATGACCCCAACATGGTCTGGTGGTATTGTCTACATGTACTTCCAGGAGGCCAACGACTACGGACTCGTCACTGTCGATGGCAACTCTGTGACTACCAACACAGATTTCAAGAACCTCCAGAGCCAGCTCGGCAAGATTTCTCCAACCGGTGTCAACTCTGCTTCGTACAGCCCAACCAACTCGCCTGCATCTTGCCCAAGCGAGGGATCTGACTGGGACGCAAAGGCCACTCCTCTTCCACCTTCGCCAAACAAGCAGCTCTGCTCCTGCATGTACAACTCCCTTGCCTGTGTGGTCGCTGGTGCCACCGACTCTGACAACTACGGTGACCTCTTCGGCACAGTCTGCGGCCTCGGCAATGATGTCTGCTCTGGCATCACCGCCAACGCTTCCACTGGCAGCTACGGTGCGTACAGCATGTGCAACTCCACTGAGCAGCTTGCTTTCGCCTTCAACCAGTACTACCTAAGCCAAAATTCTGCCGCTGATGCTTGCGACTTCAACGGCGCTGCTGTCACTAAGTCTGCCACTTCTGCTTCTGGCACTTGCGAGACGCTCATGTCTCAGGCTGGAACTGCTGGCACTGGTACCGTCACCACTTCCCCAACTGCCAACTCCAACGACCAAGCCTCAGGATCTGGATCCGGCTCCTCTGCCTCCAGCGGCGCTGGCGCTTTCATGGGAGCTCCAAGTGCATCCTTCAGCATGCTACCTGTATTCTTTATGGTGGCACTCGGTATGTTTTCCGGCATGGGTATGATTCTGTTGTAAGAATATTCCTTTCCACGACCAAGATGGAAAGCAGGTCGCGGCTCCACGGAACAAAGGTTAGATGGGTCGGATTGGAAAGCTCGAGCTTCTTTGATGATAGCGTTCATGCACATTTCGGGGGAAAGAAGAGAGAAGAGCATGGGGTTTTTATGCCTGATCTGACTTGACACGTTCTTAATGAGGCCTCACGGCTGGTTATTGGATCTTACTTGCATGGAAGGATGGCAAGATGGCGTTGATTCGATATCCCATTGTGCTGCGATTTCTGTTTTTGTGTCTGTATAGCTGAGATAACAATCAAAAGAAAATGTTTAAATGCATTCAGAGGCTCTCTCACGGCTCAGGCTCCCACTCATCGTCGTTCATCCACATAGTGTTGATCCAGGTCCATGATCGTGTGTACTACTCAAACAGAGCATGCTTACTGCTCGCTGTAATCGTCGTTGTCACGTCGTGGCCCATGAACCTTCGAATGGACTCTCATATGACAACTTCAGAAGGTGCATTCTTTAATAGCGTGAGCTACCAAGCATGTCAAGACCAGAAATATACAGATTCCTGCGGTTCCTCTGGAGACCTTATTCCGAGAAGTATGAAAAAAATCAATTACTACCATCTTCAATCAATTTATCATGTTCGCGAAGTTATGCGAAGTTGTTGGTACACCTCGCCGTCGTGCGTCCTTGCTGAAAATTACCCTAAGCCTGTAACCCTTGGCCGCGCCCGCCGCGACGCGACTTCCGTCCATCCATGCCATCACGTCAACGCGAGCAGACCACCTCGAAGACAGGCTGTGAGTCCGTAGCAAAAGCAGCCTGATCCTCGATGATACCATCATCTTCAGATCCGACGTGAAAGCCGCCTCTGCAGCGAGCGGGTAGAAGGTACTACAGTGCCCAGTCTGGACCGCACTCAGGAAAACCGCCGATGACTTCTCCTTGCAACCTGAACCGACTCGTGCACTCATCAACATGTGCGGCATGGAGAACTTAAGTCTCGCAGCATTGGCTGATGTCTCCACGACATCAGAAGTCGGCATGCCATCTGGATGAGACGAACTCAATGGCCGAACGGCATGGTCAACTGTACCCCGACTCTTTGGCGCCCAGGAAATGCAACCTCTGGCCATGAAAATCCAGCATCATTTCTTCAAATTCTCCTTTAGCCCATTAGGAGTCATATATGAGAGCACCGAGGTGCTAGGGGTTAACTGCAACAAAGAGCAAGTCTCACCAAGGCGAGGGACCAACCCACCGAAGTCGACAGGATCTACACGTACTTGAAGACCTACCAAATCAGATCGTCGTGGCTTGCATATGCTGCACATTTGCGTAATTTGGTGGCCTGCAATTGGAGCAATGGCAATAGAGTTTCACTACAAGTAGCCCGCAGTGCTTGCATAGTAGAGTGCCTCGGTCGGCCTTCTACATTCCAAAGCAGAGACAACGAAATACAAGATGACCATTCCCGCGGCTGCTGGCCCAAATAGCCCCCAGAAACGTTCCTTGAAGTGGTTCCCGAGATGCTACCCAACGCCGGTATCGTCATCAGCGCTCTGATTGCGCTGTCCGCTGCATTGCCAGCATCTTCTGCAGGAAGCTTCACCAACTGGAAAGCACCTGGTCCCACAGATGTTCGATCGCCTTGCCCAGCACTCAATTCACTTGCCAACCATGGCACGTACCACTCGATCATCCAAGTTTTCGCACACTGATACCGAGCAGGCTTCATTCCACACTCAGGAAAGGGCATGACCCTCCCAATACTCCTCTCAGGACTTTCACAAGGACTCAATATTGGCGATGATGCAACCACTCTGTTCTGGGGCGGAGGAGTGCTTGCTTCGCCAAATCCTCTCCTCGGGCAGTTCGACCTGTCCGATCTTAAGAAACATAACTTTCCCATCGAGCACGACGCAAGCCTCAGCCGACAGGACTTCTTCTTTGGTGACCCTCAGCCCTTCAACCAGACCATTTGGAACAACGTCTTCAACTTCTTCTCTGGCCAGAACACAGCCACTATTCCCGTAGCATCGAAAGCCAAATACTCTCGCGTCCAAGACTCGCAGAAACGTAACCCGACCTTCACTTATGGCCCACGAGAATTCATCCTGAGCTATGGAGAAACTGCTCTCTTCCTCTCTACGATGGGTAATCCTGATACTGGAGACGCACCCACGAATTTCGTCAAGATCTTCTTTGAGCAGGAACGGCTGCCGTATAACGAGGGATGGAGACCGCCTGCCAAGCAAACTACGCTGATCAGCATTGGGAATATGATCAATCAGCTGTACGCTGCTAGTCCGGAGCCTCTGCCAGAAGGTCTGGAAGTTCTCACAGTGGGCGCTTTGAAGGATGCTTGGGCAGGTATCAATCCTGTGACGGGATTGCTTGGGAATTCGAGTTGCGCTTCGCAAGGCTGCTGAGTGCGGCTGTGCTCTCAGCTCCTTAGCTGTGATAGAGCCATGTTCTTCAATTACCAAGATAAAGTGTTGGAGAACTTGAAGAAATCAGAGAAGCTGAGTCAAGTGTTTCAAGCAAGAGCTTGCCCAGAATGCCATTCTCGATCAGACAGTCTCGCACCCTTCTCTTGAGCTGTCCATACTGGCCTCTGCCCTGGCGTCCTCGCGATAGGCACTGCAACTGACGTGACACGGAAAGTCGACCTCGACTTGGCACTCTTGTATGCTTTACACCGGCTTTGCATGCATGAGCACTGATTTGATCTCATACTTATGTACAGATGTCAGTGGTGAGTCGTCCGAGGTGTCTTGAAGCAAAGAGGTGTACTGCTTGCTTGCAGGTCAGCTCGACTGGGTGCCCATCAGAGTCTTCTGGAGCGATCAGCCATGAGAGCCGCACCACCGTAACAACCGCTCCTTGCAGTGAATGGCGCTCGTACACGGACTAGCGGAGGCCTCAAAACAGTAAGCCATCTCATTTGGAGAAGGAGTTGTTATGCGGGAGTCTTCGGGATGACCCGTGCTTCATGTGAAAGCTTGGCACGAGTCTCTCGGAAGCTTCCTCAAGATTCACAATCTTCCCCAGCTCAACGAGCATAAAAGGATCAAAGGTCTCGCTGGATTGATATGGATTCAACTACACCAGGCGGAGAATTCTTGGCTCGGTCTAGTGGTAGTCGTCGCCAGCCTTGGTATTCTTCCGCTTCTCGAGACCTGCATGACCGTTGACCTACACGTCACCCCACCAACGAAGCAGTGATTCATGAAACGAGCTTCGGGATGCCGGCCAGAAAGTGCTAGTAGCCTATTTAATCGAGAACAATCATCCCTCAATCACGACACCAGCCCAGGTCCGCGGGCTTCCATGGCGCAACGGTAACAATTACGCAAACTTCAACAACACGTTCGACCCCCCCAATATTCAGCGAGCACCGTACTCCGACACCGACGAACTAGGCAGAGGCAAACCTAATGCAAACCTCGTCAAATCCTGAATAATTACAGGTGAAGACCTAGGTCCTTGCGACCTCATACTTCTAAACAGTCAATTGAATCGAACAAATGGGAGCGCAAACCCACTAACGCACAAAATCCTCTGGCAGTCCCTACTCAACTGGGCATCGAGTTTCAGAGGTAAAGATTAGGGTACTTGATCAAATTGATCAAGTACACCGAACTTTTTTTTCTTTTTTTTTTTGGGTGAGAGGATGGAATGATCATTGGCGCGACTCCTCGAACTCCGACTCTCGAAGACTGCTGAATCTGTTCATCTGCATCATGACTCTGATTCTTTTGCGGAACAACAAAATGATGATCAACACCCATCGCGGTCAGCAGTATTCAATACGCTTACTTGGATTTCCGTACAGCTGCATCCTACGCATCGCTACCCAGCAACAGCACGCTCTGTTTCTCTCCTGATCGCTTTCGAACTCTCACTCGACCTCGCCAGCCTAAACAAATCCACTATAAGGACGAGACATTCTTCTTCGTACACGTTGTCGTACATCTGAGAAATTCACATATTCGGCAACGGCCGCGGAAAGTTGTCGACCTTTGAGCAACAGCATACCGGCCGCCATCCGGCAGAATGCTCAATCGACTTCGGAAACGCGTATCCATCGCATGGCGCCCAAGAGCGGTGCCAGTATCATCTGAGGCTGCAAACAGTGCTCCGATCACAGTGCGATTTGTAAAGTGTTGAGATCAAGCAGCAAACAAGAGGCGCTCATCCAGTTTCGAATGATGATACATCTCTCATGGGTTGAGCTGGTTGTGCCTCGTCTTCAGTGGGTACGGTCAGAGTGGACAGAGTATGTTCTGTACGCGCTCCTCTTGCGCCTCAGCTGCGGCTACTCACCTCGAGGAGAGAATTGAAATTGCAGCGCTATCATCAGTTGCTCATGGCGTCGATGTGTTCATTCATCTGCCAAAGGGAATTCAAAGGAGGAAAGTTAGTCGCAGCGCGTTAGATGGACTACATGGACCTCGCAATCTCACGCTGCATTACTTTGCCGATACATGCCAGTGATCAAGTCCGAAATTGCTGCTGTTGCTCGAACAAGTTCCATGCAAGAATTGCTGGCATGCGAAGCGCTTTTGGGAGGGAGCTCTTTCTGTGCTCTTCCCGACATTGGTCGCAACTATTACACAACTTAAATTTCAAAGCGGAGTCATGAGGTCAAGCAAACTGCTCATTACGCCAATGGTCCTGGCCCTTTTCAAGATCTCACGGTGCATGCAAGAGCGCGTCTGCGATGACCAGGCCGGCCGACCCAGCAGCAGAAGATTTCGTCGACGGTGGCAGCGTTGAGCTTGCCCAACCAAAAATCCAGGTCGAACTTCGCGCCTTCTTCCAGTTTCCAGGATTACGCAATTCCTTCTCCTCTCCTCTCCCTGGGCCAACAACAAAATTCACGAGTACTGCTGGGGCTCAGAAAAAATGCGACATGCTCAACAGCCGAAGAAAAAAAACCAAAAAAAAAAAGAGATTTGGAAGAGGCCGGACTCGAACCGGCATCCAAAGGTACTGGGACAGTAACGATTCGCCCACCTTAAGACAGTAATGAAAGATATCTGTCTCAAGGCCCTTTGTGCCCTACCACTAGACCACTCCCCCATGAAATTTGATTTGATGGGAGGAAAGCGGTTCGTGGTAATATATAGGTTGCTTTGTCCGGTCCGCAGCTTGGCGTACAAGAAGTGGTTGATATACGTGGTCTGAAGCAAGCCAAGACCTTGTCCTGTTGATTATACGACACAACGCCAACGACTTCACACCGTTTAATGTGACGAAGATCGACGAGAAGCGATGTAATCTACTGCACCATTTAGAAGGATTTGCGATGTTTATGGCTACGCTTTCCGTTGCCTTCTCCGTTCAGTCGAGATTGCAAATACGCGTGATATACGATGAGGAGAGAACTCATACTGGACCCACCAATGCTCGATTCGACTCAAGTCTAGAAACACTGCAAACAAGTTTCGGAAGGTAAGCAAGATCTTTGCCGTGATCCTCAAGGAGAGAGTGGAGCAAAAGTGAGGGTTCGAAGGGTCTGGATTGTTTCACATAGAAAGAACTACCTACTTCTCAGGCTCTTTCCAGCTCCAATGCGACTTCCCTGATCTCGACTGTAGGCTTTCGGACCTCGGATTACTATCACTATACGTGACAGCTTCTAATTCTGCAAAGATGAGTTTCTTCTGGTCTTTGCGATATCTTCGGCCTTGATAAAGACAATCTCCCTTTTTGACGCCAGCGAGCGCTATCTCGGCTTCGATAACAACAGTCTCTGCAGCTGTTAATTGCGTTTCTGGGAACAGGAGTTTCTTCTGGCTGTGGAGGTATCAAACGTAGCTTCAGCAGTAGTAGGAACACCCTCTGCATCAAAGATGATGTCTATGGTCGACGAAGCCCATGGGGAACTCGATCGAAGCAGCTTTGACGTGTCTGTACTTCTCGCAAGCAGGATCTGGCTTTCTGTTCTTGGCCATCGTTCTCGAGCTACCTTGGTAGAACGGGCAAGAAATCTCGTCAGTGTCGCGAATGATGCAGCCGATGTCCTACAGCCAGTTTTCTGCCTTGCGGATTAGACATATGAGATAGACCATTACCTAAGTCGTCGTCGTCGTGTCGCGAACACGATAACCTTGTTACCTGTCGGCGCTCGTGATGAATTCCATGGGATCTGTGGAAAGTTCTTATTTACCTGGCATGTTGTAGAGTCAAAGGGAAGGTTGGTCACTGTCGTTGTTGTTTCGAAAAAAAGATATTAACCTAACGTTAGGCTTGGCACATGCCGGGCCAAATCATGATGGAATCGTGAAAACAGCCCGAATGACCAAGTTCGACCTTATACACATCAAACATCTGATTTCGTTCGTGCGGCCTCCTATGGCGCTTGATCTCAAGACACGCTCTCGTACTTTTAGCAGATACTTGTCTCTGGTACAACGCAGTCGAGCCTTGCTCGTTGACGTCCGGCACGGAATCGTCTTCTGGATCAGCGTTTCCCTCGCCTCGTTTCAGGATCTCGGTAGCTTCCAACAAGACTACAAATCTGTTGAACTAGGATTGTGATTAAGTGTGAGCATCCAAGTTATAATTCTGCGAAGAGGAGTCTTGCTTAGTCGTCAGCTGGATGGGAGTCGGCTGAGACAGGTGCGCTTGAGTCGGCTGAGGCGGCTCTTTGACAGCACCGAGCGCTATTTCATCTCCGAAGATAGCCAGCTGGCAGTTGCGTTTCCGGGAATAGAAACTTCTTCTGGTTGTGGCGATCATGCTTGGCTTCAGAAGTAGAAAGCTGAAGGACACGCCATGCGTCGAAGATGGTCTAGTCGGCGGTAAAGATGTCTTCCAATGACCTGCAGGGCATTCTGTGACTGCGACATGCTCAGTATGGTCAAGCTTGTTCGCGATGCCGTATGCTGAAGGGTCGCTACTGATTGCCAGCTATCACGCGCAGAAGGAGGTGAGCCTTTGCTTGTCGTCTGGCTTAAGACTGTCTTGGTTTCTGTAGCAGTGCTTTAAGATCTGGGTAGAGCGAAAGAGATCAATATGGAGGTGTAAGTGTGGGTAGAAAGCACGACCGATGACTAGTAGAGAATATGTTTTCATTGAATGTTGAGATACCGGAGTAGCACGAGTAGTTCTGCTAGAGGAAACAGAAGCACGGATGAGTCGAAAATACCGGCTTGCCTCAAGCAGGAAAGTTCGACTAAGGTCAATCGTAGAAAGCTGCGAAAGTACTTGCTCTGCTTCTGTTCCTAGACAGAGATTCCTCCGAAATTAGCAAGCTTTTTCACTCGAAGTGAAGACTCGGAGGACTTCGAAAATTGTGCATAAATTTACGCTGAAGCTATATGCTCATGGGAGTACTTTGAGAAGCGATTAGAAGTACTTCCTCTGCCTAAACTCGCAAGTAGAAATTATGTCGTGTCCATCTCTGGATTCGCTTACTCTGCTGCGATGGTAATTCCTGCGACCTTCTTCAAGTAAGGTGATGGAATCATCCCTGCGTGAGATTGAGAATAGTCGAAGCTCGCTCTTTGTATTCCTACTATAGAACGCGTGAATGCTTATCGTGTGGTTTGAATACATCTCGTGTCCTGATCGCACCTTATCGGCGTTTGTGACGCCTCCCGTGTTATCTGTGCCATGATTGACTTGATGAGGAGCGATATAAATGGGCTGGCGGCGACGTAACTTGTGTCCGGGCCGTGATTATGTGCCGTGACATATTCATTGAAAACAACAGAAGGAGGAATGGCTGTCAGAGGGAGGACGTAACCGGAGTGGAATGTATTGCGATGCGTGGGCAAGACCGCCGAGCGCTGCCGTAGTGGAAAGCGCCGGCTTTCTACAGACGCCACTGCGTGTTGCAAAATTGAAGACAAGTTGCTGCTGTTGTTGTCTTGGAATAGAGGAATTCTTTGATATTCACATGACGACTTGCCGGCCAAGCGTTTCGTGAAAGAGAAATGTGCAAGCAAAAGTGAAAGTTCGGAGAAATCGGACCTCACGTAGAAGAAATCGCTCCGCTTGGTCGTGAAAGTAGCCCGATCAATCTCCGTCAGGACGGAGCTCCGGACCTACTAGCGGCCAAAACTTAACTTCGATGCTAAAACACTAAATTTATGCATTATTTAATCAAACGACACTATAAATAGCTAGCAAACACCTAAGAATAGCTATTAAACTTAAGTAGAAGTATCTATAGTACTAGAAGACTATACTATATTTATAAAACCTTTAACTTTCTACTTTATTATATTAAAAGCGCTTATTAGCTTCTTTAAATTGCTAGATATAGAGCTAACCTTACTCTCTAAAGCTTCTAATCTCTACTTTAGCTTAGCTACTTTACTTTTAAAAGTAGCTACTTACTCTATAGAAAAAATAGCTAGTAGTAGTAGTAGAGAAAGTAGTAGTATAAACTCTTAAGCGCTATAGCTAGACTTGCTCTTAATATAGTATAAAGTATACGCCTCGCTAGTACTAACGTAGATAATATAGAGATTACTAAAAAGTCCTAGCTAGTTATATCTAGAAAAATTAGTAAATAGCTCTATAAATAGGCTATAAATAGAGTAATAACTTATAAGTTGTAAGCTATAGTAGCTTAAACTCCTTTAGTTATCTCTATTATATAGCTAGCGTAATTATACTTATAAAGCTACTATAATATATTTTTCTTTATCTTAGTATTACTATTCTTAGTATTATCGAGCTATTAGCTCTATTAAACTTTAGTAACCGAGTAAAACTAACTAGTAGTTTAAGAGTAGTAGAGATTAGATATATTAGTAGTAGAGGTAGCTATAGTAAAAAGGTATAGCTTATTATTTAATAAAAAGAAAAAGAAAAAGAAGTTTAAAATAAATTAAAAAAAAATAGTATTAAGTATCTAATAAGATAATAGATAGATAATAATAGGTAAGTAATAATAGGTAGGTAAGCGAATAAGTAAGCAAATACTTAGTAAATAATTAGACTACTATAGGTAAAGCCTACTTATTTTTATAATAATAAGTAGGTAAGTAGATAAGTAAGTAAATAAGTAAGTAAATACTTAGTAAATAATTAGACACCTACTTAGTAAATAATAAGACTACTATAGGTAAGCTTTTATAATAATATTAGCTAATAATAGGTAGGTAAAAGAATAAATAAGTAAGTAAGTAACTAAATAAAGTAATAAATAAAGTATAAATACTATATAGATAGCTCTATAGAGCCTTATTAATACTAAAGCTTATAAAGATTAGAGAGAAGATTTTCCTCTTAATAGTAATAGTAAAGTTAAATACTAACTAATTTATATATAAAGTAGCTTAAATTACTTATATTAATTATCTTATAAAGCTTATAAAATAGTATTTTATTTAGTCTATATAGTATTATATTATTACGCTATAAAGTTAATAGCTAACTCGGCTTCTTTTAGCTTTTAACTAGATAGTAAGATTATCTATAGCGTAGCTATCTATAGGTAGTAGTAAGTATAAATAGTATAATAAATATACCTTAAGTAGTAGATTTAGGTTAGAGAGAGTACTAAAAAGCAAATTAAAGCTCTAATAGCTAACTTAGCTTTTAACTAGATAGTAAGATTATCTATAGCGTAGCTATCTATAGGTAGTATTAGATATAAATAGTATAATAAATATACCTCGAGTAGTAGATTTAGGTTAGAGAAAGTACTAAAAAGTAGATTAAAGCTCTAATAGTTAAACTCGGCTTTCTATAGTAGCGAGATTATCTATAGCGTAGCTATCTATAGGTAGTATTAGATATAAATAGTATAACAAATATATCTTAAGTAGCAGATTTAAGTTAGAGAAAGTACTAAAGAATAGACTAAAGCTCTAAGCTAGCTATAGCGTAGTATCTATTAATTTTAAATAGCTACTAGTCGATTAAGTACTAGGATATTATATTTAATTAAAATCTAGAGGTAAGTAAATAAAAAGAGGATTTAGAGAATAATAAAGGATATAAATACTTCTATAAGTAGGCTATAAATAGTTCTATAACTTCTTCTATAATTACTTCTTAGAAGTAGTAGAAAATTTACTATTACTACTATACTTCTTTTTTCTAATTATTTATAGTTTATTTATAGTTATATTTATACTCTCTATAGCCTTAGGCGTTTTCTTTCTACTTCTAAGTATTTTCGATACTATTACCTATATATCTAGCTTTATATTATCCTTTAGCTTTAGCTTAAGTAATTGCTATATTTACTACTTACTTATAGAGGTAGTTATAACTTATAATATAGAATCTTCTAGCTCGATACTTTATATAACTATACTACCTAGTATAATTATACTAGTAATTATACTAGTATTTATACCTATATTTATATCTATATTTACGCTTAATATACTTTTATCTATTAAGTCTAATATCTTAGAGATCTTATATAGATTAATAGTTTAAGAGTACTATAAGCTAGCCTCTTTTAGCTACTACTTTAGTAGTATATCTAAAAGCTTCTTTTTTATAATTATAAAGAAAATTATAGTACTATTTACTTTATTATTTATAATAAAGAAATTATTATTATCTACTAGTAGAGCTATTATTATTCTCTTTGTCGTTAGTATTACTATATAAGGCGCTAATATATACTTCCTTTCGTTAGTTATAGACTTTCTATCTATCTAGAATATAATAATTATAAAATAATACTAAAGAGGCTCTTTTTTTTTTATAGTTTTACTAAATAGTACTAGCTTATCTACTAATATACGTTTCTCGAGAGCCTTTAGACTAATTAAGAAAAGGCTAAATTATAAAGTCTTATAGAAGTTATTATAGTATCTAGCAATTAACTTATAATTATAGTAGTCTAGAATAGACTTTAGATTAAATTTATTTAGTAAGTAGTAAATTAGAAAAGCTAGAAGACTTATATTATAGTTTATAAACTTAACCTTATTCTAACTATCTACTATAGCTAGTATATATTCTATTAGCTTTTAATATTCGCGGTATCTATTATACTCTACTTTTATATATTAGGTAAATACTATAGTATTATATTAGATTATAAGTATAGTAGGTATTATATTAACCTTCTTACTTCTTAGTAAATTCGAAGTTATAGATTTTAGGGCTATTAGCTAGCGTAACGAGAGCTATCTACTACCTATAGAATAGGTACTATATATAGGCTTTTTATAATAAGCTTCTACTTTATTTATAATTAAAGAGAAGTCGCTAGCGTTCGTACTATTATTTATACTATTATTTGTAGACTAATTTAGCCTATTTATAGAATTAAATAGCGTATATCTATAGAGCTAATTCGATAGAGTATTAGTAGTAGCGTTTATAGTAGCGTTAGTAGTAGCGTTTATAGTAGCGTTTATAGTAGCATTTATAGTAGCGTTTATAGTAGCGTTTATAGTAGCGTTCGGTATAGTTAAAGACTTGCGTATAAAGGATCCTCGAGAAGCGTTAGGGTTTATAGCGCTATACGTATTATAGAATATATATAAAGTAAGCATTTTAGTATAGTTAAAACTTTTTACTAAATAGAATACTATAAGCTAGTTATTACTATCTAATATATTAATAATATATATTTATAGCGTATTTGCGTAGGTGTTTATATAATTAAACTATCGATATATAGTAGAAATAGATACAGATCTACGCTTATAGAAGTACGTCTTCTATCTCTCTAGATTTCGAATTTTTAAAAAGCTATAGCTAGGTATTTCTTCTATCTATATATAAGCTACTCTAATTAGTAGTATAGTATTTATATAGCGCTTGCGCTAGCGTTTGCTATAAGTACGCTTAAATAGACTATAGTAGATAGTAAGATATCTACTACTATCTTTAGTTTATAATAGAGGTATTTTGTTATAGAAAGGTATAATATATATAGAGTATATACCTTCTCTCTATACTATAAATAGATATTAAGAATATATTAACATTTATATATATACTTTATAATATTTAGTAGTACGCTCTAGTATTACTATAACTAAAATTTTTGTCGTAAAGCGACTATCTTTATATAGCTATAGACCTAGACCTAGACTTACTAATAGATATAGCTTACCTCTAGAAGCTAGATCGACGTAGACCTAAATCCTAGAGTCCTAAGTACCTACGCCGAGTATTTACTATAGTAACTAGAAGCGTATATTAGCTTAGTATACTAGTATTACGCGAACCTCCTAGGTATACTCTATTAACCTCTACGTCGACTATCTAGTACTAAATCTAGTCCTCTATACTCTCTAAAGACTAGTTTACTTACCTTTAGTAATAATAAGCGCTTAGTTTATTTACCTTAGTAACATTATTATACTCTAGTAGAAGTAATACTTATCTATTTATAGGAAGTTACTATCTTATAGATAACTAGTAACTACTTAGTACTTTCTCTCTTAATCTACTCTAGTAAATAATAACCTTCTACTACTTTATCTATAGCCTTTAACTCTCTTATTTTCTATATTTCTTTTACTACCTAGGAGAAATTACTACCTCTAAGCCTACGTCGATTATATAGTAGTATAAATAACTCGTATATAAATTCTTTAAGTAACTACCTTTAGCTAGAAACTTACCTATTAAATCTTCTATTTTTCTTTAGTAGACTTATCTACCTACTAGTCTTCTCCTACCTCTATGTTAATTATAGTTCTCTAATAGGTAGTAATTATACTATATTAGCTATAGATAACGTAGACTCTTAGTAGCTCTCTACTCTTACTAAAGATCTAGTTACTACTAAGTAGATTAAAGATTTTACTTTAGTAATAGTCCTTTACTTTAAAGCTCTACTCTAGTAGTAGAAATCGCGTACTAGTACTACTAAGTATAACTTAAATAAGCTCTACTATACTAGATTTATCTATAAGTAGTATAGAGTAGATAAATATACTTCTTATATTTACTACTATATAAGGTCTAAGTTAGTAGTATCTAGAGCCTCTATACTAGTAACTAATAACTTTATCTTTTATAGATAGGAAGCTAAGATTAACTCTAAACTTAGTTACCTAGAATAGTAGGATATCTATCTATAGTAAGCTTAAATAACTATTAACTAGTTCTTTATAGCTATAAGTAACTAGGCTTTAAATAACCTCTATCTAGAATACCTATATTAATATACTATTAAGCTAGTTTCTATCTTAAGTAAGTCTCTAACTAGCTTAGGAGACTATATACTATAGCTATTTCTAGAAATTCCGAAGCCTATAGTTAAGCTCCCTAGAGCCTAAAAGCTTATCTACTTCTCTAGCTAGAATCTCGATACTACTCTAAAAGCTAAACTAGCTCTAAAAGCTACTCTAGCTTGCTATATTATAGAACGTTCCTATACCTAGTACTATAAGACCTATTTAGCTATAGTAGATATAGTATAGCTATACTCTAAGGTCGATTAGCTACGCTATACTACTAACTATATACTACGACTATAAGTAGAGTCTATCGAGAATAAAAACTATTTCTCTAATATAGGACGCGAGTTTAAAAACCTAAAGAGTAAGCGTTCTACTCTATAGAAGCTAATAATATTCTTTAGTAACTATAATAATAATATATCTAGCGTAGAAGATAAACTAAAGCTTCCTTAGCTAGCCTACGTTAATAGCCTATAGAAGTCTATATAAGATATTACTAAAGGTATTTCCGCGCTTACATAAGATATTAAAATAGCTAATAACTAGCTTAGCTATAATATAAAAAGAGCTATCTTAGATATAGGCGTAAATATTATATAGCTCTATAAAGTTCTATACTTATAATAGAAAAAAGCTACCTAGAGTATAGTAACTAATATAAATCGATATATATAGGACGCTCGCGTAAGCGAGACTACTAAAGAGATTCTAATCCTATAGCTCTCTTATACTAGAGCCTAGTACGACTTCGTTTTCGATATAGATAATTAATATAGAGACTTAAGCTATATAATATATAGCGTAAATCTAGATTTTCTACTATATACTATATACTAGGTAGGCTACTTCGATAGAGACTATAATAGTAGTATCGATATAGCTCTAGCTTACCTAAGTATATATTACTAGTCTAGATATCTACTATATAGAGAGAACTAGCTACTATATAATTTGTAAAGTAATCTTAATATAGCTACTACTCTTAAAGCAAACGTTTTTCTATAGTAATAGTTATATTATAAGAACTTCTAGCTAGTAATAGTTAGGTTTTTTAACCTCTTTCTACCTAAATATCTATATAGTAAAAGTTCTACTACCTATTTTAAAGACGTATAGTATTTTTATAATATAATAGTATTTATAACGCGTATTAAAATTATCTTTAAATAGAGTATATATTCTACTTTTACTTTACGTTAATCTCTCTACCTTTACTTTATAGGCTATACTACTAAATAGTTTAATAGTAGTCTTACTTTAGATACCTACCTTATTTTTATAATAAGCGAAGGTATCGATTACTAGGTCTAGCGCTTTTAAGAACGTTTCGCTCTTAATCCTAGTAAAGTATATAGAGCTTTTATAAAAGAATATTATAGCCTTACCTAGCTTAGCTAAAGTAGAAATATAGATAAATATATTCTTACTATATAGCGCCTCTTACTATAAACTAGCTCTAAGAGCGATTACTACGCTCTACTTAATATATAGTATAAGATTAAACCCGAGATATATATTAATATACTAAAGCTATAAAAGAATAGTATACTAGATAATTTTATTAGAAGTATATAAAATACTATAATTTCCTAGAAAGATATTATATAGCGTATATAACGCTATAATAACTAGGCGTAAGGTAAGAATACTATATCTCTAGCGTACGCTTTATAGCTAGGTAAGCGTATCGACGTAGCCTAGGTAGAATAGTAATTATCTAGCTATAGCTAGTAAGGTATAGACTCTAAGTAGCGCTTATACTATAACTATCTAAATAATAATACCTTTTAGTAGAGAGCCGGAAACGCTAAAGATTTATTAGCTCTATTAGCTTAGAGATAGCTTTTAGTAATTATGTCTAGTAACGTTAATCTTAGAAATAATAATACCTCTATTAATAAGAGTTTCGCTTATAATAGCGACCTAGATTAGGCTTAAGATAATCTCCTAGTACTATATATAAATAGTACTTTTAGTTAGGCTCTATAATAGAGTTTTAGGCTAGGTAGCAAAGTATAGGACTACGCTATTAACGTAGACTAAGCTTACGCTTAGGATTAGTAAGACTCTCTAAACGTTCTAGTCTTTTATACTAGATAAAAGCTATAAGCTTAGAGACCTAAACTTATATTTAACTAGCTAGCCTAAGCTCTAGTCGACCTTAAGCTTATATACTAAATATATAGTAATATATTTACCTTATATATATAGAAATATAAGTATATTAATAAAGCCTACTTAATATCGGTATCTAGCTAGCGCTAGAACGTTACTATTTAGCCTCTATAAGAGTAGTAGCTAAATAAGGCTCTTATAGTAATAGGAAAAGCTAAGAGTTAGTAATAAATAACCTAGTTATTATTAGCTTCTCTAATAGTACGTTTACTATAACTCTAGGAAATACTATAAAGTATAAGGACTTTCTACTTATATCTCCTAGTACTTAACTACCTAATAAAAGATTATACTAACTTATAACTAGAGCTAGTACTTAGAAGTAAGTAATTAAGAAAGCTAGTACTTTATAGGAATTACTCTAAGACCTACTCTATATCGATATAGTTAACCTACTATATAGTTAGCTAAGCGAGAATTCTTAAGCGCTAGATATACCTACCTAAATAGTATTACTTTTAAGTAGTAAGAGTAGGCTACTATATATAGTAGTAAGTAAGCTATTAATATAGTATAATTATCTATACTCTATAAGAGTACTTCTTATAAAGAAGAATTACGCGATTTAAGTCCTAGTAGCTAAAGTATAGATATCCTAATCTATAAAGCCTTTATAAGTAATAGTTAGCTATAATACTCTATAGATATAGACTTTAAATAATTTTTAATTAGCTTACTTATCTTAAGTTTAACTTCTAGAGAACGGCTTACTCTAGCTATTACTTCTAGCTATTACTTTCGAGTATTATATATAAATAGCGATAAGGTTTGCGCTAGTAGCCTTAACTCTTAGTTATAGATAACTTATTTTAAATTCTAAAGTTTATCTCTAGTACTTATAAGTATCTTCTAAGAAAAGTAACTTCTTAGTAGTATAACTTCTATAATCGACGCTACTATCTACGACCTAAGATTAACCGAGTATCTAACTACTAGTAATCTAAGTATAATATAACTCTTACTACGTAGCGCGCGTAAAACTTATACTATAGTACTTAAGTATAAATTATACCTATATCGATACTAAAAGCTACTACTAAAGTAAAGCCTACTTAGGCTAAAAAGCCTACTACTAGGCGCCTAAGAAAAGTAGAATTAGAATATAAAGACAATTCTTTAGTAGACGACAATAATAATTTAGTTACGTCTTCTAAATTAGCTAAGTCTTTATTTTTACTTAAAAAAAAGAAAACTATCTTATAAATACTAGATCTAGGAATAATTTATATAATCTTTTATTCTAGTAAACTTAATAGCTAAGTTACTATTAACAATTTTGCAAAGCGCGAATACTATAAGCTTCTAGCTAATACTTTTAAAGATACTTACCTCTAGTATATAAGATAGTTTAGAGACCTCCTAGTAAGTAAAGACTATATAGCTAGGTCGATTATATATAACTATAATAGAATTCTAAAGCCTTTTCTTATAAGAAAGAATAAAAGTAAGAAAGAATTATATAATAGCCTAGAGTAGTATATTTATTAATATAAAGTCTTTTACCTAGTTTTTATTAATCTTCTATCTTTCTAGGTCGCTATATAAAATAACTATAATAAGATTATCCTTAACTTAGATAATTATCTTAAAACCTTTAAACTATATAATAAGGATAACTAGAAGCGCTTAGGCGAAATATATCCTACTAATATAAGTATTACTAAATTAAATAAAGAAAATATAAAAAAGCTTAAGAAAGTTAATAAGTACTAGCGTAAGATTAAAAGTAATATAGATAACTTAACTAAAGTTATAAAGAGTATAGATAAGTAGTAGAAAAAGAATCTAGGTAAACTACTACCTTTAGTATTCTACCTAAGTAATTCTAAATAGTATAGAAAGATAGTAATAAACGTATAAGTAGAGTAGAGATAGAGCTAGGTTACCTAGACCTTTTTAATAGCTATAGACTATATAGAAATAAAAAAGCTTACAAATTATCTATAATAAGGAAATACTACTCTTAGCGCTATATAGATTAGAGC